>JAHBCN010000012.1:0-463372 GCA_019359885.1 Listronotus oregonensis
AATTACGGTATAAAACAAACAAAGATTAAAAAGATTTTGAAAAGCTCATTTGTTTATTGGTCTTTTTTAAATTTTTTTTTTTATATAATATATACATATATATATATATATATATATATATATATATATATATATATATATATATATATATATATATATATATATATATATATATTATTATATAAATCCTTTAGTAGAAATTACTGTACAGGGTGGTTCTTTAAAATGTAAAAGGAATATTTAAGAAACATTAAAAAGGGAAAAAAAAGGGATACAACTAATGTTCTTTGTTCCAAGCAAAAAAAAAAAAAAATTTGAAGTGGTGACACATTTGAAATTAGAACTAAGTTGGCAAGCCCTTGCAGTTTTTTGGGGAGGGAAACCCTTTTAAATTTTAAATAGAAAAGTATGGTTTTCATTTCGGATTAGTAATTTTTAGAAAAAAATGACCTTAGAATAAAAATATAATTTAATGCCAATGTGAAATATTATTTATTAAATCGATCGAAAAAATAATAGTATTAAAAAAAATACTAAAACATTTATTATTTTGTTTTAACAGGTGGGTAATTACTTGAACTACACGCATAATTTTATATAATTGTTGCTCCATGGCTTTGACTTTTTCTTTGACAAAACCCCACAGAAAAAAGTAAAGGAGGATCATATCCGGCGACCAATCAGGCCAGTTCACTGACCCTCCACGTGCAGGGAAACTATCTTCAAGAATATTACGTTCATGTCGACAGCAATGTGGTGGCGCTCCATCGTGCTGAAACCAAATTAACTTACGTTGTTGTTCAGGCATATTTATTATTAATCTTGGTAAATCGTTCCTAAGGAAATCGCAGTATCACTAGCCATTTAGTGTTCCATCAAAAAAATGTGGTACAATAACAACATCGCCCAATATCTCACACCAAATACTTATCAACCACGGGTGCTGATTCGCTACTGTTTGCATCCAGTGTGGATTTGCTTTAGCCCAATAATGCATGTCGTGTCGGTTAACTAACTTGATAATGGTTGGTAAAACTGGCTTCGCCAGAACAAAAATATGCTTTTCAGTAAGTTGTTTTATCTTGCCCACACAGTTCTTGATGTAACGCAATATCGTGCCTTAATTATGCAATATTCTTAGAACGGGTGTCTTACTTATCCCAGGGTCTCCAGCTATTTTTCTAAAACCAATATGCGGGTTGACAGCCACTGTTCCTAAGGGCCGTATTTATAGTCGATACTCAAGTAGATTCTTAAGGGCAATATTTATAGTCGACACTTGAGACTCCCTCATCATTAGTGGCCCCCTGTATTATTTTCTGTTTTATGTCTATGAGTGAGCCTAAGGGGTACTTAGGTTTAAGGGAGGCCAGGAGGCTTAAGTAACCCTTATTAGTCTTTAGGTTAAATTTCAAGAGTTTGATTTTTTTTGTGTTAGAATACATTATT
Organism: Listronotus oregonensis; assembly: GCA_019359885.1. Lineage (NCBI taxonomy): Eukaryota > Metazoa > Arthropoda > Insecta > Coleoptera > Curculionidae > Listronotus > Listronotus oregonensis. The sequence continues at coordinate 1,450 of JAHBCN010000012.1, forward strand.
GAATAATAAAGGATTTAAACGATTTTTCGACTTTATTAATGGTACTTAAAAGACGTTATTGTTCAATTCCCAAAAAACCCTTGACTTGTCTCCGCCTTTTTTAATTATTGTTTCTTTTTTTTTTTTTATTCTATAACCCTTTGTAATATTCAACTAGACTCAGTAGTTTAACTTCCCCCTTTTAGAAAAACTTTTTTTTGAGCCATTTTTAACCGTTAATAAAAAAAAAAAAAAAAAATAGAAGAGCCTTTTTTGAAAAATATGGTTTTATAAGTATTTTATTTGAACTAAGTAATAATAATAATTATACAAAGTTCTAAAACAATATTTTTAAAAAACAGGCCCCAGATTTTAAAAATAAAACGAAATAAAAAAAAACACAAACCCGCACGACCTATAAACTTATAAAATTAAAAATGTCAACTTTTTGACAGAAAATTCGTTGTTGAGATGTATTAATATTAAGGTTTCCTTACCAAGTTATAAAAACAACTATAAAACGAAAACCAAAACTAGGGTTGAGGTTCCTTAAATGAGGACCAAGCTACTTGAGATCCAAAAGGCCAAGGGCCATATTTAATGCCTTAACCCCCCCACCTTTTAATTTTTTAAATTTTTTTTATAGTCATATGGTGACCTCAAGGCGTACGGTTTTTAAAGGGGGGAGGAGGTCACTTGAATTCCCATTTTTAATTTTTAAATCGTTATTTGATTTTCTTGGTTAGAAACTTTAAAAAACATGGTTTAAACGATTTTTCGACTTAAGTATTAGGAACGTTATTGTTCAGAATTCCCAAAAAACCTTTGATTGTTCCCCGCCTTTTTTTAAATTTTTTCCCTTTTTTTTTACATTCTATAACTCCTTTTAATATTCAACAGACTCATGGTTAACTTCCCTTTTGATAAAACTTTCATTTTGAATTTTTTAAACCCCCTTTAAACAAAATAAAATAAAATAGAAAATTTTATGAGAAAATATTTTTTATAAGTATTTTTTTTTGAACTAAGTAATAACTAATAATTATACTAATAGTTTTTTAAAACAATATTTTTTAAAAAGGCCCCGATTTTAAAAAAAAAACGAAATAAAAACAAATTTTAAACCCCCCCGACAGACCTATAAACTTATAAAATTGGGAAATTAAATTTTTGACAGAAAATTTTGTTGCCAGATGTAAAACTTAAGAGTTTCCATCAAAGTGGGAAAAAAGCAACTATAAAACGAAAACCAAAACTAAGGGTTGAGGTTACCTTAAATGAGGCACTCTTAAGAATCTACTTGAGTATCGACTATAAATACGGCCTAAGAGTGCCTCTATTTAAGGTAACCCTAACCCTTAGTTTTGTTTTTTCGTTTATAGTTGCTTTTTACCGCCTGAAGGAAACTCTTAAGTATTAATACATCTGGCAACAACGAATTTTCTGTAAAAATGACATTCCTTTTTTTATAAGTTTATAGGTCGTGATCGTGCGGGTTTGTAAAATTTGTTTTTATTTCGTTTTATTTTAAAAATCTGGGGCCTGTTTTATAAAAATATTGTTTTAGAACTATTAGTATAATTATTAGTTATTACTTAGTTCAAATAAAATACTTATAAAGCCATATTTTCTCAAAAAATGTCTTCATTTTATTTTATTTTTTTGATTAACGGAAAAAGCTCAAAATGAAGTTTTACTCTAAAAAGGAAAGTTAATACTACTGAGTCAGTTGAATATTACAAAGGAGTTATAGAATGAAAAAAAATTGAAACAATAATTAAAAAAAGGCAGGAGACAAGTCAAAGGTTTTGGAATTCTTGAAAATAACGTCTTCCTTTCATTAATAAAGTCGAAAAAATCGTTTAAATCCATGTTATTATTCACATATAATTATTCTAACACAAGAAAATCAAACTAACTTGAAATTCTAACCTAAAGACTAAGGCTGGGTTACTTGTGACCTCCTGGCCTCCTTAAACCTAATACGCCTTGAGGCTCACTCATATGACTATAAAACAGAAAATAATACAGAGGCCACCCTTAAGTGATGAGGGAGTCTCAAGTGTCGACTATAAATATGGCCCTAAAACTCCAACCGACACATTCTAATTTGTTTTGATCTTTCTTCGGTTACGCATTTCAGATGATAGTTTACCGGTAGCTAGTATTTTGAGCGCCATGTAGGATTTTTAAAGCCACTGGGAGAATCTTTCAGCCCAAATTGTTTAACCACCTTCCTGTTCGGCTAAAATGGCCGGTTGCACCAAAAGTATCTTAAGTAGTCCTTTATTAAGAAGCTCTTAAAATTAAGGGTAACTTAAATTGTTTTCGCTTTCACCATTAGATTTTTATTGCAACTTAACTAAGAGTACTTAGAAAGATGGCAACGTTGCATCGTTCTTCTTTTTGATTGTTGGACTTTACAACGGGAATAATCAGAATTAACTGATATTATTTCTTCCCTTTTCTAGCTTGTGTGTCATTGAATGATAGAGCAGTAATCTGACTTAAATCTTTGTAAATAATTAAAAGATTTTTTTTACATTTTATAGACAATATAATACGAAATCAGTCGTTAGTTTGTGATTTTTTGTTGTAAAACTTATAACAATATGGGAAAAAAGGTCAAGGGTGCATTTCCTTACGGCCATGGATAGGGTACAATTATTTCCAATATGAAATATAAACACAAATACATAATTAAAAAAAAACTTATTATTTTATGTGAACAAATTTAAATAATCCTAATTAACAAGTAACTACTTAAAATTTAAAAGCTAATACAAACTTCTCATGTTTAAACTAACGCTCATCTTCGATTTCCTCAAGTAAGGTGAGCACTGTTGGCTTCATTAATTTGAACTTTTGAACCTTTTGAAAAATGTAAGATTATCCATCTCATCAAAACGGTTCCTTTTAAAAATAACAGAGCAATGTCCAAAAGAATAAAAAAAGGTAAATAAACCTGAAAAATGCCATAAGTAATAAAAATTACTGTTTCTACATTTTTCTTGGAAATCTAATTAACATCGCATTTAAAATATCACAATCCAAAACACCATTGTTTAAAAACCCCGTTTTTACATAATTTATTTTTATCAAATTAATTATTTGAAACTACAAACGAAAAATAAATAAATAATAAACAAAATATTTTTCAAATGTCAACTTCAAATCACTTAAGGGATCATTAAGTACAGAAAATCCTAAACTTAAAGTTAAGGGACCATTAAGGACCAATGTCAGCTGGTGCAAGAAACATTTAAAACTTAAGGGGCAGTTAATGCTTAAGAACAACTTAAGTGTCGCAAAAAGTGTTGGTGCAACCGGCCATAAGACAAATAACTGAGGAGAAAAAATTTCGTAAAGAAGTTAAGAAGCTATTGGTTAAGAAAGCCTGTTATAATACTAACGAATATTATAACGATATATTAAATTAGTGTTGTTCGTCCTTTTCAAAATGATTGTCACATGATATTAACATAGTACCTGACAAATTGTATCTTTTCTTTTGTACGCATTTTGTTCATGTGTGTTTTTTTATTTAGTTTAATTTTAAAAATTAGTTATAGGTTTATATTTTAAAGTGATTTATTTTTATTTTATATTTAGATAAAAACGTTGCTTTGTAAATGAAAATTTTATATTCTTTACACAATAAAGCTTATTTGAAAAAAAAAACAACTTTTATTGCGGTAGTTTTTCCGACATTTTTCAAAAATTGACAATAGTCGAATTCACTCATTTTTAAAAATTAGAAATATATTAACAAAATTTACTTTGACTGATGACTTGATGACAAATTAACAAGCAGGTTACTATAGTTATAAATAAATCCATGTTATTTTATTCACCTATTAATAATACTTATTAATAGTATTTTTTTGATTTATTTAATAAATAAAAATAATTGACATTAATGTTGACAATAAATTGTGTTTTAATTATAATGTAGTTTTTCCTGGAGATTACATTCTGAAAAGAAAACGATACCTTTCCATTTAAAACTTAACGAGTTACCTTCCATCCGGAAAAAGTTGGAAGGCTTTAAAAGTTACCTCTAATGTTAAATAGTGTCCCCCAACTTTCCGTTGCACCATCTCAAACTTCTTTTTTTTCTTAATTAGCCGTTTCTTAAATATTGCCTTGTAAAACTTTAAATGGACCACCCTGTAAAATGCAGATTTATTTTTTACAGTCTACAGTTTTTATTAAATTCATAGTAGGTACGATTAAAGTCCAACATATTTTCATTAAAAAAATTACTGCCTTTTTATTTCAAACTAGAAAATTTGCTCAAGTAATCCTAATATGTTCCCGAAACTTTTTAAATCACGTAATTAAAAAATTCTGCATGAAGGCTTTCCTTCGCGAATTTAAAAACTGAAAGGACTTTGAAGGGCATATTCTATATTATATTCTCTAAACAAGTTTCTCTACGATGTTTTTCTACATAAAACGAGATAGAAGCAAAGAACTTACAATAATACACTAACCGACGAAAATCTGTGCTATGTAAAAAATTTTACCATTAATTTAAAAAAAAAAAATTTTAGAAATGTTAGTGAAATAGTGATTAAGAACAAATACTTGTTGCCACTTGTAAGTAAGAGGTTAAAGGATGTTAAAATTACCAAACAGGTAGTTCCACAAAGTAAAAAATATTATGTCAAAAATTTAATAAAAAGTACAAACAAAAATCAAAAATTGCCGAAATCAAGTAAGTTGCACGATCAAAAATGGAAATAGGTCTATAGAAAAAGTTAGGGCAAATTATTGTGCTTCTTCTACAATACACGTAACTTTAGCTCCTTCTAATCTGTATGCTCTGTATATCCCAAATAAAACCCTCTTTGAAATATTATTCCTATGTCTGGAAAATTGCCGCAACTCTTAGCATTCTTAATTGCATCTAAAAAAGGGCCGTTCGCCTTATTAACGATACCATTCTTCAGGAAAACTTTCTTCTTATATCCACCGACGAACTGTAGGGAACCAACCGCTTTTTATAGGTATTTCAGCTCTTTAAGCAGCTTTCAATAGAGCAACACCAAATGCCACTCTTATGCATTCCTTTACAGTCCATACGGAGAGGCCCCGAACTTCCCATTTTGTTTGTCCCTTCCTCCCTAAACTTTTTAGACTGTGAACCCTACTTTCTGCAGAAGTTTTCCCTTCCTGTATTTATCTTGGCACAGGTATTATTTCGTTTACCTTAAGCTTTCTTTTTCTTCGTTTTATTTTGTGTCAATAATGGTTTTATTACTTATTTAATAAATGTTTAAGCATAAGGATTTTCTTCAATAAAAAAAAATCTATTATTTCTTTAGGCACTGAAAGCTATTGTGACATTTTTATAAAATATTAGAAGCAGATGTGACAACATACTTTGATAGTTAAGATATACTTTTCATGGCTCCCTGATACAGCTAAATGTCTTTTAAGCAGAAATATTGTATTTTCTTAAATTACACTATGGTCATCTATCATATAGGGTTGGTATTTTTTTAATGATTTCTGTAAACATCAATATATTAATTACGCCGAGCGCACCACCTTTTGTCTGCCTAGCGACTTATTACTTTATTACCAACCTATTTCGTCAATGGATTTACTAGATTAATGCAAGAAAACCAATTTTTACCACCAATCAATAAATCAATGTTATAACATCGTTTGTCAATAAATTAAAATACTGCAAACGATCGACATTCTGTTTTAATAACAATCTTTATTTCGGCATAATATTAAACGCAAGTTTGTGACTTCCAAAAATCCATAAAATAAATGCATGTTCCAATATTATATCCCGGATGAAAGCGGAGTCAATAAAATACCAAGCGGAGCTAATCTGGTTATTTTATATATATATATATATATATATATATATATATATATATATATATATATATATATATATATATATATATATATATATATATATATATATATATATATGAATTGTTCATTCCGGGAGTATATCCGTTTGTCAGATTCTTGGGAAGTTTGCAGAGCTTCGCAAGTCACTTGGCATTTTAATGCGCTATTCTAGTGTCAGAAGATTGACTCAATCTTCTGACACTAGTTAGACAGCATTGAAATGCCAAGTGCGATCTTGGCGAAACGTCTGCAAACTTCCGCAAGGAATAAAATGACAAACGGATATACTCCCGGAATGAAAACAATTCACATTCATCTATCCGTGAAACTCTACGAACTAACATATATATATATATATAATATATATATATATATATATATATATATATATATATATATATATATATATATATATATATATATATATATATATATATATATATATATATATATATATATATTATATATATATATTATTATATATATATATTATATATATAATATATAATATTATTATATATATATATATATATATATATATATATATATATATATATATATATATATATATATATATATATATATATATATATATATATATATATATATATATATATATATATATATATATATATATATATATATATATATATATATATATATATATATATATATATATATATATATATATATATATATATATATATATATATATATATATATATATATATATATATATATATATATACAGGTTCCTGCAGCTCACCCCCCGTCTTATGTAGATCATTTATTATTCACTGTAAAATTTTCATATTTTGCAGACGTTACCTTTAACCTACGGTGCATTTTAGAAAAATAATTTTGGTTATACAGGGTGTCGCAAAAAAGTGTGACGTCACGATGGTGCATTGTTTTAAATGGAATACTGTGATTTTTTTTATATATTTAGGTACCTCTTGTAGTCAACTATCTTCCTCTAAAATTTAGTCAACATCGGTTTAGTAATTTCAGAAAAAAAAAATAAAATAAAAAAAAAACTGTTTTGCACCATTGTATTTAAAAATGAATAAAAATACCCATAGGGCTTGATTAATAGAATTAAACAAGGAACTTATTAAGTAGGGTTATATCAGTCGCTTATGTCATCTTGGTTAATTCGAACTGTACAGGGTGTCCAAAATTTAGTGTCAAACTCTTCAAAGTTGAAAGCACTTTATTTTTCTTATTTTAAATACAAGCCCTTGTATATTTTTAGGTCGTTAGATGTAGAATTAAAAAACAAACATTTTTCTAATTATAACCCTATCGAAATTCCTGACACATTAAAAGTTATTCGTTATCATTTCGCATCTATTTTAATACCAATAACATTGAATAAAAATGATAGGTGGCTATGAAAAACAATTTATTGACATTGGAGTTTCCTAATAACGTTAATTATTACCTACAAATTGGTTAAAGTTACATAAATGTTAGCCGAACGTATTAAAAATTAAAAATTGGGTTTATTTAACATTTAAAGGTTTTTTTTAATTAATTTTATTTCAATTAATAAATAATAATTATTTACTCGAATTTTTATAATATGTCAAACTAAGATTTTGTAAGTTAAATAAACTCCAATGTCAATAAATTGTTTTTCATAGCCACCTATCATTTTTATTCAATGTTATTGGTATTAAAATAAATGCGAAAATGAGTTTTTAACGAATAACTTTTAATGTGTCAGGAATTTCGATACGGTTATAATTAGAAAAATGTTTGTTTTTTAATTCTACATATAACGACCTAAAAATATACAGGGGCTTGTATTTAAAATAAGAAAAATAAAGTGCTTTCAAATTTGAAGAGTTTGACACTAAATTTTGGACACCCTGTAAATGTTATTTGATGATTTGGCTGCCTTCTATCCGAATACAGATCTAAATAACGCTGTGCTGCTCTTCGACTACAAAAATTTTCTTGGGCATACACACATACCATATCCCGCATCTGAACATCAGAAAAATCATTGTACACCTTGACAGGTCGTAGTTATGATGTTTTCATCCTAAGCAAAGCCTACTTTGCAAAACTCCGATAATAATTTGTTCATGCGCAACTTAATAGAAAAATGCGTTTATTTCGAAAACGGTCTACTTTTTGGAGATCAAAGAAATATACCTTTTTTGACTAGAATTAAATGCTGTTTTATTATTTTCACTCGCAAATGTGCGTACAGGGAGGTCAAAAAAGTTATGACCATTTTAATCACTCAATGTTGTAGTATGATAGATATCATATTCGTGTTCATCATCCCAAATAATAAGAGTACACCAAATTTCACTTTAATCTGTCCAGTGGATCCCGAGATATTTCAATAAATGTTTGGAAAAAAATTAGTTTTAACACCCTGTAGAACAAAAACCAGTAACATTTTGCTAAGCGATATTGAGTTCAAACGCTTTATTTTCATGTCAGGTATCCTACATTAACCTATGTCCAATTAAATTAGGCATTTGTTGGTTATATTGAAATTCATGGCTAACTTCGATCATCTTAAAGGAGAATCTTAAGGATTATAATGTTTATCAGAAATTATATTTGAAATGCATATTTGGGGCAACTTTTATTAATTAAATCGAAAAAAATAACATATTTTTCGCCTGAACAACATTTTATGCACTTTTTAAATAAAAAATAGTACGTGGGTAAATTAAAAATTTAATGTTTTTTTTTACAACAATTCTAAATATTTCTTTAACGATTTGAGATATTGAAATGCGGTTTTGACTAGTGTTTTTCTAACTAAATTATAGTTATAATGAACGAGAGAAGAGTATATCTTTCCATTTAAAATAACCTAGAAAAATTAAAATATAAGTTAGGTTGCAACATATTGCCAATTTAAAAGTTTATTAGTCAACTTTTTGTAATCACCAAAACACTTGCTGAATCTGTAGGGTATTCTCTTTTAAACGAGCTCAAGTTGAGGTCAATCCGTTAAGGCATTCTAAAGATACAGCATTTTTTGAAATTAGTAACAAAAGCTTCCCCCACTCCTTTATTTACAGAGGAAATAAAAAAAGGTATTAAAAAGTTGTAACCAATGAATCATCGACTAAAACTGAATAAAGAAATGTTCTGCTTAATAACGCATTTTGTCATTTTAAGCCAATTTTAAAAATTAGACTACTAGGTACGCCCCCTTGCGGAGATTTACGAAAGGTAGAAATATTTTTAATGGAGTTTTCATGCTCACTTTTGGTATAAGGATTTTTTTCCTGGGGCCAACAGTTTCCCCTATAAGCCCAGTAGCCAGCCTTAATCAAACACCTGTATAGATATATATATATATATATATATATATATATATATATATATATATAAAATATATATATATATATATATATATATATATATATATATATATATATATATATATATATATATATATATATATATATATATATATATATATATATATTACATATATAAATATATATACAGTGGAACTTCCTAACTCGAACTTCCTTAACTCGAAATATTCTCCAACTCGAATATTTTTGCGAATAATTAGTTTATACAATCTCACTATGTATTTTTATCTCCATAAGTCGAATTTCTCTAACTCGAATATTTCTAAAACTCGAACTGAAATTTAGCGGGCAACTAAGCCTAACTCGAATTTTTTCGGGGAAATACCTACGGTATTTCGGATTTACCGATTCAGAGACGAGTAGCTACAGGTAAATCTTGTTAGTCTCTTGTCAAGCATCATACGTAATTTTATAAATAATTTTTACTTACGGGTTGCTGGATTTTTAATGTGTACGTGGATGTATTGGTAAAAATTAAAATGGCAAAGCGAAATTTAAAATGTTTAACGCTTGGGGAAAAATTGAGAATAATTTCAGAAGTTGAAAAGGGCGAAAAGAAAAAAAACATCGCAGAACAATTTGGAATTCCCTAACACGTTATCGACCATTTTAAAAACAAAGATAAACTTTTAAAAAAAGAAGGTGACTATGATTTTAACTCCAAACGAAAAAGGCTTACAAGATGTGTTAATAATGATGTTGATGAAGCTATGGTTAAGTGGGTTGATTGATTGATTGATTGATAAAGTAAATACACAAGTTGAGGTTTTGTCCGCCTCGACACTGCAGCCTACAGGGCTTGTTGTATCTCTTGTGTATTTGTTTCAGTTAAAAAGGTTTGACACCTTAGACAGGTGTAGTAGCCCTTTTACTGTTCTTTTCTGGTCTCCAGCCTCCTGGTGGTTAGTGTCCATCATGAGGTATAATTTTTTTAAAAATAATATATAAATATCTTTATTCTGGAGAAAAGCCAAATAATGTTTCTTTTAATGAGGTTTTGATTTGTTCTCCAGTATGTAAGTGCAGGGCACTCATATATGATGTGAGAGGCTGTCTCTTCCTCTTCGTCACATAGTCTGCAAATGGGTTCATCTCTATAGATGCCCATAGTGTGCATATGTTTTCTTAGGGTGCAGTGTCCGTTATTAATCCTGTCACTATCCTAATTGGTTCCTATTTAGTTTTAGTAGTTCACTTGTCAATGCTTTCGATGGTGAGTCCAGCATTGATTTACTGTGATTTTCCCTTTGAATGTGGTTCCAGTATGACTGATGTTGTGTTTGAATCCACCGAGTCATGTAGCCACGAACCGAGGCTTTTGGTTTTCCCAAAAAACAGGTTCAGGACCCACAAACATTGCTGCGGAGCCTCGCCTGGCCAGGAGTCTGCATTTTCATTGCCTGTATTCACCTGTGTCCTGGCACCCAGGAAAGTGTAACTTTGTTGTGGTTAGCCAGGTTTAGGAGGCATTGCAGACAGTTCCAAACCAACCTTGAGTTGACTTGTTGGGATGCCAAAGCTTTTATGTGCTTGACTATCAGAGAAGATAGTAATGTCCCTGCCCTTATATCTCCTCCTCAAGTCTCTCGCAGACAAAGTTCAATGGCATATATTTCCGCCTGGAAAACAGTGGCATATTTCCCGGGGAAGCAAAGCATTGAACCTGGGGTCATACCATGTATTCCTGCGCCGGCTCCATTGTCAGTCTTGATCCATCGGTATACCAAACCAAATTCCGAGACTGACCAGGAGATCGCTCACTACCGCCCCAGGTAAGCTGGGTTTTGTATGGTCTGTGTGTATTTATCCGTTTTGGCATTGTATCACTGCCCATCTCAAATATTGGGTTTGTGATACTGCTCGTTATTCTGGTGTTCCTAGGGCAGGCCCAGAGCACCAGTTGCCGTTACATTTCAGCCTGTATGCCCCAATCCTCGCCTCCGCCTTAATAATTATACCAAGAGGGGAGGCTTAGTAGGGTTTCCATGGCTGCAGTTGAGTGCTTCTAATAGCTCCCGTTATACAGAGATATGCTAGTCGCTGGAGTTTGGATAACTCCAGCTCTGCTTTTCTCTGTTCTATTTTTGGCCACCAGATAGTTGAACCGTAGGTTATCATGGGTCTTACCACAGCAGTGTACAACCAGTGTACTATGCGTGGCTGAAATCCCCAATTCTTCCCCACAGCTCTTTTGGTAGCCATTAGAGCCATTTTGCCCTTATTAATCACATTCTGCATATGTGGATTCCAGGTTAGCTTAGAATCCAGAGTTAGTCCAAGGTACTTTACCTCCTGGACATAGCCGAGTGTGGTACCGAAGAAGTGAGGAGATTTTAAATCATCCAGCTTCCTTCGTCTAGTGAAGGGTATTAGCGCAGTTTTGCCAGGATTAACAGTAAGGTTTTCCTTGTTGCACCATCCCTCCACAATTCTCAGTGCCCTTTGCATAAGCTCCGAGGTTGTTTGTTATGCTTCCCACGACAAGTATAGTGATGTCATCCGCATACCCCTGGGTATAGAAGCCATTATTATTCAGTTCCACCAGGAGTTCGTCAACAACCATATTCCACAGTAGTGGGATAGAACCCTCCCTGTGGGAATCCTTTGACCACGACACCTCCATTGTTTCGCTGAATAACGTTGCTTGCGCTCGTCTGCCAAGTAACATGTTGTTTATCCACCTACAAATGGTGTCGTTAACATTATGCTCGGCAAGAGCCGCGGCCATTGAGTTGAAGGAGGTTCGATCAAAAGCTCCTCAATGTCAAGAAATGCAGCAAGTGCGATTTCCTTGTTGTTCAGTGCGAGTTCTAATCTGGTCACCAGTTGATGATGAGCAGATTCGCATGATTTTTCTGACTGATAGGCATGTTGGTTTTTGTGGAGTCCTCTCTGTCAGAGAGTTTTCCTGACATACCTGTCGATCAGTTTTTCCATTGTTTTTATCATAAAAGACGACAATGTATTGGTCTAAGTCCCTTTGCCTGGGAGCAGTCCTTACCCGGCTTTGGAATGAAGACCATTTTAGTCTGCTTCCATGCATTGGGCAAATAGCTCGTAGCTAGGGCTTTTCACGGAAGAGTTTGCAAAGCAGTGGAACTAGGGTTTGCTTTCCCTGCTGTAGTAGTGCTGGGATTATCCCATCAGGTCCAGGTGCTTTGTAGGCTTCAAATGATTCAATTGCCCACTCGATTTTTTCGTAGGTTATGATTTCCTTTGCTACTTCCCAGTCGCTCTTGTGGGCCGAATATTCGGAACATTGACGTCTGGGTAGGTCTCATTAAGTTGAGTTTCTCTTGATCCTGGTAGATGTGTTTGGAGCAAAATCTCCAATGTTTCCCTGCCAGTTTCAGAGTAGGTTCCATCTGGTTTTTTAGAGTGCCAATAGGATTGAGGATTTTGGAGTCTGGCTGCCGTGCTGGTATTTTCAACCTCCTGGCAGTTTTCCTCCATGAATCCAGTTTAGCCTTACGGACCCGTTTATTGTATTCGGTGAGTGCAGATTGATATTCATCCCACTCACCCGTTTTCTTCGCTCTGTTGAACAGTCTGCGGGTTTTTTTTCCTTAGCTCCAGTAGTTCGTTATTCCACCAGGTAGACTTTTTTCCTGGCGGTTTGCTTTACTAGAGGACAGTTATTCTGATAAGAGTTTGTAAAACCTCCAGTAGTTCTACAGGAAGCAGGCTCTATGTCAGTAGTATTCCTAATGCTGGTTTTGACGTTACTGCAGTTGATGGTCAAAGTTCCTTGTATTTCTCCCAGTCCGTGCTCCTCGGATCACGGTACTCCCATAGCCTCTGAAGGGCAGAATCGCCAGGAAGATGTGCCTGTGATCAGACAGCGACGGTTCCTCGATACATACCACCGAGTTACCTGGGATCGTATCGGAGATGCCAAAGTAACGTCGATTACCTCTTTACGGGCTCTAGTCACAAAAGTAGGTTCATTCCCCTATTTAATACCTCTAAATTTTCAGAAATAATAAAGTCTAAAAGGTACTCACCTCTCCTGTTGATATCACTGCTTCCCAAGCAGTGTGGTGTGCGTTGGCATCCATCCCAATAATGAGCTGTAGGTTAGAGCGCCTACAGAATTGCTCCAACTGGCGGAGTTCCTCAGATGGGGGTGGATCGATTGCATCATATGGAAGATAGGTTGAAGCGAGGACAGCTTCAGTCCATACACCTTCCATGATGTATTTCAGCCTTACCGCCGCCTGGTCTCTAGAACAGAATTCAGTCACGCTTTAAGGCATGTAATTCCTTCTTAATAAATATGCAGGATCTGACATTACCAGAGTTGGAGTCATATTAACTTACCTCCGGCTTCGCCTAAGCCCCCAACTTTTCCTTTAAAAGCCAAGGTTCTTGTATGAGGGCTATGTCCGCGTCTCCACGAGATAGGAGCCTGCATAGGACAGCCGTGGCTGCCCTGTTATGCTGCAGGTTTGCTTGAAGCACCCGCAGTTCCTGCAGACTCCTGTTTGCGTGTTTTGGTGACTCTGAAGGTGATTGGGTTTAGGCCCAGAAAGGCTTGGTAGCCCCCTTGCCCAATTCCTTCAGGCGTGTTCGTCCAAGCAAGTCAAGGGTGATGCCCCTTCTCACTACGGCTGCTGATGAGCCTCCAGTCACCTGTATTGAGATCCTTTTTTGATCCCCAGATTCTGAAGGATTTTACCCGGCTCCTTGTCATCAAGGAGTTCCGTGGGTATAAATGTCACAACCTTGGCAGTTTTGACAACGTCCTTAGCGTATCCTACTCAAGGGTCGCCCCCTCCCAGGTTGAATTTTTGGAACTTTGTCCATTAGCCAGTCTCTGGCGTGATCGTTTACGCAGGTTACGAAAAGTACCCCAGCCTGCGGGTAGCTACCCGCAAACTGCGGCCCCTCCCCGCTGGAGACTTAAAGATCTCCCGAGTCATCGGCATCTGAATCTGTTTGGACTGTTCCACGGTAGTTTTCCTTCCGGAACGAGTCCAACGAGACGGGGCCATTTTGTGCCTGTGAGAGCCTGTTTGAAGGTTGCCCCAGTTGTTGAAACTGGGTTTGCCTGTACATGCTCAGACCGGCCTTTCTTGGTTTGTCTCGCACAGGTGACGGTGTGCTGATTGCGGAGCACTTCCGTTTGCCTTGCCTGGTTCGGTTCCCCAGACCTGGCTTTGCTGCCTGAAGGTTTCTCAACCTCCAGATTGGCTTTAGTTTTCCTATTTGCCCTGGGCTTCCTGGGTTAATAGGTTCACCTCTAGCTTTGGTCGTCTCAATTGCAAGTTTCCGGCGCTGTGCACCAGACAACCTGCGCTCGAGGTTGATTCCGCTTTTTCTGGGTTTCTTGAGCTGCAGGGTTAGTGCTTGCAGGTTCAAGTCCAGCGGGTTTACCTCAGACGTAGGTGAGGCTTGGTCTTATGACCTTCCTCCACCTCCATCTGAGTTGGATTGTTTTTCTTTTGAATCCATACGATTCCACGAGTGGTGCGGAAAGGAGGTCCATCCCAGCAGAGCCGCTTACTGGGACAAGGCTTCTTACTCAGAAGGGCGCCAGGTATTCTGGGGGGCTGTTAAAGACACATCTCCCATTGCCACGCATCCCTTCGGCACGGATGTCCTCACCACCTTGGGATTGGGTTTGAAGAAGAGGAAGTAGTGGGAAAATGAGTAGCTCCTAGCCCTTGAAACCCAATGGCGTAGGGGCTTGGAAGAGCAAGGGTTGGCCAAAGGAGGCCGATAGAAAAGATTAAAGCTTATCTTCCAAGACTAGTTTAAGAAAGGAGAGAAGAGAGGTACCAGGTATCACTAGATGTGAGCACTGGTGGTGGTCCGGCAGCGACCTTTGCAAAGGATTTTGAGAATTTTATCTTCTCTCACCCTACTTATAATCGCCACTAGCCAGATTCCGTGAGAGACCTGGCCGATCCCCAATCCGCCACCCGGGGACGCGCTTGGTAGGTGCCACCTTAAGTGGGTTACTACCGCCCGTCATAAAAACCTTCCTCTCTCAGGAACCCTAATTAGAGAAAAAGCTAAAGAATTTGCTGATGCTTTGGGTCGCGAAGATTTTTCAGCTAGTGTGGGATGGTTAGATAAGTTTAAAAAGAGGCATAATATGGTCCAAATGTCGGTTTGTGGTGAGAGTGCATCTGCAGATTTAGAATGTAGCGAGGATTGGAAAAAAAATGTTTTACCTCATTTAATCCTAAATTACGACGAAAATGACATTTTTAATGCAGACGAGACAGGCGTCTTTTTTAAATGTTTACCCAACAAAACATTAGCATTTAAAGGTCAAAAATGTTTTGGCGGTAAAAACAGCAAGGAGAGAATTACAGTTATGGTTGCAAGCAATATGAGTGGAACCGAAAAGTTGAAATTTCTCGTTATTGGCAAGTCAATCCTCGTTGTTTTAAGGGCATAAAATCGCTTGATGTGGATTATGAGTACAACAAAAGAGCGTGGATGACTAGTGAACTCTATGAGAAGTGGCTCAAAAGCTGGATAAAATGTTTGCTGTCCAAAATAGGAAAATCCTACTGTTTGTCGACAACTGTCCCGCACACCTAAGGATGTACAAGCAAGTCTTAAAAACATTAAACTGGAATATTTTCCTCCTAATCTGACCTCTGTTTTACAACCAATGGACCAGGGAATTATAAAAATCTTAAGGAGCATTACAGAAAACGAATCGTGATGAAAGTTTTGGCCCATATGGAAGAACCAACTCCTACAACAGTGTCGCTACTTGACGCAATTAGAGATCTAAATAAAACTTGAATCTGGATGTAAAACAACAAACAATCATCAATTGCTTCAGGAAGGCAGGATTTGTTAAAGATGAGATAGTGCAGAATACTACGACTGATGACTGGATGAAGAAGATGACTTCCCACTATCTGAATTAAAACAAATTTGGATCTCATTCAAAACTGCAACGAATACCGATGATGTTTCATTTGAAGATTACGTTAAAATTGACGATGATGTGCAAACAATGGGGTTCCCAACAGACGAAGACATTTTAGATAGCGTTTTAGAAAATCTTATTCCTAATGACAAAGGTAAGTTTAAGATAAAAACTAGCAACGTTAAAATCAAATGGTTATGGTTTTCAGACTCGGAAGAAGAAGTTGATTATGATGATGATGATGATCAGACAACTGTTGCTCCTACATTTGACCAAGCGTTTTTTGCTGTCCAAACCCTAAGAAATTTTGCTTCGTCAAGAGAAAATGTTCCTAATGCAGTATACAGCTCGTTAAATGTAGTAGAAGATTTTATAGATAAAGAAAAATGGTCCGTATTTAAACAAAAAAAAATTACCGATTTTTTTAAAATAATAATGCATAAGTACATATGTATATAATTGTTTTCTAATAAAAACTGAAAACGTAATTTAGCGTATTTTTCTGTAATTCGAATTTTCTCCAACTCGAATTCACTAACGGGTCCCTTGAGATTCGAGTTAGGGAAGTTCTACTGTATATATATATATATATATATATATATATATATATATATATATATATATATATTATATATTATTATTATATATATATATATATATATATAAAATATATATATATATATATATATATATATATATATATATATATATATATATATATATATATATATATATATATATATATATATATATATATATATATATATATATATATATATATATATATATATATATATATATATATATATATATATATATATATATATATATATATATATATATATATATATATATTATATAATATATATATATATATATATATATATATATATATATATATATATATATATATATATCTATATATATGTATATATGTATATATATATATATATATATATATATATATATATATATATATATATATATATATATATATATATATATATATATATATATATATATATATATATATATATATATATATATATATATATATATATATATATATGACGTTTCGGCCCAGGTAGGACTTCATTAGGTACGTGTATTTAAAAACAAGGGGATAGACAAAATAAGGTCAAAAAACAATATTTTTAGAGCTACAGATTTTTTTTGGAACGGAATAATACGTTAAGACACAAATCCACAACAAAAATCGACATTAAAATAAGGATACCACCAGTTAACTATTTTTGTTGTAGATTTGTTTTTCAGATTTTATTACATTACAAAAAGTGAATGTGTTTTGCAGATAAAAACTCTATTTTTTGATCTCATTTTATAAATAGTTTTTAAACACCTATATACCTGATGAAGGACAATCTAAGTAGAAATTTCCTATTATATTTTTTTATTAAACCAAGCACTTATTTCTAAATCTGGCCTGACCCTATTTCCAAGAAAATAATTTTTATATTTAAAAATTATATCTCCTCAACAAGGCCTATTTTTCATAATCACTATTCAACCTATTTACCACAGTTAATTCCCTACTTCCCTATAACTTCTTACACAATTTTAAAATTAAACCTACAGCTTTTTTGGAAAACTTTATTAAAGAATGAAAGGCACAAAAGAACACAGTATCAACAATACTATAATATAGTTCAGAAACAAAAGTAAAAAACAAACTGATACTAATAATCCAGTACAAGAACTCTAAATTAGAACTGGTTAAAAGAAAGCCAAAAATTATCTTTACCTTAGGTTGTTAGAAATAATTTATGTGATACAAATCTTTTTTTAACCAATTCTTTGTGAAACAATGGGATCAAATAAACACTTGGTGTTTCTGGAGTAACAAACAAAATACTACAAAAAGCACAGAATAAGTTATCAATAACTAAGAATCCTTAAAATATAGGTAATTAAGTAGATCCATGAAGTCCAAACCAACTTAAAATTCTGGATATACCTTTACAAATGTTAGGAATAGCTAATGTTACAATAGCTACCCCTACAACTCAGTCTTTTTCTCCTATTTTTCGGTTATTTTTGACAAACTGACACTGGTCTCAAATTTATCAAAAATTAAACTTGAAAATAACAAACAACTAGTTATACTTTAGTGTACAAAATTTGATAGGTTCCCCAAACTAAGTGACTAAAAAATATAAATGTACAAAAATCAGAATACAGTATAATTGCTTAGTCAATTCTGCTGGTTCTGTATTTAAGGAATCTACCAATCAGTACAAAAATGTCTTGCATGCTGCAAAACTTAATAACAAACAAAATACTAATATAGAGTAACTTTTAGATATTACCTAAATCTAATTAAAACTGGCCTAAAATTGTTGAATGCGAAATTAAATTTTCTTCTCTTGCAAAATAAATGTACATAAATAAAAATATACCAATAATTCTACTTTACTTTACACTTTTAAGCCAGTTCTGTTAACAGGTCAACGAATCACAAAAATTTTTTAGGCTTTTCAGCCATATCACAAAAAATATGGAACAAACAAGTAATACAAAATAAGTATATGCAGTGAACAAATAAAAACTAGTCCACATCAAACTCTTCTTGCTCTTCTTCAGGCTCCTTTTTCCCCTCAGTGGAAACAGAGGGTTTAACCTTCTCTTCTGATTCAGCAAGCTCCTCTTCTTGCTCTTTTTTAGGTTCTTTCTTCACCTCAGTGGCACCGGAGGGCTCAACCTTCTTTTCTGATTCAGCAAACTCCTCTTCTTGCTCTTCTTCAGGCTCTTTCTTAACCTCAGTGGCATCAGAGGGCTCAACCATCTCTTCTGATTCAGCTACCTCCATTTCCTGCTCTTCCTCCTGAACCTGAGAAGTACCAGGCTGGCCATGGGCAGATTTAGCCTTTCCTTTACCAGACTCATCTTCATCATCGGTAAAGTAGTCACTCAGATTGTATTCACTAGCACCATTATCAGAGTCGTCATCATCATCTAAGCCATTTCCCTGCGCACATGTCATCAAACGCTGTTGTTTGGCTTGGACTTGGGCTGTCTGAGAAAAAATGTCACAGTAAAAATCTGTTTTATTGTCATAGGAACACACAAGAATTACTGTGAATACCATACACATTGTGTTACAGAATGTTCTAAGGATAATTTAAGATTTTAACAGATTCTACATCCAAAAATGTAAAAAAAAGGTCACATAAACATATGGGTCCAGAAATGCTTTATTTTCTTGATAGGGAGTGTTTAATTTTTTTTTCTTAATTAGTTTATTTTACATTTATCGATGACCCGTTGAGGTATTAAGATGAGTTTACACAAATGTATTATTCAAAGTCACATTTACATGTACAAAATTGTTTCCTAACCAGAACTGACTAGATTCTGAAAACAACTTATTTTACAGAACATTAAAATAATTTTTATTACTAAGAATGCTTCAGCACAAAAAACCCAAGAGGCAATTTTTAAGCAAAATTAATCTGGCTTTAAGGAAGCAACACTAATTTCTGCAAAAACCAATGGCATACAGTTTTTCCCCTAACATAAAGACTTGTCATTATGAATGCCACTGACATAAGAGCTTTAGGAAACAATGTTGTACATATACAGTAAACGCAGAGCACTGCGAACATAGGACGATCCTGGACGATTTTGGATGTACCTTAAAACGCCGCACGCATTGCTTATCGATCAATAATTTTTCTGCAAACAATAATTTATAAGACGCGCGTCGGCCGGCCAAGCGATCAATTCAATATGTTTATTTCTGAAATAATTCTTTACTATCGAACGCTCGACAGCTATAGTTGTACGGTGTCGATTATGTGCGACCAAAAAGTTTTTTTAAATAAAATAATAATTATTAATAATGGATGTTTACAAACTGGAAAAAAAATTAAAATTATTAAATGGTATCACCGTGGAAATCCTCACAGGGGAATTAGGGAATTATTTATTAATTTATTTCCAACCAGGCTTACCCCACGATTTTCACTATTCACCGAGTCATTAAAAATTTTCTGACATTTGGTTGTTTAACTCCAAGAAAACATAAACATGATAGTGCACCAGAAAAAAACAACGAAAGAGAAATAAAGGAAATTATGGTAGTGGCAAGTGTTATTGAAAATCCTACAATTTCATTAATATAATTGCACAACAGGTTAATTTGAGCAAAAAATCAGTGGGAAGAGTACTGAAAAAAAAATGGATACCGGTCCTACAAAGTAAGAAAAACCCATGAAATTTTCCCTGATGATCATTTTAGACGAATGCAATTTTGTGAAACTGTAATGGAAATGAAAAATAACAATAAAAATTTTATAAAAAACATTGTTCTTCATGGTCTCACCCAACGATTTTTTTCTCTGGGGCCACGTAAAATCACAAATTTATGGTTTCCAGGAGAATAGGGCTAATAATCTACAAGAATTGCAATTACAAATTAAGAATTCTTTTAGGATTATCACCCTTAACATTCTAGAAAGTGTCAGAAGGTGTTTTTATGACAATCTTGGTTATTGTTTGGCCCACGAAGGTGGTTTATTTGAACATCTTCAAAAATTTGAAAGAGTTTTTCTTTTTTTTATTCTATGAATGCACATTAATTAATTTTTTTTTTAAATATCTTCTATGTTTCATTATTTATTTAAGAAAATTATTTTATTTTATTGGGAAAAACTGTTTGGTTCTTAAAACCATAGCAAACGTTGCGGTCTCGTAAACAACCAATTTTAAATGTGTGGCTGATAAGAAATCCGATCGAAGACGGTTGATGCTAGTTAGCTCCTGCTACTTGCCTATAAACACTGCATATTCTTACTGAAAATAAAAACGTAGTACACAACTAAACTGGGCAGATAACTCTTCCGAATTTATCACTGTACTCCCCACCAGTCCCAACTAAAAATGAGCCACGTGAGGAAACGAGACAGAAATTGAAATGCAAGCCACAAAATTATTATTGGTATTTTAGAATTGGGTACATCCAAAATCATCGGCGTGCTTAACTGTATATGTGACCTATAAATATACATTTGCATGTACTAAAACTCATCTCAATATCTTAACAGGATTTCGATAAATGTAAAATGAACCATTAAAGACAAAAATTTAAACACCCCCATATCTTGAAAACAGACCCATAAATATATACACTTTTTAGTTTAAAAAAAATTGTTACAAATACCTTAACACGCTCATCTTGCTCTTTTTGTAAAGACATGGATGTTGCTAAATCCAGCATTTTGGTTCCACTATGCAACTCTTTCATAGATTCCGTTCTTCCACTTGGCATTGACCTTAAGCTTAAGTGGGGCTTAAAACGTTGTTGTGCAGGTTTCTTTGCTAAGCCGCAAATCTTGGAACTGTGTGTGGTCGCTATGTTAGCTTCAGAATTGCATCGAATGGACAATTTGTTCATTTGCGAATGAGTTTTTTCCAGATTTTCACGGAATTCAATCTCTTTTTCTAAATTCAGTTTGGTTTGGCGCAGCTGGTGTCCATCATCTGGAAGATTTCTCACAACACCTCTAAAATAAACGAACAAAAGCACGTTGAGAAAGCTCCTTTAAGGAAGGTGCAAGGCCTTATTCATACCTATTCGCTATAAAATATCTGAATACTTACGGTTGTTCAAGTAATCTACTGATGCGGGCTAAAGTATCTCGTAATTCTTGCATGTTAAGGCTAGTAACATCAATATCAAAACACATCTTAATAAATTTTTTGGATCTCGTGTACTTTGCCGCTTCTGGACGCTTCGCCGTTGGAAAAATATACAGGAAATTGCCAACTTTTAAAACAATAGGAATGTTCTGTCACGCCGGAAGTGAAATATGGCAAGCTTGTCAAGAACCGGGGCATTTGAAAAAATGTCGCATTTTTTGGAAAATAAGACTATTAATTTTCCTTTTAAGAAAAAAATATTTACAAATCATTGAAAAAACACTCACAATATTCAATATTTACTTTATTTTGCGCATGTCTTCCATGGTAGAACCGCACGCATGCCGAATGTGCACTTGTTCACGCAGATAAACTCTGGTTCCCGCAAGGTCCAATAGCGTATTCCATTGATAATTGGAAAAATCTTTAACTGGTACATTTTCGCGAATGCTTTGAATTTGTAACCTCGTTGGCTTTGAACATTGTTTACTGTCATTTCATTTTGCTTTTTTTTAACCTTTAGGTCTGTTATTTAGAAATAGTGTACACCATTGTACACTTTTTTACCTAAGCCCTATTATGGAAGGTGAATTTTAGGACTACGTAGGTAGAAAAAGTGTAAAATAGTGTAAAATATTTCTGTATAACAAACAGACCTTTTAGGTGGTCTTAAAAGATGCATTTTTGCGGCAGTTTCAAGTTAACAAAATATTGATGTCATCATAAAAACGCTTAAAAGCCAAGACTTGATAAGCGGGTAGATGGCTAAAGCTAAAATACAGTAATAGTAAAGCGAAATTTCATAGAGGCAACCTGATATAAAACGAAGGACTTTCTCCTAGTTATTGAAGATCAGGTAATTTGGACAAGATATCAAAGCTTATTTTCAAAGATAGTGTAAGTCGTTGAGACAGTTTAACGTTAATGTGGAATGTGGGGAATTCGCCGAGTCGGAACATGATGGAATATATGACTTGGTGGGAGAATACCAACGACTATATTAGTCGTTGGGAGAATACACCATTAAGAGGTGACGGTAAAACCATTGTATGGGCCCAATAGACCTTTATTTCTTTTAATATAATAACAGAAAACTAAATTATGGGTAATAATAATAGTTTGAAATAAATTTCTTCACCTGTCTTTGACCAAGTGTGCTAGCCTACTTGTGGAAATATAATATAAAGAAGAAAAGGCCAACATAGACTTCCATTTTGATTTTAGAAAAGTCAACATGCTTTTTGATAGCTACTTAGCTTTCTTAAGAAACGACCGCTCAAGACGCGGGAAAAACATATTTTTTACTCTTGTCAATCAAACGGCAACTTACTCTGCCATTTAAAAGTACCCTGGAGTGTTTTCGACGCTTTAGGGTACTTTGCTTTGCTTTGCTTTCACTTTTCTTGGCCTCCGTCGGTGAACGTTCAGGCAGCTCTTCCCGTTCCAGACACACGTTGTTGTCAACGTGAACTTTCCCGAGCTTCGTAGGTGGAACTTCTGGATCGTCGGGCTCTGTAACCCCCAGAAATTCCGAACTTTTTCAAAACTTGAATTTTTAGCAAAAAAAAATATCGATGCAGGGCATAAACAATGACAGTCCGACCAGGGACTGCTTCTGTTATTACGCATAACCGTTTTCTGTCAGTACTGCCCCTCCCTGCTGAACGCGCAACCATCTTCCGCCATTAGGAAAATACCTCGTGCGTGGGGCCCTCAGGAAGGAACAGGTATAGGAATCTTCGTTCACAGCGCTTAGCCCCAGAAGAAGGACTCCATCGTTTGGCTTGAGTTTCTCCTTGATCCCCGATGGCAAAAGCTGTTGATACAGCGCCTTTAGCCGCCTTCCCGGAAAAAACTATGTAGTTTTTTTTATCGCGAGCACTTCACTGATCCAAGGTCAAAAAGGAACTGGACGCTTTAGGGTAATTCCTAACGCTCTCCTGCCTAATCACACGAGGTAGCGTGGCCTAGCTCATGGCCAAATTATATACTTAGTGATTACAAAAAAGGGTCTGCACAAAAACCGGTTATAATTACTACGTCGTTTTTTACTTTCGCTTACTTGGATGTGCCCATAAAAAAAATTAAGATTTGTTGTAAATGTTTGAATGATTTCCCAGGGCATTGAGCCAGACTATGGAGTTATCTATGAAATGAGTACCTGAAGGAAATTCAAGCCATTTAATTAAAACAAGCAAGCAAAAAAGCTAGGCAACCCAAAATACAAGTTTCCTGGGGTGGAAAATAATGTTTATTTTTAAATCATGGAGCCACTTTACCAGAACTGCCCTTCGGCATCGAAAAATACACATTTCATGCTATGTAAAACAAGATGAAACTTTTCCCGATGACCTAAAGGAAATTTTATCATCAGATAGGTATGCATATATCCTTCATAATAACTTAATAATAATATTAATTAACCTGATAATTCTAGCGAATATAACAAGTTAGCAGATCACTATTTTCATCCAAACGAAGCTCACAAGTGTCTAATAATTCAACCATACGTAAAATGGGGACCCAAAAAACTTAGTATAACTCCTGAAGAACAGCTGTCTGAAGCTGTTGCACTTATTCGTACATTACCTGCTTGGACTGTAGAGAAGACCCTAAAAGTTCCTCTGGACAACTTGGATAGAAAAACTTTATTTAAGAGTGGCTCTATGGATAAAATAAGAAGCCTAGTACAAGATAGAGGTGATATAAATGCCATATTTGTTAATTCAAGTACATTAAAAAAAGCCACAGTTCAAATACTACAAGAAAACTTTCAGAGACCCATTTTGGACCGTTATAAGATTGTAATGCAAATCCTAAAGACACATGCAACTAGCAAATATGCTAAACTACAAGTAGCTATGGCAGAGCTTTATTATTTGCAAAGGAAATCGGAGCAAGATCTTTTTTTCAAAACATACAATACTGAAGCTTTACGACTTATGTTTCAAAACAGGGAACAAAAGCTTAAAGCTGAAATTAAGACTCTTCGCGGACAAAGAAGCCTTCTTCGGAACAAACGTAGAAAATTGGATTACCCAATTGTAGCAGTGGTAGGATATACTAATGCAGGGAAGACTTCAGTAATTAAAGCTTTAACTGGAGAAGAGACTTTGCAACCCAAAAATCAGCTTTTCGCTACATTAGATGTGACAGTACATGAAGGAGTGTTGCCATCAGGTTTAAGCCTTCTGTATGTAGACACTGTGGGATTTATTTCAGACATTCCTACAAATCTTATAGAGTGTTTTGTAGCAACACTGGAAGATGCATTGTTAGCTGTAAGTAGACCATAGTAGTACAATGATAATGATACCAACCTATTGGTAAGTTTCCTTTGTTGATTTAAAACTATTAACACATAGGTATTTTTTTTTTCTTTTAGGATGTTATTTTGCATATAGAAGACCTGTCTTCAACAAGTTATGAGTACAAACGAAAACATGTTTTGGACACCCTTAACGCATTGGGAAAACAAACAGACTCTAAAAATCTCTTAGATAAAATCATAACTGTTGGAAATAAATGTGATCTTTTAGAGAAAAACGAAGTTGACAGTAAAGATATGCTTTTGGTATCGGCAAAAAAAGGAATAGGTAGTGTCAGAAATTAGTAAAAGGGATATCCACATATCCAACAAATGTTTTTTTTTAGGATTGGAAAAACTTAGACACCAATTGGAAGATTTTATTTTAAACGCCACTGGTAGACAAAAAATAACAATAAAAATACCAAATGGAGGAGATGAAATAAGATGGCTATACAAATATTCAACAGTTTTGCAAGAAATACCGGATGAACAAGATTTTCAAAGTATTTATGCCAAAGTTATTATTACTGAAGCCAATTTACAGAAATTCAAACATTATTTTATTTAAAAGTTTAAATATATAAAGTGGGTCTTTATTGGTATTTATTTATTTAATTAATTCAACTGTAACTTAATAAATTTTACATTAACTTTTAATTTTTTAAATTTAAAGAACAAGTTTGGTGATTGTGATTAAGGTGTTGCCTATACGTCAGCAGCATTGTTGGGAAAATTGTGAGGTTATGTGGTATTTATCTAGTTTTATTCTAATTTTTTGAAGTGTTTGAATATTTACAGTCATGTCTCAAAAGATTAGGTAATTATCAAGCACATTTTCATGTTTAGTGTAACACTTTGCCTGATATTGTGTTTATTAATTCCTGCCAACATGTCTATAAACAAAAATTTTCCAGTTTTAAAAAACGATCGAATTTTGAAAGCAGCTCGCGGGGAAAAGCCCGACAAACTTCCTATATGGATTATGAGGCAGGCTGGGCGATACTTACCTGGTAAGATGACTTATTTTATAACTTTATGTTATGTTACTATCTAACTTGCTAATTCTTTTTAAAGAGTTTCAAGATTATCGAAAGAAACATAGCTTCTTCGAAATATGTCAAAACCCTGAACATGCCTGTGAAGTCACACTTATGCCTCTTCGTAGATTTGAGTTAGATGCTTCTATTATTTTTAGTGACATTCTGGTCATTCCCCAAGCACTAGGTTTAGAAGTAGAAATGCGAGCTGGAGTGGTAAGAAAATTAATTTTTGGGTAAAGAGTTTCATGTAGGTTTGTCACCCAATTTGTAAAAAGTATTCAGTCCTGATTATTGCTCATAACTATAGAAATTTAATTTAATAGAAGAACATATTTTTGAAAGTTGTAGGTATGTTTATGGAACAATTACCATTATTTTTAGGGTCCAGTATTGCCAGAACCTCTTACTCTTGAAAAACTACCAAGTTTAAGAGCTGAAGGCGCTGTAAATAAATTAGAATATGTAGGGCAAGCAATTAATTTAACTAGACACAAATTAGAAGGCAAAGTACCTTTGTTTGGGTTCACAGGAGCACCAGTAAGTGTTAAACACCATAACTTATAATAATGTTTAAAAATCCAAGAGCTCTGTAGTGTTAACTTGTTCAGAAATATGGGAAATTAGTTTTTTAGCTGCTTTATGATAATATGATATGATTTATAAAAACCAATCATATTTTTAGTGGACATTAATGGGCTATATGATTGAAGGGGGAGGCTCTAAAACATACTCAAAAGCAAAAAAATGGCTTTATAGCCATCCAGAGAAGTCCCATTCTCTTATAGGACTTTTAACAGATGTTATAATAGACTACCTTGTAATGCAAATTGAATATGGAGCACAAATCGTACAAGTTTTTGACAGTAATGCAGAATATTTAAATAAGGACCTATACTCCACATTTTGCTTACCCTACCTAAAAAAAATTTCTCAGGAAGTACGAAAGAAACTTCTGGAAAAAAAATTAGATGAAGTTCCTATGGTAAGAAGTTATTTCTAATGCTTAGTGAAATTTTCTTAAATATCTTGTAAATCCATAAATAAAATTCATAAGAAAATAAGCATAATAATTATTATTTTTTTAGGTATTATTTGCTAAAGGTGGGTGGTATTGTCTAGAAGAGCAAGCAGACTTAGGTTATGAAGTGTTGGGTATAGACTGGACAGTAGAGCCAAAATATGTCAAAAATATTCTGAAAAATAAAAACATTACCATACAAGGTAATTTAGATCCATGTGCTCTTTATGCTCCACAAGCAGAGCTCAAAAATATGGTTCAAAAAATGCTTGAAGAATTTGGGGGTGAAAGGTACATTGTGAATTTGGGCCATGGAATTTATCCGGATGGGCCCATAGAATCTGTACAAACTTTTGTTGATACTGTTCACAATTTTCAGGTTTAATCTTTTTTTTTTAATAAAACAACATATTTTTTAAATTATTTTTGTGGAAATTTTGGTATTTTTATAAAATTTGTAAAATCAACTTTTAAAAAGGCTGTAGGATTAGATTTAAATTTCTTTTTCTCTATGTATTTTGTTAAAGTAACTAAGTGGTTTAGGAATTGAAGTGTTGAAAAAATTGTTTTCAAAAATATGTGTTTTTCTTTACCTGTTTCAAAGCAATCTTAAGATTTAAGGTCTGTATAAACCCAATCTGCTTGCAAAATATAACATTCCCCATAATGTGTTATGGTTTTTATATACCATGAAATATTTTTTTCTCTTTTTCTGGACCGTAGCTCAAATATGACTTTTATTGAGAAAGATAAAAATTTTGCATGCAGTAAAGGGTAAAAAACTAAACTTGAAACCGAATGGGGGGTCGCAAAACAGCAATATTTAAAAAGCTTTTTGGGTAAATTTTTGTTATTTTCCAGTCCAACAGTCTAAAATTATTTATCAGATTTTTGTGTTGTTAAAATAAACTGAGCCACATGTATTGCATAATCTAAAGTATCTTTAAATTAAATAACTTAATATCAAAGTTATTTTATCATAAAATAATAAAATTAAAAATTTATAAATTATTAAAATTCTGGCAATTTACAAAATTATGCAATATTTCAGCTGTTGCGTAACTTATAAAAATAATTTGTTTTAGAGATTGTCTAGTTAATTTTTTTATTAATTTTGGTTCAAATTATAAAAAAAAACCTAAAAAACCCATATACCTAGATATGTTTGAAAATACAGGCCTAAAAAATTGTCCTTTGTATAGGAGTAGATGCTAATTGGTGATATTTTTGAAGGGAAGAATGGACACATTAAAACAAAAGTATTTCTAGCTTTTCATATTTAGTAGTAGTTCACAAGTATTTAAAGGTTGCATTGAAGTAAACAAATCAGGCAACCAAACTTTGTTTTTGGAAAAACAAAATTTTACATGTCAGACAGTATGGATTCCGTCACAAAAGATCCACAGCAGATCTACTTTCCTTTGTCTCAGACAACTTAAAAAAGTCCCTTAGGTTTCTTGGTAAATCCCAGATTGTTGCTCTTGACATATTCAAAGCTTTTGACCAGGTGGGCTCCCTAACAAACTAGCCAGGGCCGAACTTACCTATGGGCGCATGGGGCGAACGCCCGGAGGCCCCGACCACCGTGGGGTGGTAAAAAATGATTTTGCGAAAAAGTTTAAACGTTTAACGAAAGGCTTATACTTCTGGGCAAATATCCAAGAAATAAAAAATATTTATTTCTTTATGTTCCTCAAAAATCATAATTTATTAACTGTAATAATAGCACAGTGTGTGGGGAGAAAAAAGGTGTTTGACCTCCGGATTTTTTTGTACAGTTTCAATTTTTATAAAAATTTGGAATTAAGTTGCTATTACCCTCTAGATCAAAGTGTATATATGCTTAAGGTGTGCTTCTTATTTTTAGGCGGTAAAAACCACCCCTTGTGCTAAAATCGTATTAGTACATTTATAAAAAGAATCGCAGAAAGGTAAAGATCGATTTTAATTAGGAGGGGAATTAGGGGGTTGTTTGTAATGATATTTTCGTAAAAAAAGTATTCTATAACATGTTACTATGTTCCAGTTTTTTGAATCATTCAATTCAATTTAAATGTTTTATATGCAAGATATATTATATTGTTAGAATATTATATTGTTTGTATAAACGTTACTGGGGGTGGGGGCCCATTCACGAATTCGCACGGGGCCCCAGAGGTCCTAAGTTCGGCCCTGCTCCCACCTAAGCTTTGTTCTTGGCTTTCCAGATTCCTTTCTAGTCGGCGTATATCAGTTATTGTAGATGGTCATTCTTTCAGCTTTTACCAAATTTATGCAGGAGTGCCCCAGGGTGCAGTACTGGCACCATCATATTTCTTCTTTTCATCAACGATCTTCTCTCTTCCACAATCAATCATATTCATAGTTTTGCTGATAAAAGTCCCCTTCACTTTAATATTCAATTTTTCAAGCCAGCCTCTCAGCCTAATTTGGAAAACAAGCGCGGAGTAATGCAGATAACTCTTTCATATGACCTTAAACTTATTTTGGATTGGGGCGCCAAAGATAAAATCTTGTACAGTTTAATCTTTAATGCCTCCAAAGCGGAAAAAGTATGCAAGCTTATACTATAAGCGGCCTAGTTTTGCAAAACAAAGAGTCATTTAATCTTGTTGGCGTTACTTTTGAGAATAACCCTAACTGGCATAAACACATTACATCCATAGCCTTAGCAACTTGGATTCCTCTTTTGAGCCAGAAAGTACTTCTCTTTTTCCAATCTGTATACTCTGTATGTATTTCAAATTAGACCCTCTTTAGAATCTTCTTTTCATATCTGAAGAATGGTGTCTCCTACATTTCTTAACTGTTTTAATTCCATTCAAAGAAAAGCTATTCGTCTTATAATAATCCCACGTTGACAGGAAAGCTTCGTCCTTATGCCCAACGAAGGGCTGTAGAGGATATGTCGCTCTTTTACAGATATTTTTACTTGCTTGTACTCCAAAGAGTTGGCCAGTATAATTTTCCTTCTCTGTCAGCTCCCAACAGAGCAACACGTAGTGCCACATTTATGTATCCTTTCACAGTCCAACTTGAGAGGCCCCGCACCTCCCACTGTTCGTTCCTTCATCCCTAGAGTTTCCAGACTATGGAACCTGCTACTCGCAGAAGTTTTTCCTTCTCCTTAAAATCTTCAAATATTTAAGTCCCATCTAAATTATCAATTATTAAATAATAATAAAACTTTATTTTATTCTATATGTGACGGATGTTACAGGAGAGGCACGTGGCTATTCGACGTTAAATAGGAACCACTACGAAGATAGTAGTAGCTCTTGTGAACTTGTATATATTTTTGTAAAGATTATAAAACAGACCTTCTAAATTATAGTCTTATATTATAGAATTATAAAGTCCTTAGATTCGGGAATTTAAGGATATAAAAAACAAAAATGTTTAAAAAAATGTAAAAATTGTTTTATTTAAATATCTATGCTTAATAAATTAAAAATATACATCACAATAAGTTCAAATTTAGTTATATACTAACAGAACACACATCAAAGCTGCTCACACACACAAGCACAAAATTAAATATATTACAAAAAATATTCTTACAACTAAAACTCTTCATACAGAGAAAATAATATTCATTATACAGTGCGTTGTACTTTTTATAACTCCCATATAGGTCGATGGCTAAATATTTTTTCAAATTCTCAGCACAGAAAAAAAAGGGTTAGATGTAGTAATTATATGGGAGAAATAAAAACTAGACATACTATATTTAATTTCTTTCGCTGCATAATTTGGCATTTAGTGAAGGAGGTTCTTTATATAGCTAGACAAATGTTTGTAAGATCATAAAGAGCAAACGTTCTGCAGGCATGTAAAACAAGATCAGGTATTTTAATGCTTAATTATTTGATTTTAAAAATTGCGAAAACATCTGTAAAAAATATGTTGTGTGTATTTTCTTTTTACTTTTTCTAGCCATATCTTTAATAAAATATAAAAACCAAAAATACTTCCGTGTAGTACCTTTAATAGTTCGGGAGGCCACCGCAAAAAACCAAGCCTATAAGAGATACGCATGAAACTTTTTTTATATTACTATGAACAATAGTCAATTCAAAGCCGCACTGCTGCCTCAGCTCTGCGGTTTCAAATTGAATTTTTTTTACCTTAAAAGAAATCGTGAAAAATCGTTTTTAATATAACTCGAACTATTGATTGTAGGAAAAAAAGGTGTATAATCAAAATTGATGGTCTAATAAAACTGCGTCAGTTTTTTATATGAAATTTTTTGTAACCTTTTAATTTTTGAGATATTAACGATTTAAATTTAAAATAAAAACGCAAATATCTCAAAAACTTAAAGAGTTACGAAAAAATGTAATAAAAAAAAATGCCTTTTAGTAAGCTCTATAAAACACATATACACATTTTTAATAAAGTAGGTAATAAAGAAGATATAAGCAAAAAAGTGATTTTGGCCCTTAATAATTTTGCTAATATTTTTTTGGTAAGTAAGTTTACCAGCACAGATCCATCTAAAAATTAATTTGAAATGTTTACCTATTCATTGAATGAAACAAACTAATACACATGTGCCTCGAGGCAATGGGGGATAACCTGGTGCCACGGCTATTTTATTCAATTTTTCCGATCTACTTAAACCTTTAACTGAAATAAAAGTTAAACTATATTTAATTGAAAAAAAAATGCCTCGTTACATACCTGACAGGACGCTTAACATTTCTCGATCTCCTATGCTACTATGTGTATAGCTCATCGTTTAAATATTTTTATTATCGATTTAAATATA
The DNA here is from genome assembly GCA_019359885.1 of Listronotus oregonensis. Classification (NCBI taxonomy): domain Eukaryota; kingdom Metazoa; phylum Arthropoda; class Insecta; order Coleoptera; family Curculionidae; genus Listronotus; species Listronotus oregonensis. The sequence continues at coordinate 33,360 of JAHBCN010000012.1, forward strand.
AATATCAATAATTTTTTAAAGACAGTTACTCGTTCAGAATGATTTTGAGAAAATTTTAATCATATTTTTAACATCATTTTTTTTAAATAGTTTATTTAGCATTAAACTTGTAAAACATTTTTCTTATTAAGCTATCTACTTCTTCCAGGCTTAAAGCCATTATTATTTAAATTATAGTATTACCCATTTATTTACTACTTTAAAATATAATTAATTAAAGTTTATGTTAAGCGTTCTGCCAGGTAAATAACACTCAGATAGAGGAGGCACTTATTATTTTTTTTTAATTAAATAAAGTTTAAATTTTATTTTACGTAAAGTTTTAAGTGGATCGAAATGGGTACAGTTATTGGAACAAAAAAATTAAATGAAATATCCGTGCCACTAGGTTATCCATTGCCTCGAGGTACCTACATGTGTATTAGTTTGTTTCATTCAACGAATAAAACATTTTGAATTAATTTTAAGATGGATCGGAGCTGGTATACATACTTGTACCAATAACATATTGGTATTTGCGACATTTTTAATGGCCAAAATCACTTTTTTACTTATATCTCCTTTATTACTTATTTTATTTGAAATGTGTATATAACGTTTTTTATAGAGCTTATTAAAGGGCATATTTTTTGTTAATATCTCAAAAACTAAAAGGGCTACAAAATATTTTATATAAAAAAACGGACGTAGTTTTATTAGACCATCAATTTTGATTATATACCATTTTTTCCTAAAATCAGTAGTTTTCGAGTTATATTAAAAAAAACTATTTTTCAAGGTTTTTTTTAAGGTAAAAAAATGCACTTTAAACCCGCTAAGCTGAGGCAGCAGTGTGGCTTTAAATTGACTATAGTTCATAGTAAAAAAAAAGTTTTATGCTGATCTCTTATTGGCTTATTTTTTTGCGGTGGCCTCCCGGACTATAAGAGCATCAAAGATTGATGAATACCCGTTAATGAAACGTTGGATTCAAATATAAAATGCCCTATAATTTGCTGCTTTACAGTGCTAAAAGAAAGTGTTTTAAGTTTTAGTTCATTATTGAAGAGTAAAAAAAGGTAAAAACAATAAACAACTCATAATTCTGTCTTATGTCAGATGTCTCGGAAGGATTTTTATCTTTTGAGTTTGACATGCTTGTATCTCGAGGGTCTATTGTCTTACAAATCTTTTTGCTACAAAGCAATAATAATAATAAAATATTAAATATTTTTTGAAGGCTTTGTGCCATTAAAGTATTTAGAATTTAATAAATATATTATAACCTAAAAAAGTATTATATTATTACAATAGGAATCTGGCAAGGCTACATAAGGGGTATAGATATTAAGTAACTTTTTTCTCGTTCACTTTAATAAACCACTGCATTTTTTGCAGTCTTCAATTCCGGGATTGGTTAAAACTTAAAAAATAACGTTGAACAAAGAGTGATAAATATATATATATATATATATATATATATATATATATATATATATATATATATATATATATATATATATATATATATATATATATATATATATATATATATATATATATATATATATATAATAAACAGTCCATAAAAACTCAAACCTAGAACTAAAATACCTTGGGTGTCATTAGTGAAGTAAGAGGCAGTTTCTCATAACGGGATTTGGAAGTTTGAAGGGGAATAAAAAACTCTGTGGGAAAAGGTTTCACAGTCTAGACACTCTAGGCATGAAGGAAAGAACAAAGGAAAGTGGCGCTTCGTGTTACTCCATTGGAACCTGCTGGAGGAGAATTATTATTAGCTAATTCCTGGAAGCAGAGGCCGTGAAAAGAGTGGCAGATCCCCCACAGCTCGTTGGTGGACAAAAGAAGGAAGCTTTCTTGTACGAGTGGGGACATTAATATGGCAAACGGCTCTTTTTTGAATAAAATCAAGAATGTTAAGAGTTGTGGATGACGCCATTCTCCAAATATAAGAATATGGTTCCAAGCAGGGTCTGATTTGGAATACATAAAGAGTATACAGACAAAAAGGGGTGAAAAACTTTCTGGTCGTAAAAAGTATCCGTAGGCTAACTATCGCTTCCAAAAAAGTATCTTAAACAGTTTTCTTTTAATGTTTTTGACTTATTTTTTTATGTTACCTCTGTCTATATTTACCTTACCACTCTTTGTTGTAAGTAAAAAAGATCACATGAATACTACACCAGTGGATATAGAAATTAAAAGACGATTTTTTTGACAAATCTGGCAACTACAAAAGAAATATTCCACAATGAACGGTAAGCTTTGTAAGATGGATCTTTTTTTTTATATATTAAAAAATAAAATCTGAAAAATAACGGCTTTTTTATTTATCAATTTTTGCAAGAAAAACTAAGGAATTTGTTTAACAACTAGCAAAATGTAGATAATTAAAAAATCTTTAAAAAGGGTTAGTAAAAATGTTTCGGAGGCGATCGTTATTTGTCCTATCACAAACATTTAATAGGTGTATCTAAATTGCTGCAAGTTCTTATAATTGTTACCATTTTAGGCAGCTAAACTTTATTTTTTTTACCACATGTTTAGAAGAATTATTTAAATTACAAAACAAACACGTTTCTTGGATCTCTATCAAATGGCATAAAATTCGTTCTACATTAACTTACGGTTGAATATTTTAAGGAGATAGTTTTCTTTCACGAATCATGGATTCAAATCCTACAGAAGGCAACAAACTTAATCTATTTTAGAAAAATTTCTAAATTTTACAAAATACAAGTAACAAATGTCCAAAAATTCGTTGAATAAAACGGATACGTTCAGCTGGCTTGCTCCTATATATTTTTTAATTCCGGAGATCGGACGTATTTATTTGTCTTGATAATTTCTGGTTTGACCAGAAATAACTTTAGACTTTGAGTTTTTTTTTCTAATTTTTATTTTTTAATCTAGTATGCCATGGTAAATGAGACGAGTCACGTCTAAGATACGCCCGGTATATTATTTTTTATACACCTGATCTTCGGAAGAGATGTTTTATTTAAAATAGCCTAAAAACAAAGTATAACAGGGCTATATACGGGACCGAAAGTGACGTTTTTTGGATTGAACTGCTGTGTTCTCGTGGTAATTCAGGTATAGCATTTGAATCTGAAAATATAAAAATATATAATCAATATAATATATCAATTTAGATAGTTTGTAGGTATATACGGATAAAGTTTTAACACCTTTTTATCATATGGTAAATATTTGCTGTTATATTAATCCCATAGTCATAAACCTGTTAACATAACATTGTGGTAACATAAAATTGGGATTGTATTTTTTAAAAATAAAAAACACTTTATTATTCGTGTGAAGTGCTATGCATTGGAGTGATTGGGGTTATCAAGTAAGTGCTTTCATTGTTATTTGAAAAACAATTTTGTTTTTAAAAATTATACAGAAATCTTAACGCGCTGATGATCGTGACCGGCAATAAAAAAATAAAATTTTCAAAGTTTGCAGATTTAACATAATAGTTATATCACTTGGGCGGGGTATCGATTTCTTCAGTCGATATTTTGGTGTCTGACAGTGTCCAATGCGTATAGGGGGACGCATTTTCATTGTAAACTTAAAATGAATTCTTGTCAACACGAATTTTTTATGATAGATCCATAGATACAGCAACTTTTGATAATTTTCTTTTTATCCTTTAATTCCTAGTAAGTATTCTAGTTCTTTTTGGACATTTGTGGTCGCACCGCACCAATCGCCTTTGATGTACAGGGTTTTCCCGTATAATTGCGCACCCCTTTAAAATCTTTATTTTTATAGATAGAAAAAATAGTTTATATGAAAGTTGCAGGATTTTTCATGAAGATTTTCATGATGTAAGATAGAAAAACAAATGATGATCGGAAAATTAACAAATCACTCTCAACTTCGTTATTTTAAATGGAAGACCCTGTATATGATTGAAAATTCAAATTCGCTATCTTCCTCTTTCAAATATATATAACTTATCTATGTTCGGATAAAGAGTTGTAGTTATTTGAATTTAAAATTCTGTTCTTATAAGCCATAGTTAGCCATGGATACAACCCAAAATCGACTTCTGTCAAATATTTATATTTTTGTTTGGTTTCCAAGACGAACCATGGCTAACGCGACTTAACTTTGCCGAACTTTGGGTTGTATCCATGGCTAACTATGGCTTATAAGAACAGATTTTAAATTCAAATAACTTGCAACTCGTTTATCCGAACATAGATAAGTTATATATATATTTGAAAAGAGGAAGATTAGCAGAATTTGAATTTTCAATCATATACAGGGTGTTCCATTTAAAATAACGAAGTTGATAGTGATTTATTAATTTTCCGATCATCATTTGTTTTTCTATCTTACACCATGAAAATCTTCATGAAAAATCCTGCAACTTTCATATAAACTATTTTTTTCTATCTATAAAAATAAAGATTTTTAAGGGGTGCGTAATTATACGGGAAAACCCGGTACCACCAACATCAAAGGCCAACTTATAATTTTATTCTGTAAACTTTGCATTTGGATGCAACTTTCTTTTTAGATAATGTGAAAAAATCATAATAAATTAAAATGTGGTTAGGTCCTTTTAAAATTATTAGGCTATTTTATGAAAAAAATCCAAACCTCATGGTCGACATGTAGTTTTAGAACCTATAGCATAATTAGTAATACATTATTTTATTTATTTAACTTTTATTTATTAATTTATAGGATAGTTTAAACAGTTGCTTATAATATATTTTGCAGAAAGTACAAGAATATTAAAAAAGATTAACTTACCAATCGTTTTGCTTGTAGTATACCTAGGACTAAGGGTGCTAAACCTGGGTGGTATTGCAGGTCTGTTGGTACTCCTGTCCGCGCAGGAATAAATAGGTTTGGTTTTCATTAGTTTCATGCCGTATTTCAAGGGATCTATGTTCCTTTGGCAATGTTCCCCAGCCTCCCTTATGTAAATCTCTTTATCAGTGATTATTGAACCCACAAAACACTCGTAGGTACCATCCGCAACATCTCTTCTTTCAGTATATGTATAAAGCAGATTCATTTCCCTCCAATGTCCTAGACATTGGTACTCTCTTTCTTCGTAAATTTCTTCTGTGGAACAATCAGATACTTGATAGTACATCAATTCTGGTGCTCGACAATCTGACCAGAGTTTAGCACATAAGTCAAGTGCGTCGGGTATACGACCTGTATATTCTCCAGTTATTGGGCATAAACCAGTCTGCATTGTTGGTACTATATCCAGTCCTAAAATAGAAAACCCGCGTGTGATCATAGTTGGATAAATTTAGTCCTTATTTGCGATTTTTTGTTTATTTAAAATATTTTTCGGCGATTGTTTCTTGACACATACGAAATCATTCATTAATAGACCTTATTAATGAATGATTTTACTGAAAATACACAAAATAAAAATTAAATGTAACCTTGTCATTCAAATAACATCCATTTAAACATCTGTCAAACTGCTTGCCAAAATCGTAATATATCGCGAAAAAATGCAAGAAAAATTATGATTTTTGCAATTTATTAACAACACAATCGCCGCAAAAATAGTGTAACTAACTTGGTCATTAATAGGCGATTACCTTCTACCATTAATCGCCCTTATTAATACTCTTGGTTGTTAATTAGGTATTAATTTCGCTATAACACTTTACACTTTGAAATTTGGTTTTTACTGAAATAATTATTGAAGAATCTCTAATCGGTACATAATAACTTAAGAATGTCGCAAGCAAAAATAAATTAAGAAAAAGTCTCCCCATTGGTCAGTTACGTTTGTAACCATGGTTGCAGGTAAGCTTCAAGCCCAAAGCCCAAGTTTTACTTTACATTATATGTTTGAAATAAAGTGGAAAGCAGTCTGCTCATAAGAGACTGGAAGATTTACAAGTTTGAAGACAAACAAAGCAGTAAGTTACACAGTCTATACAGTTACCTTGGGATAAATAAAAAACAAAGTAGAAATTTTGTTTTCTATTAAAGGATATATTAAGTCGGACAATTCTTAGAGGCAGAAGTCGTAAAAATATCTATCTTTTTCTCTTGTTGGTGGGAAAAAAAGTTGTCACATAATAAACGTTTTTTTTATAGAAAAATACACATTTTTAAGGTAGATAAAATGGTTAACTTACGTCCTTGGGTAACCCAAGAGTTTTCGTCAAAATTTTCGTCCGCGCATAAGGTGTAAACATCCTTGTTGCTACTAGAGTTGGTTCCTATCTGGAATTCTAAAATATTTTTGCTTCTGTTGGCTATTCTCATACAATTAAAGGATTCTTCATCGCTAAAAAAATAATTTTTGTTGATTGCCATTGTCATGGGGTAAAGATTTAAGGATTTTAATTTGATATGCACTGGGTCAAAAAAAATGCAATACGACATATATATTATGTGAAGGGAAAAATTTGGGTATTAAGCAGATTAGACCCAAGAACCATATAAAGATCACGTTTATGTCTTGATCTTGGCTTTCTCATTAATCATACTTTAAAAAAATATAAGTTTAACTTTTAAACATGTCTTGTCTTTAAAACGGCAATGTAAAACATATTTTTGTAGTATTTGTGTAATGTAATCGTACCATTGGGTTCTACTAAATATTAAATATTTATCGCTGTCCTCTTGCATTCCAGCACATTTAATGGTGTAGGTTTTAAAAGAGGTGTGGTCTTTGTATACCATAGTGTCCCCTTCAACTCTAACATACTCCCAGGTGCCAAACATCCATTTCGGAAAACTGCAAATGCCGAAACTAACTTCGGCGGGCCAAGGATTTTCTGTTTTGGGTGCCAAGACAAATGTTTCGAATCCACTTGTCGCATTGTAAAGGTCTGAGGTACACGTGGAATCCCGACTCACTGCCATTTCGATTTTTCCAGTGATTCGATCTTGTTTGTAGAGCTAAAAATTGCAAATTGAAAGAAATATATATTTTTTTCTTTCTATTACATGAATTTGGATTGTTAATAATTATTAGGATAACTCGTTTTGTCGCGGTTTTATATTTGTTTTTGAGTATCTGAATCAAAGTCGAATACAGAGCTGTTATAAAATGTGTTACAAAACAAGAAAAAACTACAGAAAATATTTCTAAAGAAATATTATATGAGGGGGGTTGAAAGGTAAATATACATTTCATTATGACCTTTACCTAAACATCTTCAAAACTTTTTCAATTTCAATAATCCATGTATACAATAAATACTTAATTATTACTATTATTAAAACATATAGTAACTTACCGCGCATCTATACTTGGGCTTTTGACCATCCAAATGTCTGCTATCAGTAAAAACCAAAAATGTTTCATCTCGCGGTCCTTTCCAATGTCCCAGACAGTCATACCTCAAATCTATAAAAAAATATATTATAACAGCTCATCTATATATTTGCCTATCGGCTCCCATGGGATAAAAACCAAAACCCTTGCACTTACCATAGCTATCAAATGTACAACTTCTCAATCGAAAGTTTAATGTAGATCCAGACGGACACGAGTCTACAGTAGAGTTAAAACCCATACATTCATGTGACCTTAATGGGTTCTTTCCCTTGTAGATTGTGTAATACTTTCCATCAATAGGACAGTACTGTTTTTGAGTGAAGGCGCCTTGGTCATCTCTCGTTTCTAAAAAAGATGACAAAAATGACCTACTGGAAATAGCTAAGTAATAACTTGTATATCTCCTAACTTTGCCATCAAAAAAGATGTTTTTCATGCAGAATCATATTACCAGTATTTTTAAAAATCAAGGCTCATTAAAGGTGCGCACAGTCGCTCAGACAGATCGACCAATACAACTGTGATAACTGTGAATTACCCATTTCGTGTAGATCGGTCGAAGTGTAATTTTTCGTTAGGTAGTTAGATTTCTAATAATACAGGGCGTCCGGAAAATATGTGTATGTTATAGTTAATCGCTCGTTCTTAGGTTTGACTAGTCAATCCTCAAGTCTGACTTGAAGTCTTAGTCAAAACCCAAACAAATGAAGTTTTTCGGCCTCTGACTAAAGAATTTTCGTCAAACCTAGAAGAAACTAATTTGGTCAGGCAGACGTCAAAACTCAATTTAAGAAATCGGGGTTTGACCAGTCAAACTTTAATTAGGTATCAAAAGTCAAATTAGATGTAATAAAACGATTTTTTTTTATTTTCATGTTTATTGCTGTTATATTGTCATAGTTAAAATAAAAAATTAGTTTTTATTCAAACATGGTGAGGCATTATGACATTTAGAATTGCACAATACGTCAGATCTATTACATTTACAACTAACCACAACTAACCAGAACTAACCGCAAGTATAAACTTATTTAAACGTGTTACAAGTACAGTCGACGTTTGACCGAGTCTGCCAGTCGCTTCTAGAATCGACTAGGCAAAGACCGAAACAGACTTTCGACGTTTGACTGAAAAGTTAGGAACTTCTAGGTTTGACTAAAAATACTTTAGTCAAAGAATTTATTTCGGGGTTAGCCCGAAGGCTTTGTCAAACCTAGGATAAACAAGTCATTCCGCGAAGAGTCTGCATATCGACCTTTGACTATGACATGTACAAAATTTTATTGCAGACTTTTGACGTGAAAGTAGATCGATTTAAGCCAACTTAGTTGGGTTGGGTTAATAAATATTATTTTTTTGTAAACTGTTTTTTTTTTTTGTAATAGATACTATAAAATGACGTGTCTTGGCGGTATGGAGGTCGGCTATAAAAAAGTGGAAAGTTAATAAACGACGTTATCATAAATCGTTTGTTGTGATTTTCTATGTGTGTGTGATATTAACTATTACCCAATAGTTGGACAATCCAGATACTTTTATTCATAAACTGTCTATAGTATGTTTTTAAACATTTTTATTCGGATAAGTTGTTTTGCCAGAAAAAAATCTTGATCCCTGCTGCGATTCCAGGCAGTTTAAATAAAAATCTTTATCTTAATTTCTCGTAAAACATATGACCAATTATTCCAGAAAATTTGCCGCTTGTACTTCAAAGAGACATGACAGGACTATTACAAACGATGATGGCCAATATACTTAGCCTTTAAATTAAAAGAAAAAATGAGGTAGGTACCAGTAAACTCGCCACCACGTTCTCCGGATTTAAAATTTGTGTGTCTTTTTCTGTGGGGCCCTCCTTGTAAAAGGGTTTACATATTTTGCCAAGATTTATTGACGCAAATTTTAAATGCAGGCAAACTTCCATTTTGATTTTTTTTTAAGTGTATTCTGCAAAATGGCGGTTATTTTGCACATTTCCCTAAATGATGAAACTTCTTTAATTAAATTTACTTCCAATAATGACTTTTTGTTCTATTAAAATTGATTGGAGTTTTTAGGTAATTGATAAGATTTGTCTGGCACCAAATTTTGTCCGCATATTTTCCAGGTATTTCGTAACTTTTTAGGGATAATATCAGCCAAGTTCTGGCTCAGAGCTGTCAAAGTACTCTTAAATAGTACTTCAAGTACAAGTACCAAGTTTTTGATTTTTAAAAAATTACTTCAAGTACAAGTACCAAGTATTCATTAAAATGTACTTGCATTTTCAAGTAAATTGAAAAAGTACTTGAAATACCACCCAAGTATTTTACTTGAAGTAAATCCAAGTACTTGAAGTAAACCAAAGTACTTAAAGTAAAATGAAGTACTTGAAGTAAAACAAAGTACTTGAAGTAAAACAAAGTACTTGAAGTAAACCAAAGTACTTGAAGTACATAAAAGTACTTGACAAGTACTTTTTATTTACTTGAAGTACTTTCTTTACTTAAAGTACTTTTTTTTACTTGAAGTACTTTTTTTTACTTCATGTACATCGTAATACTTCAAGTACTTAAATAAATACTTTAAGTTATTTACTTGGTCAAATCAAGTAAAAATCCAAGTATCTTCATAAAAACTAATCAAGTACAAGTACAAGTACCTCCTAATAAAAAGTACTTGAAGTAAAATACTTGAAGTACAAAAAAGTACATCAGGTAAAATTTTACTTGAAGTACTTCAAGTTTTGACAGCTCTGTTCTGGCTTAATGTGGATTTCTATATTACACGAAAGCTTTAGCGTATTTTCCCCTTTTAACAACTTTGCTATCGTTTTACATAAAAGTATATTTGGTATGTAAATTCACGTAGGTATTCTAGTTACCTATAAAAAAAAAATAGAAAGTTGTGTCAAGTGGTTTCTGAGATATTCGATTTTGAAAATTGCCCATTTTACTACTGACTGACTCATTCATCATTGACTGATCAAAAGTATGGGACACTCCCCGATGGTGTAGAGACTTGAAATTTTTGTATGTAAGTAGGTTTTAGGACACAAGTAAAGGAAAAATTCTGAAAACTACACATTTTTACTAGGGACGCCCTGAAACAATGGTGGTAAAATCGTATCCCACCAAGAACACTTATGTAAAATAAGTTCCTATCCAAAAACCTCGCTACCTTAAATTAGACCAAGTTTTTTTTTGGCATCGCAGTTTTTTTCGGATCTGTGTGTATTAATGAAAAAAGTACATTCATTAATACAGACAGCAGTGGCGTAGCGTGCCTTGGCGGGGCCCCGTATAAAAATTTGTTTGGGGGCCCATATGAAAGGGAAATATTTCTCACAAAAGAAAAAAATGCTTGCCTAAAATTAAAAGAAATATTTATTCATCACAATTATCTATCTTTCAGCAGTTGGCGTTGTAACTGGAAGGGTCAAGAATAAAAAGCATGCAGTTATTACCTCCGGAAAACTGGATGCAAGACTATTGAATTTTATCAGCAATAATTCAATAAGTTCTTTAATGAAATGAATTTTTTGAATTTCAGATTGTAAGCATGTTTTTGGAGCCTTTAATTGGTCATAAAGATTAACTGAATATCTTTACTGTATTTCGCCGACAGTCCTGAAGCGTTGAATTTCTCTCCGTTTGAAGAAGACAGGAGTTTCTCCGGTTGTAATATTTCGAACATACTACTCAGGTCGCAAAGGCTCTGAAATCTTTGTTAAGTTTGAAAAATTAATGTATCTAAACAATAATAGTATACATTAACTTTGAAATAGGATTTGGGGTCTGAAATCAACTCATCAAAAAAACGCTTCGTTATCTTTCGCCTTTTGTTTTTAAAAACAGTTGCTACTCTCTACTCTTTTGCTAAATCTTTGAACTCATTTAGCAAACTATTGAATAAATTTTGATGTCTGTTCAAAAGATTACCTAATAAAATACTATTTTACTGTAAGTTATTGTTTTCATGCTGTAGAGCTTTAAAAACAGGATTAATGATTTCAAATAGTGAAGAAAAAAATATGACAAGCACTAAGAAATCATAACTCTCTAAAATGTTAATTATATTTTACATTCTTCATGTTAAAATCTTTTTTATTGAAAATTAAGATCTAAATTAGTTACATTAACTTTGAGAGTTTTGGCAAAAATCAACTCCATCAAAAAACCTTACGTTTATTGTTTCGCCTTTTGTTTTTAAAACAGTACTTGTCAAACTCTTCTTAACTAAAAGTCTTGAACTCATTTACCATTTTAACTAACTTTTGGATTCTTTCCAAGACCTAATAAAATCTATTTACTGTAGTATGTTTTCATGCTGTGGCTAAACACAGTAATGTTTCAAATAGTCTGGAAAATACTACAGCCTATCCTCCTACCAGGTTTTATTTTTTCTCCAAAAAATTAAACTTAGTTGGTACAAAGTTTTCATGATTAATAAACATTTTTTCTTTACCGCTAATAAAGCGTCGTTCCTTGAAGACCATCTGGTAGGACATACCTTTTTAAGGGTAATTAAATATTTTTCAGATAAATCGTCACTTAACATGACTCCCCCTTTTTTTTGCTATTTCCAAAAAAAGAATATATTTTTTTCTAAATTATCGAAAAAATTTGACACTTCACGAACATGTTTTATTTAAAACAAAATTTAATGCGTGCGCAGCACAATAGACATAATCGGCATTCGGATCATGCTCTTTTATTAGGGTTTGTAATCCTCTATAGACACCCGACATAACATTTGTTTCATCGTAACCATGTCCTCTACATTTAGTCAAATCAATTCCATATTCTTTAATTGTATTTAAAATTTCAGTTTTAAAATTTGGGAAGTTTTTATTAATTTTTGCTTACGCACGTTGGGGGCCCCCGTGGCCCGGGGGCACCGTATAATTGATACGGCAGATACGGCCGTAGCTACGCCCCTGACAGACAGATCATAAAGAACTTGGTCTAATTTCAGATCTCAGTACTTTAAGAGGCCAAGATTTTTGGACATGAACTTGGCCGTTATTTTACGTAAGTGTTTTTGGTGGGCTACCTTTTATATCAAATTAAGGTACTTATCGCATAAATATTTTCGAATATCTCATAGTTTTACTTTAATATATAAATCGATCTGGGCATCCCTAAAAATTGATTAAAACTAAATTAAACAATTGCCAATTAATCATTGATTGCTCTGTTTTATTAATAGATCTAGTAAATGTACAAAGTGAAAAATCTTAAACGGACGTCCTTAACCATTACATATGCATTTATTTTAAATTTAATTTTCTTTAAAGCTTATGTTGGGAAAAGAAGAGTTAGGTTCCCATTTCCTCTGAATCAATATTCATACAAAAAACAGGTTTGTTTAAAATACTACTGTTTTTTTATGTATGACATTTTTTACGGGTCCCCTAATTAAAAAAGGAAGTTCATGTAAATTCTCATCATATGGGTTTTATTTAACGATTTCCTTAATTACTATTCTTGCATCATTAGTTGTTTCCCACAATGTAAATTTTTATTTAATATCAATGTAATCGTCGGAAATTCAGATAAAAAAAAGAGAAGACAGGTTGACTGATAAGTATTATTATTATGTTTTGAATATCAACAGTAAATTACAAGCGTAAGCAATTCAATAACTTTTTCTTAAAATTTTCCTCGCTTATAAAAAATACACTCTTGAGGGCCGTTTGACACGATCACATTTTTTATAGCATTTCTGTGCGCCGCAGCAATATTAAAAATATGTACTTGTTGCAAACACATATTTTTGCGCTTAAATTTGATATCAAAAATATAAGGAAAAAATTTAGAACATGTCCAAATATTCATATCAAAAATACGGGTAGAATTGCACTGACTTAATATTTTGGTCTAAGAGAAAGAATAACCTCAAAAATATTAAAAAAAAAATGTGTTCAACATGGGTGTTTTAGTTTAGGTTTTATTATTTTATTGCTACATTTTACCAGTACTATAAATGTCGTGGAACTGGGAACAGGAGTTGTACCTTTTAAACGAGTATAGTATCTCTCAAAGTATACCGTGTTAGCTCTTGCCTTCATTTATGGATTATACCTGCCGACAGCAATAAAACTGCGGAACGGTAGGTATTAAAGGACAGAATATTAGGGACGGACTTTAATAATGCAAAGATTTATAATTTATTGCTTATACAAGTAAGTATAACGTTAAAATTACATTAGGAAATTAAATATATGCAAAGTTTTAATAAATTTATAACTGCATTATCCATACATAATTACATTTTTAATCCTAATATCTAAATCTAATTCTGTTTCACTATTAGAGTCATCATTGAGATTAATTAGAATAGGATTTATGTTGTTTTGGATAGAAATGTAAGAGTCCTCAATTTTTATAATGTGCTGTAGTGAATTTTTCCAGCTCTCAACTGGTATGTTAGTAATTACATTTTTTATCAAATTTATAACACTGGGACTTAAAGTAGGTGTAACATTTTCTGCTCTGATCTTTGATTTTACTTGGTTCCACAAATACTCTATGGGGTTAAACATACAGTGATACGGAGGAAGCCGTAAGACAGTATGCCCAGCTTGTTCAGCCAAATTATCACATACATATTGTATGTTTAATTGCATATGAATTTAGGACTTCCAAAAGATGCGTTTTTTTGTAACTGAATTCAAAATAAATATCAATTTCTAACAAATATTCCTGGATTTCAGTTTTTAAACTTGATGAAGCTGGTGCTTTGTGTAGCAGACGGCTGTGGTAGCTTGCGTTATCCATGACAATAACACTGTTGTATGAAATATTTTTTAAAAGATAATTTTGAAACCAGTTTTCAAAAAGTTCTTCATGTGTATCCTCATGATAATCCAAGCTAGAGTCCTTAATATTCTTCGCAGACAACAGCAAGCAGTTTGGGACAAATCCATCTTCTGAACCAGCGTGTATTATGGTAATGCGTTTTCCTATATTTGAAGGTGCTTTCGTCTGACAGTTTTGACTGGAATCAACCCATCCTTTGGATACCGTGTCGTGTGTATCGAACCATGTTTCATCAAGGTAAATTATGGATCTGTTTTCTAACCTATATCTTTTAATTTCTTCAAGGTAATTAAATCTCCAAGTGCGTAATCTGTGCGATTCCATCACTACTTGTCTTTTGTCTATTTTGCGGGATTTAAATCCCATTTTACAAACAACTCTATGGAGGATGGCCCGGCTAATATTTATATTGGTTTCGTCTTCGTCTAGCTTCTTTTACAGTTTATCCAAGGTAGGAATAACTCCGCTTTTATAAAGGCAATATATGTTCCTTCTTATTAGGTCCTGATCACTATTGTCTATACGGTGAGATTGAAAATCACTAGGTTTTTTCTTTTGTTCAATTCTTCACTAATAATAATATCCCTTATCGATGATATTGGAGTTTTTGTAAGTAGACAGGTTTCTTTTAAAGCTTCTGGTTTAATTAGACCTCTACTGATTAAAGTTTCATACACATTTTTCACAACCTGTTTTGCATCTAATGACAAATGATTTCGACGCGACATAGGTATATTCTCGTAAAACAACTTTTTTGAAACGCACAGTAAAAACGGTTATTCAACACTGCTACTAAAATATTAGCCAAAATATTTATATCCCTAATGATTAATACTCAAGAAATACCTGGCCCACGATATATTTTAAGACAGACTATACAGTAAATAGCCCTGTTTGTATGCCAATAAAATTAAAAACTATAGCCACAGATACGCTAGAATCAGTGGCCTATACTTGGAGGGAGAGGGGAAGAGGAGTCCCAGGCCCCCTCACTTTTAAAACAATTTAAATAATTTTGTGTTATAATTTAATTTTTACTTATATTATTTTAATTACTTTTTATACGCCGCTGATTATCACATAATAATTGTACAATGCTTTGAGAATGCAACTCAAAGCGTACAGTATTCACACTTGTTTAAATCGTATACAAACCGTCAAAAATAATTTTTACTTTTAATAGCTTTTGTGAATAGTTGGATAAAACACATTAAGCTTTAATGCTACAAAATTATAATTACATAATAATTCTTCAATGTTTTTGAAACGCAACCCAAAGCGTACAGTGTTTACATTTGTCTGAATCCTATAGAAACTTAATTCTACAACATTATGGGAACGCAACTCAAAGCATACGGTATTCACACTTGTTAGAATAATGTTGAAACCGTCAAAAAAGCCATTTTTTATTTTAATAGCTTTTTGTGAATTCTTTTTCGAGAAACATTAAGTTCTAGTACTACAAAAAGATTTATTTCATGAAGCAGTTGGAGCCCCCCACTTTTTATTTTATAATTAATATACGCCACTGGCTAGAATAGTTCTTTTTTTTAGCGTACTTAGAATATATTTGCCTTTTTGCCATTCTCTGAATCAAAGTTTATTGTTTTTTATATTTAATTTCTTATTTCTTTCTTTTAATAGCAAAAGAATTATTGAAATTAAAGATGCACCTAATAAAAGAGTTCTATCATCTACCAGGCTGTTCAATCAGTTTTGCGGTTTTATTATTCAGTATAGTCTCCCTGAACAACAGTACACTTGTTTCAAAGAGATTCCAATTTATAAATTCCATCCCTGAAGTGAGAATCTGAAAGGGCTGCAAAATACGCTTCCACTGCTATTGTGGCCTCATCATTTGATAAAAAACGCTTTTCACGCATACATTTTAGTTAGGTCTGGAAACAGATGGAAGTCACTAGGGGCCAAATCTGGTGAATACGGTGGATGCTCCAACAATTGGAACTTTAATTCGTGGATTTTAGCCATTGTCAAAATGCTCTTGTGACACGGTATATTGTCCTGATGAAAAAGATTTTTTTTCTTCTGCAAACGGGATCTTTTTTACGAATTTTTTCCTTCAGCTGGTCTAAAAGGTTACAATAATATTAAGAATTTATTGTTTTACAAATGTTTGCAAGTAATCCACAAACAAACTTTCTTCCGCATCCCAAAAAACTGATGCTAACACCTTCTTGGCCGATTTATGGACACGAACTCATTTTGGGACCGAATAACTAGGTTCACACCACTCTTTAGCCTCTTGTTTTGATTCAGGATCGTGGGGATAGACCCAAATCTCATCCATCAGTGATGAATCGATGCACAAAATTCACCTTATCCTTTCGAAAACGCTTAAACGTTGCTGAGAAAGTCGCATTCGAATGTGTTTTTGTTCCATTGTTAGCGAATGCGGCACCTATTGTGCACACAGCTTTTTGAAACCCAATACTTTAGTCAAAATATTGCTTACACTGCCCAATGAAATGCCTAGGGCTTCTACTAAATCTCTTTCAGTCACTCGACGATTTTCCAAAACGATATCCTGTATTTTTTCTACGATTTCTGGTGTTGTAGCTGTTTTTGGACGGCTTGTACGACTAGGTTTAAAGCAACCCATCTTACTACTGTACTAATTAAAGGGGAAGAGTCCTTATTCAACATTCGTTCATAAATTTTCTTTGCCTTTAAACCTTTCAAAAATAAAAATTCAATCACTGCACGATACTTGATTTTTTCCATTGTAAAACAATACTGTGACACGTCGATACTAAGTGGCTTGTAGACAAAGAATGAATTGACAGATTGAAATGAAACTTCACATACGTTTATATGAAGAGTGTACCAACATAACAAAAAAAAAATAAGCTAGTAGCAACATCCTCTCTTATCGAACCGCAAAAATTATTGAACATCACTAGTACTAGATAGTTTTATAGTTAATATTATTTTGTGGAAAGTAATTCATATCAGATTTCTTATTTATATCTTTTAACAAAAACTATAGCAAAAAAGTTAGGTTAATTGCAAGGTAAGCAGTGCTTTCAGCCCTGCTTACCTTACAATTAACTTAACTCGAATCAATCAATTAATATGATCAAAAATGTGATAGTGTCAAACGGCCTTGAGGCGAAATTTTATAGATGAAATTTTAATTTCTGATTCAGCACTCATACCTTTGCATTTAAATGAAGTATGTATGACCTCATGACCCATTTATAAAACTCTGACAACTTGACAAAAAAATTAAGCCGTACGGAGCACCTTGTCAGATAAAGCATAATCGAGCTTAGGTATGTCCCTGGACATCTTGGTAGTCCTGGCAGCAAAAATAAAGTTGTTGACTTGACCATAGTGGACAAGAAAAAATACAAAATTTACCGTAGTAACGACAGGGACAAAATTCTTAGAGAATTCAGACTGTAAACTTTTCTGGCAGAAACCAGTGGCACTAGGTCTATCACAAATTACCTTAATAATAAAATAATACTAAAAAACGGGGAGCTACACAGGAGTCTGACCATCAGGCTGACACTTATGCTGGTTTGAATTAAGTCCATTAAAGACGTCAAATGAGTAAAAAGTTTTATTACATATGTTATATCGCTTCCTATATTAATGTCACTGGCCAACCTCAGCAGGTCACAACGGTTAAATGCAGATGTATTAGTAATATAAAATACCTATAATTGATTGCAATAAATGCCTATTAAAAACTTTTTAAACCATTACACATGCAGGTAGCAATAATTACTGCAGTTTTTTACTGCTACTACTACTACTACAAACGACAATACAAAAAAAAAGTCTTAATTAGTTCCTCAGAGTAGTTAATTAAAGGGACATAAAAACAGCGCTAATTAGATGATTTTAATGCCCATTGTCTAAAAACAGCTATATATATGCTAATGACTTACTGAACAATAATATTTCCGCCGTTTCACCTCGTGTTTGGAGGGATTCTTTTGAAGGACAATTTGCTTCCGCCGTTTCTTCGTTAGTAAAACATTTTGATATTATTTCTTGACTAGATGCGAACACTTGGAGAACATTTGGTGACCTCAGTGTTAGGTGAAGGCACGTGTAACAACTTGTGTCACTGTAACTAATATTTTTTATTTATTATATTTTATTTATTATTAGTTGCTAGATATTTTAGAGGACTTTTCAGTTACTATTAAACAGAGAACGGAGGTCCCTAAACTTTTTATCTTGTGTGCTCCTTGTCACTTGTTTTGGTTTAGGGTAGACCCCCCCAGGCCGATTTTAGGTAACTAGGCGGTCTAAAGTAACAAAACCAAAAACAACTAAAGGAAAAGATATGGCATTAATCCAAAAAGTTACTACCAAAACCGGTATTTTAGGTACGATTTATTCTTGTTTCGTACACTCGCGTTTTGTACACCTCAAAAATTTCTCCCAAATATTCTTATTTCGTACACAAAATTAATTATTCAGTTTCGGACATCTCGTTTCGTACACCAAATTCTGAGGTATGTTAATGTCTTTGATGGTTCGTATAATATGGTAAAATGAATTAAACCTAATTTTATAACTAAATATCAAAATATTCATTGCTCACATATAAGATGCAGAAATATAAAATATTTATTTGAATAATAGTGATATTAAAATAATCTAATAATAATAAATGTGTATCTAATTAAAAGGAAAAGTTTACTGTTCATATTTTTAGTGAGTGCATTATCACGTCTGAAATATAATTGGGGAAAATAAAAAGCCGTTATAACTAACCAGAACTAACCACGACCGACCACAACTAGGGGCTTTTGAATTTGTCTAAATTATCCCCTCGTTTGATTAAGCCATGGAAGAATTGCGGCCTAAAGGGAAAAGTTTACTGTTTCTACTTTTAGTGATTTATCACGTCTGAAATATAATTGGAAACAATAAAAATTTGCTTTAACTAACCAGAACTAACCCTGACCGACCAGAACTGAGGGCTTTTGAATTTGTCTAAATTATCCCTTCGCTTGATTAAGCCATGGCAGAATTGCGGCCGAAACGAATAAGTTTACTGTTTCTACTTTTAGTGATTTATCACGTCTAAAATATAATTTTTGCCGTGAGCTGCTTTAACTAACCATGCTAACAATGACCGACCAGAACTAACGGCTTTTGAATTTGTCTAAATTATCCCTATGTAGAAGTTAATTTTTTTTATCATTTTTAATATGGTATTTATTTGCTTGGTTATTTGGGTCGTCACAATGGTCGGTGTATGAAACGGGAAGCATAAAATGGATTAAATAATTCAGTGTACGAAACGAGAATATGTCAGGTAAATTTCTGAAGTGTACAAAACCAGAAAACACCTTTTGGTTCCGGTATTTTCGATATTTCCGGGATTTAAAGAAGTTGTAATATATTTAAGGTAGGTTTTTGAGTATCGATCTTTTATGACAATTTAGTGGTTAGTTAGAGGATTTCAAAGGAATAACAAATGAGATTATTTTTTAGATAAAAACAATTTTTAATCAAAATAAAATTTTATAAAGTATTTTTTATACTAATATATAATATATCAAAATCAAAATAGTCATCGACGACAACATATATTTGGCCAATACTATAAAAAAAATAATCTAGTCTTAGTCAGTTACCACAGTAATTATTTACTATACAAAACTGGAGAGTACATACACTGCCTTCAAACACTTTGACTAGGATAAAATCTTAAAAACAAAATTTCTAATCAACTTTAACAAAAAATAATTAAATTATCATTTCTAATCATCTCTAATAAAAATATAAAATTGACTTTAACACTACTAAACTAATCTTAAACAAAATTAAATTAAATAATTTAATATTTGTTGCTCTCCTGACCTGACTCTTTTTTTGAATTTTTTTTTTTATAATCACCAAACGAAAACTTAAGTTTTTACTAAGTTCCGAAAATACCGAAAATCCCGGTTTTTGTGAAATTAGCACTGGTATTTTTAAGTCCTTCATTTAGTTCGGTATCCCGGTATCCGGGATCCCTGTTTGCAACACTTATCAAATAGGATTCAACCAATATTTAGACCACTACTATGTATAAATAAAAATTCCCTGTATTAAGGTAGCTCACTCGCAAAAGGCTTTTCTTAAGAATTAAATGAAGTTGAAATATAGGGTTAATAAAAGTGTCTTTTATTTAATTAAAAAGAACGATTTTTTTTACCTGTGAAGCAAGATATTAAAAATCAAATTGTGCATAATTAACATTGTCGATATCTGTCATGTATGAAAGTAATCAGGGCCATACTAACCCTATGGGCTGTTTGGGCTACATTTTAAATATATCTTAATAAATTCTGGAAAGGATGAATGCCTGAATGCACACCCCGAGTAAGACCGCTGAGTGAGGAAGCCTTCGTGGCTCGTGCTCGCACTTTTCATGCATGTTATAGAGATGAGCTTAACGGCGATTTTTAAGTCACCGGTATATCGGTGACGGCGATTTAAGTAGCTGTTTAATCCAAAAAAAGTCGTTTACATGGAACCGAGGTAGCTAAGGCACAAAACATATCTCGAAAAATATTGCTCAAAATTGGATAGTAATATTTGTTATCACTCCATCATTCGCATGGTTTTTTGAACGCGACACTAAAACACATTTCAAGTATCTTTGAACTTCAATTATCGCTTGAAAATTCGCTGTTGATTTTGGTTTTGCATTAGTAGAAACAGTTTTTTTTAAAGCTCTCCACACGGATAGTTCTTCATCGGTATCGGAATCGCTACCATTACCACCCTGTCTTTTTTCAGCAATCGCGGTTGTTTTTTCTTTAACCAACTGAGATTCCGAAAGCATGGAGGTCACCATTCGTATTACTTTTTTTCTGTAAATTGGCTGCCAAGGACTCGTCAGAAAACGGTAATAATTTAATTAAATCTTGGATCTCAAAATGTGCAAAATGCAAGCGTATTGCTGAGTTCGACGTTTTTAAACCTTTTTAAGAGACTTGAATTCAATTTTTAAACAAACATCCTTACATTTTTATTAAATTCCATTTTGAGTAAATTCTAGGCCCTGGGGCGCTTATTGGTTTATAGCCCAGGGCCTAAAAATGCATTCATTTCGGATTATATCTCGAAAACGGTTCCTAAGATATTTTTAAAAAACTAATGTAATATAAATCAGAATATTATAAAATTTAAAAAATCTCTGAATTTTTTGACCGTTTTGTTAAAAAGATGTTGATTTTTGAAAGTTTGCCAGGTCTTTATTTTATTATTTTATACTTTTTTTTATGTAATTGCCCTTATGAAAGGTGTATTTTAGAACCAGGTGGGTCCAAAAAGTGTAAAATATAACTGAATAACGACCTCATGTGTTCTATGTAAAGTCTCCTACAAAAATAATATTTTTAAGCATTGAAAACCTCTAACTTTTGGTAAAGCGTATTCGATCTTATTTGGAACATCGCTAAGTTTGAGGTCTATTTAAAATACTGCATCACGAATTAAACTAAAATAGAAAAAAATATAAGAATCCGTCCTGGTACTAACCCCGACCCGTTCAACAATCAATTTTTGTTAGAGAGAGATGGGCGAGTTCGGCGCGGATGGCATCGAAGAGACGCAGATAAAATTGTCCATCCGAGATTCGGGGTTTGAATTGTGAACGGGCTGGGCTTTACTTACTATAAGGAGATAATTTTGTGTACGACTGTCGCGAGTGAACTACCTTAACCACCGAGTTACAGATCATTTCCTATATATTTTTTAATGACCCGTAATTCTGGGATAATTTTAAACAGTTTGTTAAATTAAAATTAATTTAACTTACTTGAACATTAATATAACATTATTTTCATGTCTCTTATGGCAGTTACCCCATATCGATATAGAATTGGCATTAATCGTTAGGGGACTGTACTGAATTCCACTCCCCACATTAACTGAGGTTTGCATGACAAATTCGCCTTGAAATGGCTGCGAAAAGTAGCAAGATGCTTCTGATAATGGCCCTGAAAATTTAAAAAAAATACATATAATCATGTCTTCCTGATTTAATTTACATGTAAAATCGGGCCCTTTTAATTTAAGAATGACGAAGGCAAAAACAACTGAACCAAAATCCATTGCATTGGTCCAAAAAGTCCGCAACCATGGTTATAAAGGTAATTGACCAATAAAAAGACCTTTACTTTACTTATTATTTCGAACGTCATTCCCAAATTAAAATGGCCCCAATAAAGGTTCTTATTAAACAGATAGTATGGTAGGTATCATAAATACTAGTTAATTGGCTCTTA
The DNA here is from genome assembly GCA_019359885.1 of Listronotus oregonensis. NCBI lineage: Eukaryota > Metazoa > Arthropoda > Insecta > Coleoptera > Curculionidae > Listronotus > Listronotus oregonensis. The sequence continues at coordinate 55,721 of JAHBCN010000012.1, forward strand.
AGTAGACTATTTGGAAGGTTCCGTATCACAAAAAGAAAAACGGAACCCTTATTAACGTCCCTCTGTCTGTCTGTCACAGATGATTTCCTACCGCTAGAGTATCGCTCTTATTGACAAAATTCGTAACTTTTGCATCCTTAAATTTAAAACGTTTATATTACTTTTTGTAATATAGACGTTTTAAATTTAAGGATGCAACAAAGTAAGAAGATTTTCGAATTAAAGGAAAAGTCAATTTTTGTTTGATATTCGCTCCATTGCCCAAGCGTGTTAAATCGAAGATGATATAAAGAATTTCAGTAGCTAATTGACTTTAAGAGAGCAAGAATCTGCAAGTCAGAATCGTTCCAAATCTGTATAAATCCAAATCTAATTATATTTGGTATAAGATTTTTGACGAATTTTGTCTTGGCTTGTTCATTTTATATATTAAATCAATTTTACACCATAAATCAACCATACAAATTGGTCTTGGTTTTTCATTCGAGGTATAAAAAGTTATACAATATCTTTAATATCTAATAAAATTGTTAGGGGGGGCAAGTTTTGCCCCTAAAACCATTACTAGCTTTATTTTTGCCAATTTAAAAGTAGGAATGTCAACTAACCACGAAAGCCCAGATTTAGACCCCTACTTTATAATATTTATCCGAAGTCGGTTAACGAAGCTTAAATTTAAAAAATAATTAATGTATAGTAAATACGGAACTGAAAATTAAGAGGATTAAAAATCAAAGATTGCTGACATTTATTTATTAGCTTTAAACATAATTGCAAAGTTTTTTAAATTAAATATTGTAATATTATTAGTTATACATGTTATAAATGTCTATCTAAGGTAAAAGAATTTTCTATTTTTAAAAATATTTTTTTTAGGTAATTCTTACAAGTAACTGTTCTTGTTTGTGATTTGCATTAATATAAGCAACTGACACATGATTTGCGTGAGTCATTTAATACCGGTGTTTTCTCAGTTAAATAAACATATTATACGGGGTAATTTAAAATCTAACTTTCAAAAATTCGTCTTCAAGACTTAAGCGACCACGTTTTAATTCAGCAACCCCTTTTCTACTGTTCTAATTGCAGTGAAGTGTACTTATATACTTCTAACATTCGTTCATGATTTTCTTTTTTGATTTTATTACTGCACGGTATTAAATTTTTTTTATTGTAGAAAAATATAATATTGCATTTTCTTCTGTTAAACATTGTATATTATTTTTATTTTTAACATTGATAAAGATTGTCATAAAAATGTACTCTTAATATACTATGGCTGAAAGACTTCGGTCGATGGCCATTTGGGAAACCGGTAAATATCATATATAATAAAAAAAAAAACTGTGACACGTTAATTTTGACCTTTGAGATATTGTTCCCATGTTTGGGCAATGGCGTGTCCCAAACCCTGTGGCATTCTTATTGATTGTCACTTGAAAGACAGCTTACTGCCTTAACTCACCGACGAGCTGTGGAGGATATATTGTTTTTTTGAGTACTTTTATGGCTTCTGCTCCAAGGTATTAGCCAATAATATTCCTTCCCTAGCGGCTTTCAGTAGAGTAACACAAAGTGCCAGTCTTATGCATCCCTTTACAGTAGGGTGTCCCGTAATATTTTATTTTCAAATTTCGCTACACAAGCCCCTCAAACGTTGCGTTATAAGTTGTGAGTTACCATAAAAATAATAAAAAAAAGATAAAAAAATATCTTGAGGGCTCTACCGGCATTCTTATTTTTCTAAAAGTCACTTAAATTTCCATTTTCAAGGACCGGTAGAGGCCTTAAGATGACAAATATTTAATTAAATTTAATGATAATCGTAATCTCTGTATCAAAACGCAACTTTTGATACCTCTTGCGTAGCCGTAGCTCAAAATTGTGTATGATTTATTTAGAGTTAATGTTACGAAACCCCTAAAAATGGCCAATTTTAGAAATTTCAAGGACCGGTAGAGGCCTTAAGATGACAAATATTTAATTAAATTTAACGATAATCGTAATCTTTGCATCAAAACGCAACTTTTGATACCACTTGCGTAGCCGTAGCTCAAAAAAAAATCCCCATACACGGACGGGACAGCCTACTTTACAGTCCAACTTCCCGAACTTCTTTGTTCGTTCCTTTATTCCTAGCGACTAGACTGTGGAACTCTTTGCTTGTAGAGATATTTTCGTCCCCTCCAATTTCCTACATCTTTAAGTCTTATTTTAATAACTACTCTCTGCCCTCCCTTAAGACACCCACAGGTCATAAAAAAGTTGACCATTTTTAGAAAAATGGAGAAGGCAGTATCTACCAAAAAATGCAAAAGTGACTTTTTGGTATCTTTGCGTACCTAGGATTGTTTTACATCTACTTGCACTTATGTGTAAATAAAAAAATTAAATTAAAAATCAATTACTGCCATTATGAAATTTTGATAAAATAAAAATGCATAAAAGAAGCTTTTTCAAATATCAATGCTTAAAAGTAGTATTTTCATACCATTCTGTAGTAACTTCGTTTTTAAATTGTACTCAAAGCTTACTAGACTTTATTTTTTTAATAGAGGATAGAGATAAATACAAAAAGTTTTTGCTGTGTTCCTACAAACTGAAAGTTTGCACATACTGCTTTTCTACCAGTTATTTTAAGTAAATTAAAAAAAAAATGCAAATATTAAAAATTGTAGTTTTTTGAAATAATGAGTTCTAATTAAAAATACTTAAGTGCGCATACTTGCATAAAATCGGATAAGATGGTACTTTAAAAGTAGTTAAATTTAATGCATAAATCCCATTGCGTGCGCCTGTTAATAGGTTATTAGATATTTAAAAAATGTAGGAATGCGTGAACGCGCGTTTGAATACTTAAGGCTTGCAAACTTTTTTTACTTTGCTTTTTGCTCGTATCCGATGCAAAATGATAATACGCACGCACGCATCTATGATTATATGCCGCGCCGGCCGGCTTGGCAGACACTTTAATTGCCTTATTTTATTTTTTAATCACCGGTGTTTTTTACCGAAAAGACGCTTACATACCCATAAAACATTTACATCGAGTTTATGCGCTGAACCAATTATAACCAAATGAAATCGGTATTAACCACTGCGTTTAGAGGTATTTAATGGACTTAGGTTATTTTATCATTAATAATATGGTTTGTGTCAAAATTTTTACCAAAACCAGTCCTCCAATGCTATTTTGAGAGCTGGAAACTCACCCGTGTGCAACTGGTCCCTTCTAATATACATCTTTTCTTCAGTTGTTTGCAAGGTAATGGAACAATTCGGTATAGCCCAAATTTTTCGCTCTTTTTCTAAAGTATTTATTTAGAAAAAGCGCAAAATTATACATGACCGATTACGAAATCTGTCACTTCTTTTATTTGTCTCACATAACGTAAACATGTCTTATAAGTCCCCAGATTGTTACTCTTGACATATTCAAGGCTTTTGACTACCCCTGAAATAATGTCCTCCTTAACAAAGTTTTCTTCCCACGGTCTTCCTCCTAAGCTTTGTTTTTGCCTCTTTAGTTTATTTTACGACGTATATTTGTTATTGTAGATGGCCACTCTTCTAGTGTTCACTAAGTTAGTGCTGGTGAACCCCAGGGTTTAGTACACTCTATTCCTTCCTTGATGTAGTTTTATTCAAAGGTTTGGTGAAGATAGTACCCTTTAATCTACTATTTAGTATCTCATGCCAATCTTGGGGCACCAAAGTTGCCCAGTTTAATGTCTCAAAAACACAATCCAGAACGCTGTCGCGAAAAAGGTCGTATATCGTTCGCGATATTGACCCCGCCTTGAAAGAAAGCTTCCTTCTTTTACCCACCGACGAGTTGTCAAGGATATATCTCTTTTTTGAGTACTTTAACGGCTTCTCCTTCGAGGAATTAGCCAATAATATTTCTTCCCTAGCGGCTCCCAATTTTATGCAATACTTTACAGGCAAGGGTGGATTTACGCAAAGGCTAAGTAGACTGAAGCCTAGGGCGGCAAATTTACGATTAATTTTAAAATTTAATAATTAAATAATACATAGTTTAAAAAAAGACTTATTTGCTTTATCATTTTAATTTATATTTTGTTTTTATATTATGAAATTTCTTTGTTTTAAAAAATTGTTATTTAATTTTCTATATTATTAACTTTTGTTAAATTTCTTTATTAGATTTTTATAAGAATTACTACTAAAGTTTACATTCTTTAAATGCTAAATTTTTCGTTTTAATATCCAAAAAATATTAACACATTAGGGCGGCAAAAAGTTTAATCCGCCTGTTTACAGGTTAACTGAACAGGCCCCGAACTTCTTTGTTTGTTTCCTAATTCCTATAGTGTCCAGACTGTGGAACTTTCTGCCCATAAAGATATTTTCCTCCCCTTCAATTTCTTAAGTCTTATGTTAATAACTACCTTCTTACTTCACTTAAGGCACCCACGATGTGTTAGTACTTAGACTTTAAGCAAGAACTCTGGGGACTTGTTCCTTAGGTACAATAAATAAAAGAAGACCTTTTGTGGTTTATTTGTAGCGAAATTTGTACTTTCTTTCTGTCATGTATAATAAAAATATCAACTTTCACCCCTTTCCCTCCGGGAGTTATGACGCCAACAGCCAGATAGGTAGACGGAAATGGGGAACTATGTTGTTTATAATCTAGGGATCCGAAAACGTGAAGATCTGTAAAAACATTGAGGTGGATTTTTTGGCGATTACAGTAGTTCCCCCTTATAGCGCGAGAAGTAAAAAATTTTCAAATTGACCGAAAAACTGGCTCTATTTAATTGCAGTATTTAAAAGCTTACAAAAATGGTGGCTCCGCTTAATTTAGAGCCAAACGCCTGTATCCCGTGCAGCGTTATTATACTTTAGTGTGTTTAAATTACTACAGAGAAAAAACGCATACAATGAAACACCTGAGCAGGATGATTTTATTTAAGGAAAGCTATTTTATATTTTAGGACTTTAAAGACTAGACATTTTGTGTCACCTGTCAGTTTTATTTATTATGGTCGTACCAGAGTTAACTTGTCTCGCCAGGGGTAATAAAATAGTATTCTCTTCTTGAGCTTTACAATAAGGTAGGTAGAAGCTGTAAAACATTTAAGATGTACAGGGTGTGGCGAAAGCCCGACTATTGCGGTGTCATAAAAAGATGTGAATAACAATGGGATGGCGAGTAATGCCTCGGTCGTCAAGTTTTTTTATAAAGGAATTTGTATAAGGAATGTCTTGCAGCCTTGTTCTTGAGTTCTTGCTGTGTAATTTTATCAGACCACAAAATTGCGAGGAAAAAACAGGCCTGGAAGTTATAATTTTTGTTAGACTACGAGATTTTTAAAAAACACAGTAATGTGCGGTATCAAGTTAAGCTCTGCCGATCATACAGGTCGCTGACTTGTGAAAACGGCAGCCAACCATGGCAGATCGTCAGATTTCATTTCTAGTATTCTTAAGCAAAAATATGAAATTGTCTTTAATCGCATTCATGAAGAGTCTTTAAGGAACCAACCAGAACCATGTTTGAAGTTGTTATGTTTAGGTTCCAAGAACATGAAAAAAACAACAAATTAGAAACGTGGTACTTAATGAACAGTTTATCGTGTGAACTTTTTGTCCGACATATAGCAAGGTATACTGAAGATAATAAATTAAAACTAGTTTTGTCTAACAGAATAGGTTAGTTGCTATTTATTCTTGAAATGCAAATAAAAAAAAGTTATGTGTTTGTTCTGCATTTCATAGAAATTGCAGCGCTAATGAATATTAAAATTATTTTAATATGTTTTTGTAATCTATTTTTATCTATATATTAGTCACAACTGATAATGGTACTTATATATTTCGTTGGTTTAATCTTTTTAAACAAATCCTTTTGTAAAAAATAAGTTGATTAGGTCAAACCTAAAAAGGTTTTTTTGTCTTTGCAATTTCTAAGGAAACATTAATCTGCTAGTATTATTCAACCTTTCGATATTTTTTCAGTCCGTCATCACTTTTTAGGATAACTTATTATTTTTCTATGTGAAGGTGGGTGCATAAAGATAGGATTTAATTTTAGATTCAACTAGGCATTGAGACCTATATTCCCCACACTAAAAAGAACCCCATAACTTCAAATCACAAACCGTGGTGTTCTAAATCCTGTGACAAAGCCAGACTTTTAAAACTTCAAGCCCACAAAAAGTTTCTTCAAAACCCCAGTCCCGAAAATCGACAGGCTAGCATCGAAGCAAGAAATCAGTATAATCAGACCATCTCAGAAGCAAAAGACCGTTTTAACAATCGAATAAAAGATAAAGTTCTCTCTTGCTTAAATGTCAGTAAAGCTTTTTGATCCTTTGCAAAAAATATTAGTCAGAACTTTTGCACAAATTCTTTTCCACCTCTAATCTCTGAAGATGGAATTGTCTCTACCTCCAAAGGAAAAGCCGAACTATTTGCCAAACAATTTGCTGCCAATTCTACGCTTGATCCTCCTATTAATCTTCCTCTTCCAACAGTTGTCAATGTTTCTCATTAAATGTCCGATATAATTTTTAAAGTCAAACAAATCAAGCGTATTCTTTCTTCTCTTAATACTAAAAAATCGTCTGGGCTGGATGGCATACCAGCAATCGTCTTAAAAAAATGTGCTCCCGAGCTTGCACCCATCTTAACTCGCCTCTTTCGAATCTCTTATGACACGGGCATTTTCCCGGAGAGTTGGAAAGCTGCACGTGTGCAACCTGTCCCCAAAAAAGGATCCAAAAGTCTCCCTTCTAACTATAGACCTATATCTCTTCTTTCAGTTGTTTGCAAGGTAATGGAAAATTCATTAATTCCCAAATCTTAAAGTATCTGGAAAAACATAAGATCTTACATGATAGACAATATGGATTCCGTCACAGTAGATCCACAGCTGATCTTCTTTCCTTTGTCTCACACAACTGGAACAAGTCCCTTGAGTTTCTTGGTGAATCCCAGATCGTTGCTCTTGACATATCCAAAGCTTTCGATCAGGTCTGGCATGATGGGCTTCTTAACAAACTTCCTTCTTACGGTCTTCCACCTAAGCTTTGCTCTTGGCTTTCCAGTTTCCTTTCTAATTGACGTATATCAGTTAGTGTAGATGGTCATTCCTCCAGCTTCTACCAAATTAATGCTGGGGTGCCCCAGGGCTCAGTGCTGGCACCCACTCTGTTTCTTCTACACATTAACGATCTTCTCTCTTCCACAATCAATCCCATTCATAGTTTTGCTGACGATAGTACCCTCCACTCTAGTATTCAATTTCTTAAGCCACCGTGTAATTCTGATTTTGAAAACAAGCGCAGGTCAATGCAGATATCTCTTTCACAAGACCTCAAACTTATTTTGGATTGGGGCGCCAAAAATCGTGTTCAGTTTAATGCCTCAAAAACACAGTCATGTTCGCTGTCGCGAAAAAGTCTGCGAATGCTCATCCGTTACATATGAGCGGCCAAGTTCTGCAGAACAAAGAGTCGTTTAATCTAGTCGGCGTTACTTTTGAGAATAACCTCAACTGGCACAAACACATTTCATCCATAGCTTCGGCAGCTTCAAAAAAGATTGGATTCCTCTTTCGAGCCAGAAAATATTTCTCTTCTTCCAATCTGTACACTCTGTATGTATCCCATATCAGACCCTCTTTGGAATATTGTTCTCATGTCTGGGGAATGGCGTCCCCTACAACACTTAGCATTCTGGACTTCATTCAAAAAAGAGCTGTTCGTCTTATTAATGATCCAACGCTCACAGAAAGGCTTCCCCTTCTTGCCCTTCGTCGAGCTGTAGGGGATCTGTCGCTCTTCTATAGGTATTTTCACGGCTTCTGCTCAGAGGAATTGGCCAGTATTATTCCTTCTCTGGCAGCTCCCAACAGAGCAACACGTAGTGCAACTTTTATGCATCCTTTTACAGTTCAGTTAGAGAGGCCCCAACTTCCCGCTTTCTTCGTTCCTTTATCCCTAGAGTGTCAAGACTATGGAACCTGCTGCCCGCAGAAGTTTTTCCTTCTCTTCCCAATCTCCAAAAATTTAAGTCCCGTATGAACAAACTCCCTCTCACCACACTGAAGACACCCACGGTACGTTAGTACTTAGGCATCAGCCTTCGTGGACTGTTCCAAGATAAAAAAAAAAGATGGATATTCTTTATTTTTATCAAATTAATGCTGTGGTATCTCAGGGCTCAATACTAACACCAATAATCTTATCTCGTTCACGAGTAATCGCATTTATGGTTTTGCTGATAATAGATGATTAATTATTCTAATATTCAAATTTTTAAGCCGGTCTCCAAGTCTGATTTAGAAAACAAGCGGGTAAATATTTATTTCCTTCTAGTTTATAGACACTGTACCTATCCCATATTATAATCTACTTGAAAAATTGTCTCAGTGTCAGGAAAAAGACGTTTTCTATAACCCTTAGAATTCTTGATTCTATCGCCTTACTAATAACCCCACTCTTAAAAGAAAGCTTTCTTCTCTTGCCCACCGACGTGCTGTAGGGGACCTGTCCCTCTATTATACCTATTTTTACGGCTTCTGTTCTGAAGATTTGGGCAATATAACTCTTCCCCTAACTAGTCATAGTCGAGCAACACAAAGTACCAGTCTCTTGCATGTCTTTACAGTCCATAAAGGGAAGCCCGAACTTCCTACTTTGTTCGCTCATTCCTCGCTAGAGTATGTAGAATGTAGATCTACTGTCTGCAGAGGTCTTTTTTTTTTCTCCAAACCTTTAAATTTTTAAGTATCGTGTAGTAATCTGCCTCTTACTTGACTTAAGACACCCGGTGACACCCCAGTGCGTTAGCACTTAGGCTTTGAGCCTTTGTGCAGTTAGGTATATGTTTTGAAATCAGCTGATTTCGAAATAAAACATCGATCCTGCTTTTTTCCAGGGTTCACATCCACCCATAATAGTTGATACTACTTTTAGAACTAACCAGAACATACATTTTTGGGAAATAATACTGCAATATTTTACTGTGCTACTTTCCTAAGTAGTTTATTTAATAGTAGTAGTTTCTTTCGTCAAACAAACAATTTAAATACTAAGACTTCAATAATACAAACGTTCTTAAAAAAGATATACTTTTATATGTCTTAAATACATCTCTTGCATACGGATTCCGCTTACTGCCATTTTGTGCTCTATAATATTTAATACAAAATAGCTTCTATGTAATCCTAAGTGGTACTCAGAAATCTTTTCCGTAACATTACGGTTATGTTATTATGCTTGCTGTATATGGTTACTGAACTTATTCTAATTATATAGTGGATGCAAATTATTACTAATTGTAACTTTGTTTCATCCATTAGCCTATTCTCACACGAGATTTTTTTTATTTACCGTTTGTCATTCCCTATATTTTAAGAATTACGGACCTTAGACCTAAAATCTGCTTTCTATTATTTTTGAAAATTTTGCTGGGCTCTTAAAAAAAATTAAGAAATTGGTTTTTTCAAAATTTTCGGTTATTGACTTTTGTTTAATCTAAACGTACCAAGTTTTAATAAACATTATTTCAGGGCCATTATTTTTGCAATGAAATTTTGGACAAAGTATTTCTCTCCTCGCAGAGCATCCTTAAATAAAAGCTTATCACTTATCACCCTTATGATATTACGTATTTCCGCAAGATGAGGATTAAAAAAAGCAGTGCAAACGAAAAGTGATTAAAGAGTATTTATTTTTTAAAACATTAGCCCTTCCTTCATAGAATTCGCAAAAAACGGGAGATTTTCAAATATAAATATATTTTAACTCTAAAGGGCCTCACCTACTACGGTTATTTTTTTCAATTCGTATCGCCGCGATTCGAAACGGCGGGCGTGTAAAATGTGCCAAAAACCGATGTCTGTGGGGTAAAACCGTCGTGCCGCATTGTCGGTAAAAATTTCTGCTGGCGCTTGATTTTTGGAACGACGCGCGACGATCAGACTCGTGGCGTTCCTACTGATAATTTGTGGGGATTTCATTCAAAATTGACGGTTTTTTTGCATGAGTGTAGCCAAGGGAACAGTGCACAAGTTTATACTTGTTATTTTTATTTAAAATGCTTCCTCTTCCTAACGTAACCGTAGGACGCACAAAAAAACTGTCAAAATTACCTTTATTACATCTTAGAATATAGAAAACCATCCTGACTCAGGCCTTGAGCAAACAGACATTCATAATTTCAGTAGTGAGTAACTTTTAAGGCTATTTTGAAGTTGCGATCCAAAGCCGCCAAAGCATGAGGAAGAGGATACCACAACTAAAACGGAAGCAATTAAAGGTAAAATTTAGATAAAATCCATAAAAAACTCATCAATTCTCTAGCGGAGATTTATGCTGACAATATATATGTAACCGAGCGTGCCTACGAGGAGCAAATATCTCTATTTTGTCGAAAAGTCCGACGGCAAGAGAGAAGCTTTATCTTATATTCGCCCAAGTATATAAAGAAGCTGCTGAACCTTTAAAAAGCGAACTCAGCATAGTCACTAATTTTGTGATACGACATGGCCCTCTTAGGTATCACCTCAGAAAGATGGAAAATACCAAATAAATTTATTTATTAAGGCACATATACATTACATTTTTAGAAGAAATGATAACAGTTGCAATAAATGGGTTGTCCTGTTTAAAATAAATAAGTTGCAGAATTGCAAAAAAAACTGGTGCTTTTTTTAAAGTGTATTTTATGAGATAGCTGTTTAAATTAAGCTTTATTCATGTAACTTCAACCAATATTATGTCCAATTAGTGCTAACATTTTTATTTTTATTTTACATACATGACACTCCTTTTGCAAATTTTAGACATGGATACAGCTTAAAAAGGATAAATAACCATTTTCTTGAAACCAAAGAGGAGTGGAATTTTAAAGATTTTAATCTGAGATAGCTTTAGATCACAGGATAAAAAATAATTTTATAGTGTGTATGTATGTTTAAAAGTTTTGTCACGATTATGTATATAACATAGAAAGCACCACCTAAATATAAATACCAAAATAGTACGTGTCCCTTTTAACAATTATGTGGTATTACCAGAGGATCTTCAGATGGTCACATTTACTTTTCGACGGCATAGCTTCTCAATAAATATATGAAATACTTTTAAAAAACATTATTTGCCGTTTTAGTTGTAGAAAAAAATAAAATTATTAAAAAATTACATAAAATATTAATCTCCCCTCTCGCTCCCTTTCATTAAAGCGTTATCGCTCAAAAGCAATAGGTTTCTTACTCCTTAGGCAATTTCTGTTTAAATTTGACCTGTCACAGAATTTTTTTACGAAGGAAAATTGAATATCGTGCCGTAATAAAATTCTCACGCTGAAACGTTTCGTGCAATATACACACCGCGTACGTCAGGCTGGATCTTGCACAGATTTAACCAAAGAGGACAATTCATACAGCAAGATAAATGTTTTTTTATTAAAAGCTGATGTATTTTAATTTACCGTAATAGATTTTTAAAATAATTATACCTTAACCATGCCAATGTTAGGTTAACACTTAAGTTTTATTAATCGATAAATGCAGATTATAGATTCGCTGGGGTAATAAAATAACTCCAAGTGCATTATACCAAGGAATGTCTGTCTGTTATTATTAGCTCAAGAATACCTACTACATAAACCGGTAAAAAGAGAGAAAATAAGTGTTTGCACATTTTTATTTTTAACCATATTGTATGTAAAACATTCATGTACGCAGGATGTAGAAAATGTATTTTATTACGATCACTAATGCTTTAAGTAATGTTTGTTTTAACTATGGTTATCTGGTAGTAAATCTATAAGTGTTAAAATATGTATTTTTCCGACAATCGAATACAAAGGCAAATTCTAAAACAAATTAACAGTAAAATTAATTATTTTGCTAATATACAGTCATAAACTAACAATAGAGTTTAACAAAACCGCAACATTAAATTTGATTTCTACTTTAATGGTTACATTTTTTGCTCCGTTTGCTTAAAAACGTTCCTTTATTTTATTCAGAGCATAGTCAGAAAATCCATACGCATCATTTATTCAATTTCAGATCGTTTTGAGCAAATCTTTTCGCTTCAAATTTTTAGACTGAGCTTTTTAGCTTTAAGATAAATCGGTCAGATGTCAATTAAATATTCTACATCATAAATGTAAAGGCTAATTGCACCGTCAAAATCCATCGCAATCAACAAAAAAATGGTTCATAAATTTCACAGAAAACAGCTTGAAGTATAAACAAATAAAAAAGACAATTTTCAGCTGATACGAAAATCCAAACAGTTTTTTTTTATTCCAAAATAGCTCCGCTATGATCCAAAATGTAATATTTATACTTGGTCAGTGTCTGCGTCGAGACCTAGGACACCAGTGAACCAACCGAACTGTCCGTGAAAGTCTAAAGTGAAATAGAGGCATATTAATCAGGAATATAAAGATGTGGAGCTTTGGAGGAGAAGGAAAGACCTCTCTGCAGACAGCCGAGCCGTTCCACAATCCAGACACGCTAGAAATGAAGAAACGGAAGTTTGCGACTTCTTCAGATGAACTGCAAAAGAATGCATGTTATTGGCGCTTCGTGTTGGCTTACTGAGAGTGGTAAGGGGAGCAATTATACATTCTAAGTAATCAAATGCTTATAAAATACGTACAAGAGAAGGACAGCTCTCCCGCAACTCGTCGGCGGGTAAGAGAAGTAGGTTTTTCGTATAAGAGTAGGATCATTATTAAGCCAAACGGCTGTTTTAAATTAAATCAAGAATGTTAAAAGTTGCTTAAAAAGCAATCCCCCGAAGCCTTATTCTAACCAGTAGCTGACTAAAGACTTGAAACTTATTTTCCAAATCGGACGTAATGACGGGATTATAAAAAATTAATACCAGAGGATAAATAAAAGAAAGAAAAAGAAATAAATGAAAAATTCATTTGTAAATTTTAGAGGCCTTATTGTTAAAACAAATTGGAGCGAAAAAATTTCTGTTGCAGCATTTCCATTTTAAGAAGTTAGTTTCTCTAGTCATATTTTAGTTTGTTACCAAACTAGAATTGCGTTTAGGTCTTTGTTAAAAAATGTAATAGATATGCCTGTGTTCAAACTTCAGTGTTAAGTATGTAATAATTAATTATAGGTACCTAATAAAAATTAACAGATATCATCTATCTCCACCTGGAAAGAACGCTTCCTTAAAAAACTTAGGAGCCCGAACCATGAACAAAATCCACCATAAGATCAATTTTAGGCAATAAAATTAAAATTGCATATGAAAATAAAGAATCATCACGGTTCGCCAAAGAAACAAGATTCTAGTTGTCAATTATCGTTAACAAATAAGAAAAGCCTTCGAAACAAAGCGTATACCGTATTTAGGTAATTACAAATGTTTCCGGTTTAGTTCATTCAGCATTCATTTTTAACTCATATTTTGGTCGTTAACCTATTTTTAAACTAAAATATATTTTTTATCGCGCAAGAAGACCAATAGTATTTTTTTTTATTTATTGTCCAGTACCCAATAATTTTGACCACTTCGAACGGTAAAAAAATAATTTTCAGGTAAAACAAGGGTTTGGAAGTTGATGATCCGAAATTGGCCCTCTTTCTACCTAATAATTGGCATTGCCATTATCCACAGTCCGAAAAGCACAAGCGAGTTATTTATAATGATAATAATTTGAAGTCGGCCAGAGCAGCTACCTTATCTTTAAGTTCTTTTTGCTCTATTTTCGCTGTCAAAAGGATAATTATCTCTAACTGGTCTTATCGTCTTAGGAATTTTGCCCGTCTTGAGTTTTGCAGCAACTGTAACAGTTTGTTCCGAGAATACTTAATGTCTAGCCATCTTCCTTTAACATGCCTACGTTATTTTGACTCATGAAAATTTAAATTAGGAAGAATGTTGCTGCTTAGGTGACATATCCGAAAACATAAGTTAATTAGTTTAAAGTAAAACATTTGAGAAAATCATTCGGTCTATTTTTCAAATACATTAGGCAAATTTCTTTTATTTTAATGTTGTTAGTTTACAATAATAAAAGTAATGAAAAATGAATTTATTTAAGTGCACGTAGAAATATAATAAAAAGGAGTTTGGTATTTTGTGCAAATTTTGTTTATTATTATAATCCTAGCAGGGCGCTTTTGGTCACACCACTCAATAAAAAAAGTATCGGGCCCAGAGATGTGATATATTGTTTTCAATTTATTTTTGTCTTCTAAACACGAATCCGTGTTTGGAATTGAGCCATCACGTCAATTTGTTTTCTAACCTCAAAGAACCGGTCTAAAATACCAAAAACACACAGAAAATACCAGCAAAAATAAAGAAATTTTATTTTATTATCCAAATGTTCCACTTATTAGGAAAAGACCATAAAATAAAAATCCACCCTCAGAATTGATGTGTCACGTGACGATTTTTTTATAACCCCAAAGAAATAATTATTTTTTTAAAATCAATCGATTTGCGCGAAAGTTGGTTATGAAGGGTTTTGGGGGTCGCTGATTACGAATCCGAAGTAAGATTTAGAAAATTTAAGATGGCAGGTCCAATATGGTGAACGATATTTCAAAACTCTTCCGATTTACGCCAGATTTGGTACATTGGGGTTTTTAGGGTTGCTGATTACAAACTGATTATAAATTTGGGGTTAAATTTTTAAAATTTAAAATGGCGGATCCAATATGGCTTTTTAAAATAAATAATGGTTTTTAAAAATATCGTTCAAAAAACAAACCCCCCCTGCGGCATTATTTTTTTTCAAGATAAAAGCGCATGATCACAACAAAAAATAGAGCTAGAAGAGTGACCATATGCAATAAAGGATATAGGTCGATTAGAAAAGATAACCAACGCTTTGGTGGAAGAGCATATAGGAACAAAGTTTGTAAAAATCCGCTTCATGCCAGACTTGTCAAAGGCCTTAGGTATGTGGATGTTTATGAGAAAATTCATACTGTCTGTCTGTTTTGATGTTTTTCTGAATCCTTTAAAATTTTGGAATTAAGGAATGTTTCCATTACTTTGCAAAAAACTAAGAGAAGGGATTTAGACTGTTTCAAAAAAACCGATACATTTTTTTTTCTTAGTTACATTGAAAATATTGTTGAAAATGGTGAAAAAGAGTACTGTAAAAGTTAGAGCTCTTAATCGCATCGTAAATCTCAATTTTCCATTTAAATAACATGAAAACAACGTTCTCTTGGACTTTGGAATTTTGTAACTCAGGTTAGAGATAATATTTTTAAATGCATAAAACATATTTTTGTAGAAAATTTAACGCTTTACAAAAAAGGGCTCTTGCAAATTTTTGATATATTTATTTTTTTATAAGTTATTCAACGTTAAAGCTGAATTGATATTAAATTTTTACATTTTTCTAATTTTTCGACGCAACCATCAACTTTATGAGAAAAATTCATATGACATTTTTTGTAGGGCATTCAATTTTCCATAACTTTTCTATTAAAAAGTTTTGGATTTTTTTTACAGGTCGTAAGTTATTAATTTAATTATAATGATTAATTTTAAGCTGTAAAATGATAATTTTTTGAAAAAATATTTAGAATATTTAGTCTTTTGCAAATAACTTACACCTGTAAGAAATATCGAAAACCCTTTGCTAGATAAGTTATAGGAAATTAAATGCTTTACAAAAAATGTCCCATGAAACTTTCTCATAAAGTTGATGGTTGCGTCGGAAAATTAGAAAAATGTAAAAATTTAGTATCAATCCAACTTTAACGTTAAATAACTTCCAAAAAAATAAATATATCAAAAATTTGTAGGAGACCTTTTTTGTAGAGCGTTAAATTTTCTACAAAAATACGTTTTGATCGTTTAAAAATATAATCTCTAACGTGAGTTAAAATTTCAAAGTCCAAGAGAACGTTGTTTCCATGTTATATTAATGGCAAATTGAGATTTAAGATGCGGCACCTCTTCATATTAATATGAGCTCTTTAATTTTAACAGTTTTTTTACCATTTTAAACAATATTTTTAATGTAACCTAAAAAAAAATGTATCGTTTTTTTTAAACAGTCTAAGGGATAAATATCTATAAATTAGAAGGCATTTTTTATTTTTAACAGCTTTTTTCATTACTTGGACGGGAGACATTAATTTTTAGTGTTACAAAAAGCTTTCTTTATATCATCCAATAATTCTACAAAGTTTAAGGAACAAAACTCGAAGCGTACAGAGTCCACACTTAGTTGAATTTTATAGAAACAGGCAAAAAAACATTTTTTATTTTTAATCTGTTTTTGTGATTACTTGGATTAGAGACACTAGAGTTATGGTACCATGGGCAGCTTTCTTTATTATCAGCAGTAGCGTTTTAAAACAATTTAAATAATTTTTTACTTATAATATTTCAGTTATTTTTTAAATTAAGCAGTGGCCCCCTTCCCACCTTTTAAAATCAATATACGCCACTGCCTGTATTTAAATGTTTAATAAATCAGAAAGCTGGCTTTAAAAACTAATTTAATCTTTTCGAAGTTTTATAATCCCGCTTTTGTGTTCTGCTTGCATATCCATACGAGGTATAGCGGCAGCCTGAACACCTGCTAATCTTGGTGGATTCGTTCTTCAATTTCCGCTCTTATAGAGATTCCTGCAAACTTTTTAGTCAAGCATCCGGCCTTAAAACCCGCAGTACCGGTTTTTGCAAGGGTTCCAATAGGACTTATATCCAATGATAGCACAATAGTGTATTTTTTTATTATAAATAGATTACCCCATGCAATAATTCATCTTGTAATTATTTAAAAACCTACGCGCACAAGCGTTCAATCAATTACGGCTGATTTATATAAGGAAATATGTTCCATAGACATCCTTCCTTTCGCAATGTTTTAAAATTGCTTTTTAATGAGCCTTACACATTTACACAACCGGAATTAAAATTCATAACGCAAAAAATGGTCGGCTGCATTGGCTGCACGTTCAATTTAAAATTAAAATATGATCGTGTGAGATAATTTTCGATCAATGAATCTTAACGGTTGTTTCATCATCATCATCAAGTACACATAAATCAATATTTTTTATTAAGGGAGTAAAATATTTTAACGTAAAACGTTTTAGACAAACCTATATTTTTTTACTTGTGACAGTTAACAAAAACTTGGGACCCGAATACCAAGGGTGTCTCATGAAAAGTAAGGTTCGAGACTTGATTTGGAGGCAAATCCAAAGACAAAGAAAGGCGGGCAGCAAGTTCCACGCTCTAGACTCGATAAAGAACTTCTCCAGATGGACTGTAAAGAGATGCATGAGCTTGGCAGTTCGTGTTGCTCTATTGCGAGCAGAAGCAGAAGTAAATACACATTTAACATTAGCTTTGTTTACACGGGGTGTACCAAAACTGATTCGAGGTCTAAAAGACGTCACTGTACTTTTTTTCTGGTGTAAACACATGAGTATTTAAATTTGCTACTCAGATTTGGCTCGTCCCAAATAGGGTAGATCAAATATGATTTTCTTCGGTGTAAACATGTCGATCATTTTTTGGTGGGCCAAAGTGACAGCTTTGATCATTGACATTTCGTGTTCCGAAAAAAAAACGACGAATTCCAGTCAACTTAGAGAAATGTTTGTTGTTTTTACGTTTTTTTTAAGTTTTGTAGGTATTTTTCTGCAACTTTTTTTATAACTAATTTAATCATACACATTAAAAAAAGGAGGTTTTGATTTTTGATAATAAGTTAAGCTGTCATTTTGGTACTAAAGTTAATAATGAATTAAATTGATCCACAAATTAAGTTGGTGTAAATCCTTGTGTACTAAGAAAAATAAGTCATTGATTCATTCCACAGACCTTTTTGATCTTCGCGATATAAACTAGGCTATTACGAGTCTTAAAAAAAGTCGAAGATATAACAACAGCATTTTAATTAGGTCATGTTTGAGACGTATAGAGAGTATCCAGGTTAGAAAGGGAAAAGTATTTTCTGGCCCAAAAGAGAAATCCAGACTACTGCTTTGGCTATTGTGTTAATGACATTAAGGATCATTCTTGAAAGAAACGACCACAAAAATAAATGTTTCTGTTGTTCTGAAAATTGGTAGACGCGGTAGTTAACATAATTGTTTCTTTCAGGCAATAATTTAACATTTAACAACGCTTCTCATCACATTGGCGAAGTTACGCAACGTCAGGCATGGTTAGTAGTTTCAAAGGGTGACCTTACGCAAACACCGAGAGCTCTGGTGTGTGATTCGGATTTTACATGAACTGGATTATATTATTCAGAAGATAATGGGGAGATTCAGAAGTAGTGGTGATTTGTATAGCGGCCGTGGTGGCATTACCGCGTTGTCTTAAATGTGCCATAATATGCAGTATCTGCATGTTTAGATACTTAAACATTAATCGAATTAAGGAGTTAAACCAATTATAACCAAAAGAAATCGGTATTTACTACTGCATTAAGGTACGGTTAACTTTGGTTATGACATCTTATTCATAGGATTTATGTCGAAGTTTTCACCAAGTCCTGTCATTTTAAACCAATTATCACCACCTATAATACCGTAGAATTTTCGGTAGTTTGCCTAAATTCGACGATTGTTGGTGGACCTGAGGAAAAAATAGGTTAAACATTTGAAAGGGGGCACTCATGGTTTCCAGTACTTAAGCTTTATTATAAAAAACTTTGTGGGCTGTTTTAAAGATAAAAATCCTCAAACACATAGCTTTTAAAACTAAATTATACATTTAAAAATAAATTATTTAAGTCCGCAAATAAAAAATAGCAACAATTTCGAAATAATTTGCAGTCTTTTTTATCGGTTAAATAAAGATATTTTTTTGGTTTATTTTAAAAGATGAGTACTTTAATCCAGAAAAACCCTTTTTGCTCGAATTTTGAAAAAAAAAAGCATTTGAAACATTACCCTGACTTAAATGACAAACGCCGCCTGAACTGCAATCTACATATAAAATTTGACAACCCCAGCATTATAAAATAAAGATGTCTGCTGACTCATTCCATCGCCAAATTCACAAAAAAACCGAGTGAATCATTTCATTTTCTAAAAATTACCATAATATGAAGGATATACATATATTTATTGCCATTATCATAACATCAATAGTCAAAACTTAAAATAATTTTTGTTTTAATATAAATTGATTTATTTTTTTAAGGATAGATTTTTAGTACTGTTTTTTTGTAAATTTTGATTCAATTTTTAAAACACAACATTAGGTTACAGCATTTTTTATGGCGCAAGGTTGATGAGGCACAAAGTTAAAAGTAAAAATGAAAGTTAAAAAAGTGGAAAGACTGGTTAGGCCCCTCGGATGCTGAATAATATTAATATTTAAGTCGACTTCCAACATCAAAGTTAACTAATTAACTAAGTGGCGACTTATCTCTGTTCTGCATACTAACTTAATTTTTATGCGTTCACTGAAAGTATATATACGAAGGTGGTTCAAATGTAAACCAGAATTTGACTGTCACTTTTTATTTAGCTGCAATTGGTATATGATTTTAAATTATTTTCCCATGTATTTATCCTCTAAGTATGTGCACTTTGGCCATATTGGTGGAAACACCATAATGCCACTTTAATAAAACGTTTTTGCCCGGGCGCGAAGCCCTCATCGCACATATTTAGCAGCATCATCATCATTTTGAAATTTTGAGCCACCCAATGCTTCTTTCAATGGCAACGGTTCAAAGAAATAAAATCACATGGTGTTAAATTCGACGTGAAAGAATCTCCCAATCCATTGGGCAGTATGAAGCCGACGTTTTCGTGCACGAGAATGAGGCTCGTGATTGAACGATTTCTTCCATTTTGAACAGTTGTAGGTTGTTTCTGACTGGCTTTTCGAGTCAGAAATCGCGCGTTCAAGGAAAAAATAAATACACACACTACACCCTCCCCCCCCTTGTGATATTTCGTAATTTTTTCCGATCCACCTCCCCCCTTTCAAGCCTTACGTCATTAATAAACGATTTCTTAACAGGAGGATCAACGGTAGAATTGGCAGCGACTTATCACGCAAAGAATTTGATTTTTCTTTAGGAGGTAGAAACAAGATTTTTGGCCTCTGAGATAGTTTGATTGTATTGCTTTCTTGCTTCAATGCTGGCTCTTGATTTTTAAGAATGGGATTTTGAAGAAACTTTCTATGGTCTTGGATTTACTTGCGTTAACCTTTATGTTAAGACCCAATTATTCACTTTTTGATGACTAAAAAGTAAAATATAGGAAAACAAAACGTTTGCGTTTTAAAATATTTGAATGGTTCGAAAAGCTTTTGTTTAATAAAAAATAATAATAGGATTGTGGGTCTTTAGAAAAGAAAATTGTTGTGACTAACAGATGGAGTGTAAAAAGAGTTAAACTGTAAAAGTTCTATTGTTCTTTAAAGCACTTTATATATATATATATATTATATATAATTTTATATATATATATATATTATATATATATATATATATATATATATATATATATATATATATTATATATATAATATTATATATATTTTATATTTTATTTTAATATAATATATATATATATATAATTAAAATTAGTAACATATTTTAACTACAAAAAATGAATAGGCCCAACCGTTTAACTTAATAACTTTATTGCAAATATAAATAAAAAAAATAAATTATTTTTTAAAATTATTTAATTTATATGATAAATATTGCGACTTTCCATTCAAGTCATTTACCTTAATTAAGATGATGTAAAGCTGCAATATGTTCAAAACAAGTCTAAACTCGAAAACTAAAATGTATCGTGTGACAGCTGGGAACACATATTAAACATTTTTATCACCGAACTGCTCTCGGTAAGAAATCCTAATTCTCAAGTGACGTTATGCATCTAAATTTTAGATCTAAAAGCTGCCTTGCATAAAAATAAAATTAGAAGAAATGGCGCCATGCGGCATATAAATCTTGCTGATTTCAGGTTTTTCTAATGCAACTTGGAGGTGTAAAACGAGAGATTTGTTATTGTTTAAATAATTATACTGTGACACAAAGAAATGGATAAATAATAAAACAATTTAAAATATACTGCAGTGATTACAGTTTACGTGCATTTTAGAGAATTTTTACCCGGGACCCGTCTGTCTATTATTATGTATTATTTATTATACCGGGTACCCACAATATTACTTTCCGGTTGCCATTTTTTTATTTCTTTATTTATATTAACAAAACTTGGTGGAGTTGAAGCGTCATTTCTATGCCTATGTGAATAGCTTTTCCTACTAGACTGGAGATTTTGATTTTTGAAATGGGATATCCTATAAATTTCCAGCCATTTTCGGTGAAACCGGAAGTCTGCAAAGCTTCTCGTGTATGCATAAAAATGGCGTTTCATTAGAATAACAACTCTAATAAGGTTTGGTAAAATCTATAACAAAAAAACAGCCGAAAAGAAATCTCGTAGGCACCCGGTATATATATTATATATTATATATTATATATGTATATTTTTTTTTTTTTTAAAAAAAAAAAAATATATTATATATTATATATTATATATTATATATTATATATTATATATTATATATTATATATTATATATTATATATATATATTTTATATATATTATATATTATATATTATATATTATATTATATATTATGTATTATATATTATATATTTTTTATTATATATTATATATTATATATTATATATTAAATATTATATATCATATATTATATAATACACAAATAATGCATTTTAAACATCTAATCAAGTAAAATATAATTTCATTAAAATACAGTTTGTTTCACTTAAATATTTTTTTATCTACATAATATATATATACAAATTACAAATCCAAATCTCGTGAATATAAATACTACACAAAAGAAACTTTTAAAGTCAGGGTATGGGGTGCCTCTTGACTGATATATAGTGGTTCTTGTTCCCCCTACTAATATAACATTTACTACACATTACTGTATATTATTTATTAAATATTTTGCAGTTGTTGTGGATCGCTTAAAAAATTGTTGGTTGCTTACGTAAAATGACATGTCGCCTTTTAAAATGTAAAATCGTTCCGGATATTTGCGCGTTTAATTTTTTTTTAAGCACCTGGAAAATGCTAGAATCCAAACTTACGATTATTTTAAGCGCGATTTGAAATAATTACACTGTTGCAAAACGAAAACAATGAACAATAAAACAACTTAACAGATTTTTAATTAAAATGCAGTAATTGCAGTTTTACTGCAATTTAGACCGTTTTATTTTATACATCCTTTCATTTAAAATGTTGCCTTACACTTGGAAGGCGTGAAGTGCATTCACATAAATATAAATGCATCATTATTAAAATACTGTTAGCTTAAGATTTTTGCGTATGCACTTAGAATATTAATCCCATATAGTGACATAAAACTCTTTCAGAACGGCTCGTATTTGCTGAAAAATAACAGTAACATAAAAAATTTATTTTAATGAAACATTCATTTAGCATGATTAAATTTAAAAAAAAAGTGTAGACAGTTTTAATTTACTTTTTTTAATAAAAACACAACTTCCTACATGGAGGATGTGTGGATCTAATTATTATTAAAAAGACATCCTAGCGTAGGTTATTTTATAAAAACACTATTCAAACCCGTTAAGCCGTTTTCGGATTAAAAACAGCATAGCGATAAAAATAGGTAGTTGGTTACCTTGGTTACAAAGTAAATATTAATGTATCCCTAATTGCCTACGGATTGTGCGTATTTAATTATTATATAAAACGTTTTTATGTTTAGAATAGCTCTCGAAGGCTCGTGTCAAACCTAAGCACTAGATTCTGTGGTTTCTAAATTTTTATATTTTAAACCCCTTTTTTTCCCGTGCATTTATTGCTTTTCACGGCACCTATACTCTGGAGTAACCTAAAAAAGCAAATTTCCCACAATAGTTTTTAAGGTGCTTGGATTACAAACTTGTTTCCTATTATTTTTCCAGTTTCATTAACATTTCCCAAAGTAGGGTAATAGTGAAAATATTTTATTATTTCCGGTTTTTTTAATAAAAAAATTGTTCAGTACTCGCCAAGATGGGACCGCTTAAAAAAAAACAAATAACAAAACCTATAAACGATCTTGTGGCAAGTCTACCACCGTCTTCAAGATAAAATTAATCTAAAAAAATACTAAAACTTAAATAATAATTAAAATTGTATTAATTTTGGTGTAAAAATTTAAAAGATTCTGAAACCTTTTTTGCAAATTTATTACGAATTGTATAAAATTGTGTCAATATCACTTAATTTAAATGTCATTTATGACATTACGTCATAACTTTTCACAGATAGCTTTCTGAATATCTGGAATTTTTTCATCAAATATGAAATAATTTTAATTTCTATTTAATTTTTAGTAATTTTTGTTACCTAATTTTGTCTAAATTTCTAGGGTAGACTTGCTATCGAAACGCTGATAGGTTTTTTTATTATTATGGGTTTTTCTGGGTTTTTTCTTTATTTTGTTTCGGGCGATTTGCAAGCTCATAAGGGTTAATCGATTCTATGTATGCACAGGATCTATGCTCTGGATTCAATACCAATGCGTACCCAACAAAGATTGTTTCAAGTTCTAAGGTCGTATTTTGACAATTTAATTTTTCTTATAACTTTTTATCCCATTAAGTTTACCACAATAATAAAGTGCAGCATTTTCTTTTGACTAAAGTTCACTTTTACGTCCGCCTCTAGCTTCAATGCAGAATAATTATGTTCTATTATTTTTATATGTCAGCGGCAAACAATTTTAATGAAACCGCTCTTAAAACCACTCGACTCCTTTAAAAATAATAACCACCAACCCCTTCAAAACTCGAAAACAATCATTATTTAAGCAACGTTAAAGCAAAAAAAACAAAACATTCAGCGGGAAATTTCTTCTATAAAGTACTTCCGCCCTATTGTTACGAATGCCAGAAAAGCATAATGGCATACCTGAACGTATTTAACTTATTATTTCTTTTATAGTTCCTACATTGAAAGGTAATGTACCATAAGCCAAAGTTAACGTACGTTGAACAATAAAATTATTTTGACATTAGAGGAACTATTCATTTTTCTCCCTTGGACGATTTGGTAAATCATTTTTCAAACGATTATTTCGTTATTAAATTAAGCACATATAGGAGCGCCGCGCCGGTTGAGTAATGTAATAATGATAATGAATGTATAACCGGAAAAAAATTGTCGCCCAATAGAATCGCTAAGTTCCAATATTACATCTGGGATGAGAGCGGAGCGAGTAAATTTCCACGTCACGTGGTCTCGGAGCAAGCGAAGCTAATCCAATATATTGAAATATTTGAATTTTCTTCAGCTGATTAGTGCCATTCCCTGTTGTTTATTTAAAAAGCAGAATACAAGAGCTTTGTACTATTTTTTTGTGAAATCGATAAGTTATTTTATTTATATGTATATTGACGGTGTTGTTATTTTCTTTATTAACCATGTTGCATATTTAATTGATTGATGTGACATTTAACCGATTTATCTTAAAGTCGTCTCTAAAAATCCGAAATTTGCCCAAAGGATCTGAAACTAAATAAAGGAACGCGTATGAATTTGCTGTTTTTGCTCTAAATGAAATAAAGAAACGTTTTTAAGCAAACGGAGCAAAAATGTAATATTGGAACTTAGCCACTATCGCATTTTTGTTGCAGATTCTTTTCAAAAAAGGATAAATAAACGACCTTTGCAGCCTTAAGATACCGTCTCTTGTCACTTCAGGGGGGTTACCAATGTTAAAAGATGATAGTAATTGGGTGACCTACGAAAAAATGTAAACAATTTTTTTTAAAGAAAATCGATTTTGCCCTAATTTAAGAGTTTTTTTAATTAAGGCACAAATAGATATGTAATGTATTTTAATTTAATTTAAGCACGTTTATCCTTTTGTCATTTTTTAAACTTCATTTTAACTTAAAAAAAAAACAGTAACTACTATCCTGCCGGTAAAATAATCAAAATATTTTTAGTTTTTTATGACAGTTCTTTTTTGCCAGTCTTTATGCAAGGCAATTATGCAATAAAATATTTTTTCTTTTGCATAAAAGACTCTTGTCAAACTACTTCATTAATTAAAAATGTTGCGCCTTTTTTGAGCGATATTGCTTAAAATAAAACAATATTACCTTTAAAAACAAGACGTGTTACCATTGCAAAAATCTTAAGGGTTGTCATTATAAAAAAATATACTTACATTGCAAAACCGTCAAAAATCCAGCTAAAATCAAAACCAGCCACTCACGATTCATTTTTCACTAATGAAAATATTCGACCGAAAAAAAAATTCCAAAAAATCTTCCGCCTACATTAAGTCAAAAAAATTCAGTACCGACGAGACATGAACCACCCAAGAACCACTGAGAACAATTCGAAAACACGCAGAGTGTGGGCTGACAGTCGGCTATAAAGACCAAAAAGTTAAGGTTCGGTCAGGTAAATTCTTTAAACTGTGGTTCTTATACTCGTATTCGAATGAATATAAACGAGAAAAGGCAGGTGTCGGACTACGGACCGACGATTATGCTGAATGAACTGCTCTGCTTTGAAGCTTAGCGTGTTATGAATGAAATGACGAGTTTATTGGGTACCTGCGATGGTTTGCCCCGTAGGCTTTCCTCCGGTACCGTCATGGAAGGAGGGTTGTTTACTACGTCGTGTGCAGCGTAAGAGGGTGGGGTAATAGGGGTGGATTTTTCAATGAAAGTGCGATTTAGTCACCGGTAAATTAATTTTCGTGCCATAATAAACGTGTTCCCTACATTTCATTTTTACGATTTTAACTGTATTGATTTTAAATAAATTAAACAACTTTTCTTCTTCCCTTGCAACGAGAGATTTATTGTAATCGCTAAAAAAACGCATCTTGAGTTTTTGGTTTTCCATTTTCGCCTATCAGTCGGTCTGCCTGTCTGTTGGAATGGCATAAAAAATACTTATTTTAAATTTGGTATTCCTGTTATACCTAAATAAAGCATATCATTATTTTTGTGCGATATCCCTTTGAAACATGGGAGTAAAGGGGTTAAACGTTGATATTTTATGTAATTTTTTCGTTATTTTTTCAATCAAAATGGGCTAATTTTATAATTATTTATTGGTTAGATCTATGGGGATTGAAAAATGGGGAAAATTCGAATATATTAAGTTGTATATTATTTTAAATGTTTTTGAGGACAATACATTTAAAAATCATATTTTTTAATATGTCCAGTTTTATTTAGAATAGGGGAGGATTTATAATTAGTTTAATTGTTTCAAATAGAAATTTAACTTTATTTGTCTTGGGAGAGTCCATACATCATGCTTTCAACCTAAATACTAATGTACTGTGGGTGTCTAAAAATAAAGTAAGAGAAAGATTTTTACCACTGGATTTACAGATTTGGAGGTTTTAAGGAATAAAAAGATCTCTCCAGAAAGCAGGTTTCACAATTGAGATTCTCCAGGATAAGGAAGCGAAAAAAGTGGGAAGTTCAGGGCTTTTCGGATAAACTGCAAAAGGATGCGTGAGAGTGAAGTTATGTTATCTTAAGGGATGGTCAAAAAATGGTTTTTTAAAAAACAGATACAACCTGTTTCAGTTCATAAAAATTTCGGAACCATACTTGCTTCGAGCTGCTCCGGAACCAAACTTGCTTCAAGCTGCTCTGGAATCATACATGTTCCGAGCTGATCTGGAACCATACTTGCTCCAAGCCGTTCCGGAACTATACTTGCTCTGAGTCAAATCTTATTGACTGGGTTGCCGGTTGGCGGTGCCCGCATTAACAGCGGAGTTCTGTATGTATGAGCGTTCAGTGAATAAATGGACCACAGATTTTACCTGTTTTTTAGTTTTTATACGTCGTTTCTCTTAATGAGCCCCAGAACTTCCCCCCGGTTTGTCATTTATTATGCTTTGTTTTTCTTTGTGTTTTCCACTTACACGCCGTCTTGTCAAGATATTAGAGTTCAATTTCAGTTTTGTTGCTGGTTGAAGTTGTAAAGCACATCAAGAGAGTCACCCCGTATAACTCACCTTCGTGACCAAAAGACGATTAATATGGGGAGTATATTTGGGGCGATGATTTATTTTTTTAAATGATTTACCGTTATGTTTTACTACCTTATGACCGACGAAGAAAAGATAATATACGTTTGCTTAAAAATCATCTTTTAAAATATTTTTCGAGTTGTTTACTTTTTAGTTTCTTTTAGTTCGTACATGTTGTTTTTTTCCTAGTTAAAATTTAAAATTGACTTTTATTATAAGTTTCCTACAATACAGAAACACACACATACTTCATGCGCTATCTATGCGCTGCCGCCAGAAGTCACAAACAAGAAAAATCAGTTGGCAGCTGGAAAAAGCAAGAACAAACTGCGAGAGAACAGCGAAGCAGGTTTATGACGCGGTCGCTTCGCGGCTCTGATGGAATCGGAACAGTTATCGAAGCAGGAAAACATCGATCTATACCTGTTCCGACCTGTTCGGAAAAAAAGAGGTCCTGTTTTAAAGCGCTATCGCTAGTTACCTTATTGGGAATGGCAAGGGGAGAATTTTTACTGGATAATTATTCCGAGCACAAGCCGTAATAACATAACTCAATGGGCAAAAGAATAAAGCTTTTTGTGAGGTTTGGCTTATTGATGAGACTAACGGCTCTTCTTTAGAAGAAATCAAGATTGCTAAGTGTTATAAGAGCATCCATTTCCCACACATGAAAGCAGTATTCCAACAAGGGTTTGATTTGGGTTATATATAAATTGTACAGTGTACAGATAACAAGGAAAGATATATTTTCCTGCTTAAAAGAAAAATCCAAACTTTTCAGAAGTTTTTGTGGCTGAGTGGTTATTACTGAAAGTAACGCCTAAAAGACTAAACGATTCTTTGTTTTGCAGAACTTGGCCGCTCATATATACGAGTATGGAATGAGAATTGGCAGACTTTTTCGGGAGAGGGAACATGATTGTAACTAAGAAACAGCCTATTAGAGTGAGAGAGTACTGTCGTCAACAAATCGTGAAATAAATGAGATTAATCATGGAGAAGAAAAGATTGTTAATATGAGAAAAAGAGTTGGTGTCAGTGCTGAACCTTAGGGTACTCCAACAATGATTTGCGTGAATGCAATGCGTCGATATGAAAAAAAAAAACTAAAGATCCTAACAAAAATTTTGGATAGAAGACCATAAAAATATTGTTAAGCATGTCAAACCTTATTAAAGGCTTTATGTTTGTCAGGAATAAATCATAGAAATTAATGAATTTTTCTATTTTTTTGTTTGGATTTAATCTGCAACATTTTGCATAAGAACGTATTTTGTATTAAAAGAGAAACTTTTCCTTTTTTTCTATTAACAAAAAAAAGACCCGGTCATATTTTTAACCTGAGCTTGAAAGATGTATTCTTTGCTTCCATTTTTTCAGGGTCAAAATATAATATCTACTTAGAACTTCTACCTGACGCCGCCAGAACCTATTACCAAATTAATTACCTTATCTACGGTCTTTAATCTTTTCTAAAATAAATAAATTTGGGTGCAGACAGTCGATATGCGTAGCCCAATTAGTTTAGCTATTAAATGCACCCTCTAATTTAGTTTTCCTCTTACTTTATTTTTAGTAATCAACTAAATAGCTAAATTTTATTTTGTCTTATATTCGAAAAGGCATTTTAATTTAAAAATTTATATATTTTATGAGTAGAGAAAGAATACAGTCTAACAATCTCTAAAAGCATGAGAGTATAACAGACGAAGTGTTTTCAAGGGTCTTGCTTACGTACTTTTTTGTTAAATTTTTTTTACAGGGTGATACAAAAGTGAAAATTAAGGCGGCCGCCTAATATGCTAGATACACGATGACACTGTGTTGTTAGCACTTTAAAAGCTTATTTCATTGAGAATCGAATAAAAAAATTATTAGTCCGTAGGTGTTTCCATATTGAAGTTGGAGCGCGTCTTTCAGAGATCTTCTGTGACACACGGTCACTAACATCTTCTTGAACTTTAGTGAGGTATATCTATTTTTTTTTAATAAAAATAAAAGTAAAACGTATTTAAGGTACACGGGGTCCACTGACTTTAAATTCTCCACAACGTGACGACTTTTTACAAAAATAAAATTAAATAGACAAAAAAACTTTGAAGACAATTGAAACTTATTAAAGCGAAAAAATAACTCCAAATCGAGAAATAACTTAAAAACTCAGAATTGTAGATATATGTTCGATATTGTTGTGGCGGATTCATTTATTAAAACGTCTTTGTTGGGTACACACCAATCTTTATACACTGATACCGCTTCGGCCCTGGTCCCGGGGTATAGAGACTGAGTTTGCACGATAACGCCTAACTATCTAATCGACTACAGGGTCCTAATTGGTATGTTCTTCCACATCCAACTTATCGGATTTATCATCATGTGAAGTAGAAACCACCATGAGACGATACAAGAGCTCCAGAAATTAAATGAAATATTTATGAAATCCAGCTGGTTGTACCCGAAAATGTCTTCCAAATGGTATAGTACTGTGGCGCTCAGTACTATACCATTGCGAAAGAATTCGCGGTGACCTTTTAAGGAACATTTTATTTCAAAAGTATAAACCAAAAGTATTTATCATGCAGAATTTCTTTTAAATATTGGCATGTTTGGCTTTTAAAATTCAAGATCTTGCTGGGACACACTTTACTCTCAATGATTTTTTAACTTAAAACGTAAACAGACGAGCCTATCAGAGCATCGAAAAAAGCAAATACAGAAACATAATTATTTATGGACGAAATTAAACAATTAAAGCAAATATTGCTACTCTAATTAACACTTTCCTTGCTCTTTAATACCGCAATTAAACCACTAATGAAAATGGAATAAACTAAGTAACTATCTAAATTGTATCAAGATTTTAAAAGTGTAATAACAACTATAAAGAATCCTCAATAACAACCATAAACATCTTTGCTTATTAAACCAAATGGACAAAAACCCAGTAGCGGAACAAAAAGCTTAAAGTCGCCTTGTTTGCAAGCACTTGTTCGTACGTCTCATTACTTCTTGTTAAGAAAAATAGACTAAATAATTTTAATGGAATTGCTGCAATTTACCGCACATGCGCAGATTCAGATGTTTTGGATTTATTCATGGCTCTGCTACTAAGAAATTCGTTAGCTTATCGCCAGGAAAGGGTCTGATTCTACGAGTATACACTCTCGGACACCATCAAGTTACTGTAGCCCGATGCGATAAGATGACTGGTTTCTATCAAAGCCCTTTTTTTCTCACCAAAGCCTGCACTTTGACCTCAAAACCGCAAAAACTTTAAAAAAAGGCGTTAGTAATCAGTCTAAAACATCGAACACACTTTTACGGCACTACTAAATGGCACGGAAGGTTCCTCTTTGGTTTTCGGGAGGTAAAACCAGGCCTATACTGGTTAATGGCTTTAAATGTGCCACAGAGGACCTTGAACTGTATAACAAACTGACTGTGGCCTGGGTTCTCGTCCATGGAGGCTACCAAGAAAAAGCAGAGAGATTAGCTAAAGAAAGCTCAAACAAGGAGCTGGTAGGATCAAAAACATTCTGTGAGATTTTTTAGAGTGTGTTTAGAACATTAATAAAAAACTGGATAAACCGATAAGTATGTAGGTAGGTAGGTAGGTAGGAAGGTATATTTAAAGTGAGTGGACTTTTTACGCCCTCCACCGCGACCGCTCGGTCTATTGTGGCTCACACCTTTTTATATTTCTCCCAATAGGATCAGACTTCTAATGAATCCGATATCAGATTGGAAGAGAGTTCTTATAACTCCTCTAACTCGTGTCGCTACCGGACACGAGCACAATATGTGTTCTGATGTCCCTGTCTCCTGGAAAGTATGACAAGCAGACGATTAGATCCGTCATGTCCTGCTCTCCCGGTATAGTGACGTGGGTAGCTACCAGGTCCTTGTTACAGGAAGTAGGAAGCAGATTTCTGAGGCCGTTTCTCCGGCCCTTCCCTATGAAAACGGTTCTATCCATTTTCTGTTAAAATTCAGGGAACCCTTTTTCCCAAAAAAGATGTTCTGTCCGCCTTCTGTTTGGATTCAGGGATCCCTTTCTAAGCACCTGTTTGTTCGGGATGGATTAGCCCTTCCCCGTAAAACAGGCGCCTGTGACTTCAGGGACATCTTTCGAAACGGATTCACCCGTTTCGGTCGGCGCACCTTTGTCTGTTTGTGACCTTGGGTGGCACCTCTCGAAACGGATTTATCCGTTTCGGTCAGCGCACCTTTGTCACTTTTTTCTATAAAAGCGGTTCTGTTCTCTTTCTGTTTGGAGCTAGGGAAGTAACAGTCCACCACGGCAGAGCCCCGCATTACCGCAGTAAAGCTAGATACTCTGAGAGGTCGCCCTGTGTCTCAGAGGCACCGTTGGAGGCACTGGTTTAAGGCACAGGATGTTATTTACTTATCAGCATAGTATGCTAACACCTTGAGTTAAGCCTTGTGTTCGTAATCAATGTTCCAAAAGAGAGAGAGAGAGAGAGAGAGAGAGAGAGAGAGATAGATTAATTATAGACACTTCAATCCATAGGATTTTTTCGTGTCTGTAAAGTTAGTTTATATTTTTCTAAAGAGAAGGGTTTAAATTTGATTTAATAAGGATGTTTCTTTAAGGAATATTACTATTTTTTCAGTGTTATCATACGACAGTTTATTCTTTAGGTTTCCGGTGATGTCAAGGTCTTTTAAACTTTTGGCATATTTGTTACATTCATTTAATATGTGTTTAATTGTTAATTGTGTGTTTCATGTTAGACATATAGGAGGGTCAGTTTTTTCTATGATATATTTGTGTGTTAATAAAGTGTGTCCTATGCGTAGTCTAGCCTTTAGTGTTAGTGATTTTCCTGGGAGGTTATTATGTTTTTCCTTTGTAAAAAATGTTTCTTTAATTTCATGAAGTTTGCTTGGTTTGTCTAAGAGGTCCCATTTAAGTTGAATATGGTTTTTTGAGATATTTAATGATATTAGCTTTAAGTCACGATTCCAGAATATGTTTTTAATCTCTACATAATTGTTGTGATTTAATTTTGCCAGATTGTCTACATATTCATTTCCTGGTATGCCAGCATGACTAGGAATCCATATAAAGTTTACACTCTTGTTCTTGATATGTGTTCTTTGTAGTTTATTGTGTATCTGTGTTACGACGGGATGTGTAGAGCAATATGACTTTA
This sequence comes from Listronotus oregonensis, assembly GCA_019359885.1. Classification (NCBI taxonomy): domain Eukaryota; kingdom Metazoa; phylum Arthropoda; class Insecta; order Coleoptera; family Curculionidae; genus Listronotus; species Listronotus oregonensis. Next base: position 87,954 of record JAHBCN010000012.1, read on the forward strand.
TTAATTCGATTGAATTGAGTGAATCACTAGCTATAATGTAGATTTTATTATTCTCCTTTAGGATAAGTTCTAATGCTTGGTTGATTGCGAACAATTCCGCAGTTAGGATTCCTGTTGAACTGTGTAGTAAGTATGACATTTCTTTCTGTTCAGAAAATATTGCTGATTGTTCCAAAAGATCCTACTGGGCCCAACCACGACAACGACGTGCGAACACAGCGGTTGGGGATAAGTATGTAGACAAAAACCAGGGAAACGGCAGGCGAATAAGTTCGTTACCTCAGACCGACTAAACCACAGCCTTAAGGTAGTAGAGAGTGGTAGGTAACTTTAAGGAACATTGAAGGCAACATAGCGAAGATTGTATCTATATGAGTACATAAAAAATGAGTCTGGCAAAAAAACAATATATGCAGGTTCTGTCAAGAGGTGAAAGAAATACCCGGGCAGAGGCTTGTGTTGTTCTAACAGCGTTCGATCTCTATCATATGTTTGACACAATCGGTTTGATTGATATGCATCATATTACTGAGCATTAATGAACTGAAACTAACATGATTTAGATAACTTTTTTCTGATAGACGAGTATTAATAATGTGTCTATCGACTTAAGACAACAAATTTAAACATGTTAATTTACATCTACGCCTATGGGCCGTAACGTAAAAAATTAAATAATAAGACTTCTTTCAGTGTAATTCATTTCTACTTCTTCGCCGCGGCCTTTTTACTTCATTATTTTTATTTCTTTTAGAATGTGGGTAAAGGATCGTAATACAGGTATACTGCTCTCAAAAAACACCAAGATTTTTAAAATAAGTTCACATTCAAAAAAATATTTTTGAGGTTATTTTGATAAACATTATTTTTAACACCTTGAACATTAAAATAACCGGATACAAATTCTACCAATTTTTTTTTTCATCGATGCTTTAATATTGATTTAATATCTTTTTTAAAAAACTTGACAGGTTCTTGTCAAAATGACATACATTGTTATTTTTTTCGGGGGTAAGATGCAAAACATTCTAGGTTTGTTTTTAAAGCACAGAAAAGCATACCGGGGCAATTTGCCACAAAAGTAACAAAATGTTAATGAAGTCCAAACATGAGTAATCGCTTGAGCTAGTGCTTTAAACATCATCTTTTCTCCAATTCTTACGGAGTTTAGTGATGTTCATCGAAGTGTTTTAAAGGTGAAATATTTTTGAGTGAGAATTAGCGTGGAGAAAAAAGCTTTTAAAAGTACCGTCTGAAATATTGAAAGTATAGAGTTAAAACTGGACGGCATCTTTATAAATACCCCTAAGTGTAGGTATTACTTTCATAAAATCTTGCTTACATTGTGGTCTGCGTGGGACTGAAAGACTAAAAAAGGAGGGTGGGTGTTAATAACGATGACTGCAGTGAAAATTTATGGGCTGGACCGAAACAAGGATTTGTGTATGTATATTGTGTATGGTAGTTATGTGTCCTCTAAAGTTTTTGTATGTGTTGTTTTAAGTGGGATAGATAATCAAATATGTCATATGTAAGTGGGTTTGTGTGCCTGTATTTTTTTTTTTTTTTTTGAAAAGAAATATGCGTATCTTATCTGTAAGTGTTGGTTTATGTTATTCAAACACATGCCTTTATAAATGTCCACGTTCCTAACATACTACATAAATGAATTGGCAACGACATCTGAGTGTTTTATTTTGGAGTATCTGGCTCTTACTATAGTGTGTTTGGGCGGCTTTGGACCAGGCTAACATGCCGAATGTAAGAGGTGGACAACTTATTTGTTTATAAATTACAACTTCGTTGGAGAGTGAGAGTTTGCTGCCGCAAGCTGGGAGGGGGAGAAGTACCCCAAAACTGCATGATATTATTTTGTTTCAGATCTGTGGGAACAAGAATTATTTTGTCAAACAATAATTCCAAATAAATGGCCTGATCTTGCCAGTTTGAAACCGGGTTTGTAGGTTTCTTCGCATATTTGTTCGTTATGAAAAACTAGATTAAAAGGGGTCAAATGGTTATGGTTGATGAGGTAAAACGCATTTAGAGATAATTCGGTGAAGTAAAAGAAAGAATAATGTTTACATTTAAGAAACCAACTTTGATTAAATGTTAATCATTTTATCTTTGAAGTGAATGTACTTATAATTACTGTAATAGTTTTGCTTTAGACTTATTTGTTTAAAAAAACATAAAAAGGCTCCCTTTTAACCGCTTTTATCTACAGAGTCATGTTTGTGGCTTTCCTTATTTCTAAAAACAAAATGTGAAATAACTAAATTGAGTACTTTTTTCCAAAAATCCTGAAAAACACTAAAAAAATAATTTATATAGAACCAAAGAAATAGGAACTGAAATTAACATTATCTTATTATTTACGTTATATTTGTTGGTTTGTTTTTAAAAAAGTCTCATTTTTCCGTATGCTTTAATTAAAATTATTTCGTATTTATTTTAAGACAACCGAAGTAATTTAATTCATATAAGAAATTTCTGATTTAAATTATAAAATAGACAAAGGTGACAATAAATACTTAAAATGCCAATACACAAAAAATCAATATTATACAAAGTCTTTTTTAATACATATTGGTAAAAGTAAAACATATAATAGAAGTAATTTTGTTGTTAATAAAAATAAATATAATATCCTTTTTATTACAAAGTATTGAAGAAAAAAATAAAACGCTTTTAAAAACAAACCGATAACCAAGTTGTAAAATTTAAATCATTTTTCAAACTATTCTTTTAGATTTTGCGAAAAAAAATACACAAGATGGCTATTTTACATTTTTTTTTAATACGAAGTAAGCCACAAATATGGCCCTGTTCAGTCCTCTTTGCATAACCCTGTAGGTTAATATTTTAAAAATGTCATAATGTTCTATTGTAGAATTTCATAATTATTAGCAAAAAATTGCTCGATAATCGGTACATATAATGCAGGAAATCGTTTTTAAAGTATTTTGTTGGGTAGCGTACTTGAGGTGAAATATCTCATAAACATAGACCGAAACTAAAACTATATAACCGGAATTTGTTTCTGTAAAAACTTTTTTGGGCTCATCAAAAATTGTATTGTTGTTTATTCGAGACGCATAGGTCTCTGAGAAAAGCTAACATTTGTTTAACAGGTGAATTGCTATGAACCTAACTAAATAGTTTAAATATGGGACGCGATGTTTATTTGTTTTTACATAATATATCACTTAATATGCTCTCGAGAACTATATGTGGTTGAATATACCTTACCATAAAAATATGGTAGGTAACAGACGCCTCTAATATTTACTTTCCTCGCCAGGAGGAAAGTGATGTATTTGCAAAAAAAATTTTACCCCTGGGTTTTTTTTAAATATTTATGTTTTGGGATCCCCAGATTACGAAAAACGTGGTTTTCCATTTTTTTAATTTAGTATAGGCTACGAAAACCTGAATGAAGATTAAGTATCTACTAGGTACCGTGTGTACCGGGTTTTGAGTCGTGTAACCTATTCCTTTCCAGTTCCGATATCCAAGTACCGAAAGTACTATCTCTGAACTACCACCTTCCCATTAACGTCCGGGTTATAACATCCATACAGGATTTACAGCATGACGTCCAATCCAAATCACACTTAACAACACACGATGGTCAATAATCAGACTACTAACCAAGCCCAACGTTACTTAACTTTGCTGATCTGTCAAGAAGCGGTGTTTCAAGGCAGCAAAGGCCGTTAGTGCTGTATTTTTGTGTTAAAAGTAATTTACTATTTAACTCTGGAAGTTTTAAACTAACTTTACGCTGGATGAATTTATGACCAGTTGTGTATTACTATACTCACCTACGTATTTCTAGCTATCTGTCGGTCTGCCTGTCTGTCTGTTTGCATATAAATCCCAAACATAGATAATAGGTAAAGGTTGATATTTTGTGTGTACTTTTAATATTTTTTCTTTTCTTTTAACAATCAAAATGGGATACCTTTATGAATAATTTGTTGTTACTACCTATCAAAGATGTAAAAATGGGACTAAAGAAGGAGTTAAGGAAAAATATATTAAGTTGTAAATATGTCATATTTGTGATAATTAAAAGATCTTATATCTTCACTAAAAAGCTTTAATTTAGTAAAGTACCTGATGCATTTCGGTTAAACAACCATTATCGAGAATCAGTTTTATATATAAAAAATTAAAATAAAAATTATTGAAGCTTATGAATGAGTGGTAAAATAAAACTAAACATACATCACTTTGGCACAGGGTAAACCGCGTTAAAACACCAAAAAATATATATATTTTACAAAAATTCACAAATTTGTTGTTACAAACTAACAATAAATAACCAAAAAAGTAAATTAATTATAAACATTACAGTTCTACTATCCATTTTTGGTTATTTATTTTTAGTTTTTAATAACAGTGTTGGGAACTTTTTTAAAACGTATGTTTTTTGGTGTTTTGACTCGGTTTACCCTGTGCCAAAGTGAAGTAAGCCTAGTTTTATTTTAGCACTTGTTCATAACCTTCAATAAATTTAATTCTAATTTTTTAGATATAAAATTGACCCTCGATAATGTTTGTTTAACCAAAGTTAGTATATATGTCATTTTGAAGGTTTTTGGGGCCAAGAAAGTAGTTAAAAAAATACATAGAAAAAAAGATTTGAGTTTACCGTTTTTTTTCCTGTTATATCATAAAACTAAATAGTACAATCTAGATGATCAATGAATTTACGAAGGAGGTTCAAATATGAACAGGAATTTGGTTGCTTCTTTTTTTTAACTGCATATATATGATTTTAACTATAGTATTTACCTTCTAAGAGTATGGACTTTTGCCATCGTGGTGAGAGGTTTATAAGGCCACTTTTACAAAATAATATTAGTTGGGCCCGATACAATTTATAAGTATGCACTTATCATCATTATCGTATTAAAATTTAAGTCGCCCAATGCCTCGCTCAGCGGTCTAAAGAGATGGATATCACATGGTAATAAATCTAGACTACAAGCTGGATATGAAAGAACCTCCCAATGCATTTTTTTAAGGACATTTATAGTCATTTGGGCAGCATAAGGTCAAGAGTTATCGTGCAGCAGAATGACAGTTTAAATAAACGGTTTTTTCTTTCCGAACCATCTGGAACACAAAATGGAGACTTAACTTTTTGAGTAGGCAAGTCAGAATAATAAGAGACAATATTTGTATGTATGTCTTTTAAAAAACCGGCCAAGGGATCTCTTTAATGCCCCAAAAAACGGTGGCCATTACTTTAAGGGCTAAAGGCGAAACCTTTGCTTACTTCGGTTTTGGGGCATGTGAGTGGCGAGACTCTAGACTTAACATTTTTGATTCTGGCATAAAATGGTGAACCTAGAATTCATCGCAGGTAAACAAGGAATTTGAAATTCACCGCCTTTATCTTGCTGTCACCTATGAATATCATTTGACTTCGTACTTATACTTACAAGAAACTTATGTATCATGCCTTACACAGTGGTAACAGTGGGGGGCGAACCAAAACTATCTGCTCTGTCATTGTGACAGTAACTAAATAAAAACAAATGAAGTGACAATATCTTTCTAGATACTTAATTACAAGAATTTTGTCGTGACGAAATTAAGACTGTTCATGTGCTACTAAAAATAAAATTCCTGGTCATTTTTGAACCTCCCTCGTACTTACTCGTGCAACACTCAGGTAAAAATCATTCTTAAAATATTTTTTTCTAATTCAAGTTTAAGGGCTTTATATTATTTTCCTCATATCCGCCCTTTTTGTGAGTTAGTCAACGCGCAAAGACATGTTTTCTTTGAAATAAAGAAAACATTTGAAGTAGCGTGTTTTGGAATTTAGGTCTAATACCGCTACCGATACCTGTACTTTCATAAGTAATCCCTTTGGAATTTGGCGCGATTTGGATAACAATGTAATTGCAAAATCTTTTGTGACCATGTTTACCAATCGTTTAAAATCTTTCCGCCTATTTTAGTAATTTTAGAAAGGGGATATTTAAGGTATTTAACAATAAAAAACATCTGGTAGAAAATAATTAAATTTATTTGTAATTTGATAGGTTTTAAGAAAAATTGCTATGAAGCATAGTAAGATATCACAAAGTGATAAAAAATATTCAGTTTTGCAATAAATTTCAACAAGGTAAAAAAACTACTTCAACGCCTGCCCCCCCCCCCCCAACGTTACTTCACATTCATAAAGACATAAAAATAGAAATTAATGAGGTAATTGAGACATATGCTCAGTCAGTTTTAAAATATGACATTAACATTCCTTTTTTTATTGGAAAATAAATTATAATGCATTAAAATTAAATTATGTTATTTATTTTAAACACCTTACAAAATTGTATTCGGTAAATTTTACTGTAACTAAACAAGTGATTATTGAAATTGTTTTAAAAGACAAAATGTGTGCATATATATATTGTTGAAGGGTTTTTCTCATTTAAAAATTAGTTTGGTAGATTTTTGATGAACCGGCCGTCAATTTTTATTTTTGCATCAAAAAATAATCTAGATCGAGTAATAGTCCCGTAATCATTAGGTACATAGAATATGTGGATCTTTTGTATCTTTACCACATTACATTTTTTTAAATATCCCCATTATCCAAGCTATGTCCCCTCTTAAAATGTCTCCTCGAACTATCTTTGGTGAGATAATGTTTAGGAATTTGTTATTAATAATCATTATTTAGGCTTTTCGTAGACTGGGTTACTTGGGCCCAGGTCCAGACACAGACTGGACATATCTTTAATTTTATGAATTATTACAAAAGTGAAAAACAGGATAAAAATACTTCAAAACCTTTTACACTTTCAGTTATACCACTGCACTCCTCCATTAAACTTTAGGCAATATTTTTTTAAATTATTTTTGCGTAATTTTCTATAAACATATAAAAAGAAAGATAATCTTTAAGAGGGGGCTACTGTTTTTTTTTTCCTAAAGGCGTGCAGCTCGGGAAACTTTGTCGTACACCTCTGGAAAGGCTTCCTTGCAGTCCAATTTTTGTCTTACTTTATCATATAATGTGTGGTTGAACATTTTTCTAAATTCCCCCTTCGTCATGTAGGTATCAGCATAAAGCATCTGAAATCTAAAAAAAAAAATAAACATTGAATAGATATATTTATGTTTTGATAATAATTTTTACTTTTTAATTATGTGTCAGCAAAAAATTGTATAAAGTATAGTATAGGATTTATAGTGCAACACATCAATCTGTACTCAATGAGCTAACAATAAGTAACCCTACTTATATCTTAATTATGTAAACTTTGGTTAAATTGACGGCAAATTAATTGAGACCCTATAGTTTTTGATTGGACCTGGTAGAGTTAAGACTTTTGATTAAACTTGGTAGTTTTATGCAAATTGAATGCATGTAATAATTAAGAAACGAAAAATTTAAAATAAAACCGAAAGTGTAATTGGTAAAGCTGCTGGGCCTCGCTTTCTTGATTAATTTTCTATGAAATTGCCACCCAAAGCGCACAAGGTCCGGTAAGATTTTTAAAATGGTTTTTATAGGTAGTTAAGTAATGGGTAGGTTAGTTTTTTTATTATTGGAAAGGCACCTTTTCATTAGTAATATTATATGGTACCGGGTAATTCAAAAGTTAATGTGACCTTATTTCAATAATGTAATGTACCAAATTTTGTTTATTTCAGTTGTCGTGCTCCTTTTTTATGACATTTTCCCTTTAAAAAATCTCATTAGCATACGAGCTACAAAAAATTTCAGAATTAAGACCTTGTTTCTAGAAATTTTTATTTTATTTATATTTATTATCAGTTTTTTTTTATGTAATTTTATTTCATGTTTAAACCCTTGAAACCAATTAATATACCAAATTTGATTCGCATTGGTTATATCGTTCCTTAAATATAATTTTTTTCACATTTGACTTAGTAAAAAGAATTGTTACCCCCAAAAAATGATTACACCTAATTTAATTCATTCGGCTTCTATGTTGTTTTAATACCATTGTTTTCAAATTTGGCCCCTTTTAAGAACCTACTTAACCTACTGCCGACACATTGTAATAGAATCTGGTTTAAGCAGAGCTGTGGGTAATTGAATTAAAATAATTGAAAAATTGTATTTAATTACTTCTCAGTAATTGGATTACTTTAATTTAATAACTTTTCTAAAAAGGTAATATTTGGATTATCAATTAATAGGATAATGTAATCGTAATTGGTAATTGATTTTCACGAATCTCAAGTAATTCAATTACTTAGAAAGTAATTCGATTACTTATAAAGTAATTGAGTTACCTAGGAATTATTTTAATTACCTAATAAATAATTGACTTACTACGAAAAATTCAATGACCTTTCTTTATGGAAAAACTGCCGGAATTTTGGCCAGCCAGAAAGAGCATCTTAAAACACGGCCACTTTAGTGTTTTCGATTGACGCTTACCGCCACCGTTTTCATAATTTTTTTGTGGAAAAATCTGTTGATGTTTGGGGTAGGATAAAAATATTTTTTTTATTTTAGAGTCATTAATGGCGGGTTGCACAAAAGTTAACAACGGTTTAAAATGTTTAACCAAACGTTATGTCAGTGTTATTTAATGTTTTTAGTAGGCAACCTGTCAAAATCTCACATTTCGTTAAACATTCTAAACAGTTGTTAACTTTTGTGCAACCCGCCATTAATGTTGAACTTGCCGAGAAAATAAATATTTTTTTTGTTTAGTGTATCGTGTTTAATATATAAGGTAATTTAAATAGAGTAATTGCTAAAATATTCAATTACTTTTAGTTTTAATTAAGAATTGAATTACTTTTAACAAACATGCTAGTAATTGGTAATCGTAATTTACTACTACTTAGAAGAGTAATTGATAATTGTAATTGAATTACTTTTCTATAACTAATTGCGACAGCTCTGGGATTAACTTGGATTTCGCATTTTCCTCTTATCGTGAGACAACAGTTGTCCAAGGCACCCACGCACACGCACTCACACACATGCACACGCACAGGCACTCACATACATGCACAAATTAACACTCAATGAAATAAAACTATTGTTTTCAATAAATTAATTTCCTCTGTTATATAGTAGTTTTTTATGATATAGAAGTTCTCCAAAATGTTATGGGTTAAATTATTATCTTCTTTCCGTAGCAGGCATCCCTGTTTTAATCTTAGAGTAATTTATTTAGCGTTATAAGTATTCATACATGTAAGCCCATGTAATTTATGAGGGTAATTTACAACATAAGTGCCCAAAATGAATTATTGTTTAAATTTTAACATAAAATACATGTTTTATGACAAGTTCAACTTTTATTTACGTAGTATAAAGAGTCAAAAGAAATAGATATGGCATGATTCTTTAATGACAACTTCTGGTGTGTTCATATCTCTTAAGGTTGTTTTTTTCTGCACAGTGTGTAAAGCCCATATCGGGTACGTGCGCCGATCTAGAAAAAGCTCTTGGATAGGTCGCGAACTTAGTTTGGACGGTAGTTCGCCAAAAGTTCTAAAGCAGTTTGTCAACCCTACTTAGGTTCGCTATCGAGACGGTATAAAAAAATATTTGGTGCTCCAATCCAATAATTGAAGATTCTGTAAAAGAGTTCATACCAAAAAAGTAACATCAGGGCCAAGTTTCTATCCAAAAATATCGGCCTCTTAAAGTACTAGGATCTTAAATTATTATTTTTTAACAGATAATTAAAATACTTAAATGAATTTACACACCAAATCTCATATATTTATGTGGAACGACAACGAAATTATGATAGGGGGAAAATGCGCTGAAACCTTTCATGTGATTTACACACTGAGTGCATCAAGCCGGAACTGGCGACTGGATATCAGCATCAAACTTAAAGACTGGCTAGAGAAACTAAAGATCGTTAATATAAAGAAAACATAGAGCTTGAAAAACCCTAGCATTAGTTTTAGTACAGTCTGTGGGAAGAAAAAATGTGTTTGACCTTCCGATTTTTTTGTACAGTTTCAGTTTTTATGAAAATTTGGAATTAAGTTGCTTTCACCCTCTAGATCAAATTATATATATGCTTAAGGTGTGCTTTTTATTTTTAGGGGGTATAAACCACCCCTTATGCTAAAAAATGAAAAAACCATAGAAATAGACCTTATGTAAATTAAAATCATAGCTAAATATGTAGAATAAACATAATTTATGTTGTAAGTTATATCTTATATTATATTAGTAACGTTTCAACCCTTTAAAATCACCCTTAATAAGGAAATTACAAAAAAAAAGATTTTTCATCTTAAAATTATTTAATGACGCTTATATTATAGAAAAAAATATTTTAACGGTATACGGTATAATAACTATTTAACCACAATAACTCCACTCTTAAATAACCACCCCTCATGAGATTTAGAAAAAAAATTTTTTTGACAAATTAAAACGATTTGATGATACATAATTATAGTCCCGGAAATGAAGCTAAAAAAATGGCAAAACCTGCAATTTTTTTGTCCGGCATCGATTTGCAATAAAATTTGGAATTAGGCGCTTCTTATCCTCTACTTCAAACTCTATTTTATGGTGATGTGCGCTGTTTGTTTTTTAAGGGTGAAAACTACCCCTAATTGTCAAAACTTATAAAATAACATTTTAAACCTTAAGATGGGTAAAAGTTGGTTTGGATTAGTTAAATAATGATTATTTTATGCTTTGGGATACAATTTTAAAATGTTTTAACCCTTAAAAATCAACCCTTGTTGAAGCTTAAAGTAAAAAAATATATATTTACCCTAAAAAATGATTAATTTATCATTGTGATTTATTTTTAGAACGCTGTTGCCTAAAATATGTACTAATTTCATTTTGCAACTGTTTGACCGTCATAAATCAACCCCTATTATAGCTTAATTAAAAAAAAATTACCAAAAAAATTAATAGCTTGACAGATTTAATAATTAAAAATATTACTGCCTAAAATATTAGCAATTGCATTATTTGGAAAATTTTCAATCCTTAAAAACCACCCCTTACAACATTGCAATTCTTATAAACCAATTTAATAGATATGAAAAGAAAAAAAAGTAGAATTACATACAAAAATTATACCGTTAAAAGTATAAACTATATCGATTATATAGAATATTATGCTCCGAAGTGGGCTATTCGATTTTTTCGGAAAAAAAATTGATTGGTTTTTTAAACATAGCTTCTTTGGTTTTAATGATAGAAAGTTTTTTAAAAATGATTTTGTAGGGTTTTTTAAGAGCTACAAGGCTATGTAAATTAAATTCTTTTAAATCCCTTAGTTTTAAAATGGGATAAGTTTAAAGGGCTCAAATAAGATGGTGCTCGCTCGTAAATAGAGGCTTTAAACGGCCATATCTCGACAAATATTTATTGCACAGAAAAATCTAAGCAATAAAAAATCTTTGTAGTAAAAAGAGCTACAATTCGGTACTCTAGCATTTTTTTATATCTCCAGTATTAGTATTGTTGGAGTTATTTTGAAGAAAATGGCTATTTTTACGAAATTGCAAAAAATCGTTTTTCACTTTAAGCTCCAATTTTTCTAAAATTAAGCGTTTTAAATTGGTCAAACTTCTAGGATTTATTAATAATACATATATAAAAAGAATCGCAAAAGGTTAAAGATCAATTTTTATTAGGAGAGGAATTAGGTGGTTGTTTTTAATGATCTTTTCGTAAAAAAAAAGTAGGGACCGACCTTATTTTTATCATAACTCGCTTAATTTTCATGCTAGAAACTTTTTTTTTTGTTTAAAAGAAAGGTTTAGTTATATACTTTAAAAAATACCTTATATGTTTTCCTTGAAAAATGCAAAGTTTTCCCGCTATTTGACTTTGAATCTTTCAAATTTAGCATTTGACGAACAAAAGCTAACCATTAAGCCGTAGCTCGGTCCCTAACATAATAATTTTTTTTTAGTTTTTTTATAAGCTACAATTTTGCTTCCCACAGTTTTTTTTTAAAGATGCATATTTTTAGAGATATTCGCGAAAAGCCCATTAAAAGCGTCGATTTTTTCGTCGAAAAACTTTTACTTTCAATCGCGAATAACTAAAAAAATATTAGTTTTACGAAAAAAATGTATAAAACATTTTTTACTTAAAATTACTTTCTTCATGGATTTCTGTAGTTAAAATGCAGTAAAAAATTTTCACCCCCAACATGGGGTGGCAACCACCTCCAGGATAAAAGCACCCCTCGGCATGATTTAAATTTTGATCCTTGTGCTATTCCCTATCTTCTGTGAAAATTTTAGGTAAATCCATGCAGGAAAAAAATTCTGAGCCAAAATGCCTCATTTCCTGTACTATTTGACGAAAAAAAGGAAAATGATCATCTAGTTACAGTAACTGATATACGTCGATTAGAAAGGAGACCAGGGACTTAAGAACAAAGTTTAGATGGAAGGAAGTAGTAAACGACGTTGTTTAGAGCGTATTCCTAAAAGCCTTGGATATGGTTAAAAAACCATCTAAGGATTCACCAGGGAACTCAAGGGACTTGTTCCAGTTATGTGAGACAAATTAAAAAATACAACCTTTAAAAAATATTCTTTTTTAAACATTGTATCATAAGAAATTTGATAGAGGCAAGTAAAAAAGAGTGAAAGTTCGAGAGCACATTTTTAAGACTGCTGGATATCCAGCTCAGATGATTTCTTGATATTAGAAAAAAAAACGCTTGATCTTGACCAATATAATTTCGAATGACGCAGTGGCGCATAAACCGATTTAAATTATTCAGTTTGTATTCTTTGTGCTTTTTGTTGTACTCTAAAAATAATATCAATAATAGGGTTATAACACTCACAAGGTGTATTTTAATGACGAATTACACTTTTTTGACATATAAAATCTATGCAAACACAACACTTTGCATTATTCATTTATTTCATCTTGTAATTTCTGAAGATGAATCATCATCGAAAACAAAACATGGGATTTCTGTAATTTTTTATAACTTACCCGTTTACGTCTGTAACATATTTTTCGATTTTTCTCATACTTTCTCTTGGTTTAAAATGTTTTACTTTGGGCACGCCATACAAACCAATGTCAACATATAATTGCTCCCTGTCTGTTTTGGGATGAACAAAGCCAGGATCATTCGGTAAAATAAATGGACACAACCATATGGGGTATACATTAAAAGTATCTTTAAAATACAGATGCTCTTCTTTAAGGTTTCTATAGGTACAAGCATGTCCTGTAGCACGTGGTTATTTTCGTACAATTTTTTCACAGCATCGGTTTGTGTTAATTTTAATAAGGATATTTTTGGAGGCATCATCCAGCCGAATAAACATCGGAAAATAATGTTGTTTCCAAACGGAATTATATCCTGAAAAATATTTCATTTGAAAAAAATAGCTGGGAAATGAGTAGAACTTTACTTAAATTAAATTTCAAAATGGGAAATTATTGCTTTTCAGTCGACTTGTTTTTACTGCATTCTATGTTTACTAAAAAATTGCTTTCTTGGAGAAACATAGTATTTTGCATATTGCTTAGGCTTCTGATTTAACTACATGTTACGAGGATTTGATTAATTTATTGCGCTTACTTTAAATCCTGCTTCCTGAGGATATTAAATATTTTGCATATAGTTAAGGCTTATACTCTCGATAAGGGTTTCCGTCGGTCTTTCTGTCTGTTTGTTTGCGTTATAAATTTCAAACGGAATAAAGTATAATTTTTAAATATGGTACTTAAAAGAAAGTAAGCGACTTTTTTTGAGTGATATCGCTTCCAGGAAATTTTGTTACAGAACTGTTAATGCCCTGCTTTTATTAATTAATTTATTTTTAATTGTGTGATTACAGTTGGGCAATAAAATATCGGGTACTAAATACCCCTTGAATATAAAGTATATTTAAGTTGCATAATACATTGGAGATATCCGCCTATAAGTTTGTTCACAACAACAATAATTTACAATAACCATTTATGTAAATAGCATTTCCTATCAGCTCGTAGACAGTCCCATTGCCTTGTAAATATTTCCCAGAAATTTTATCTCCTAGAAAAAGATTTTATTCATTTAGAACAATACTCGACACATTTCTTATCCTAAGGTCAAGTACACAAACTTTACAAACTTCCTAAATACTGATGATATTAACATCTCACCCACTGAGAGCTAATACCGCACAACAATACTGAGTAAATAGCCGGAAGTATAGATAGTCTGGTAAATTACTGTCCAAGTAAATAAGATTTTTATTAGTTAATATACAGAGTCTTTTAAAAGTTTTAATATTGGCTAAATTCTTAAAAACAATTTTGGTGATCGCGATCGCATTATACAGCTAAGCAGTACATTGCGAAATATTTTTTTCTTCATATCTATCATAATTTAATGTCGATTTTCGTTTCGACCAGCGTCACTGTTTGCATCACCAGCTTTGGATTATTGACATACAGAGCTGTCAAAACTTGAAGTACTTTAAGTAAAATTTTACTTGAAGTACTTTTTTGTACTTCAAGTATTTTACTTCAAGTACTTTTTATTAGGAGGTACTTGTACTTGTACTTGATTAGTGTTTATGAAAATACTTGGATTTTCACTTGATTTGACCAAGTAAATTACTTGAAGTACGATGTACTTGAAGTAAAAAAAGTACTTCAAGTAAAAAAAGTACTTTAAGTAAAGAAAGTACTTTAAGTAAATAAAAAGTACTTGAAGTAAAAACAATACTTTAAGTAAATAAAAAGTACTTGAAGTAAAAAATCAACCAAGTACTTGAATTTAGACGCCTTAGATAATCGTACAAACACGTTAAAACAAGATATACGCGCAACCGCTGCTGTTTTTATTGTATTGCATTACAGCGCTCATTTGAATTGGATCCAACAGCAAGACAATTGTAACAAGTGTAAAACTTTATTTGATACAATTTGTTATATTTAATTATGGTTACTAACAGCCATTTTCATGACAATTTATATCAACATTCAGGATACAAAACAGTTTCTAAATCACTCCCCAAAATGTCAAAAACGTAACAGTTCAAAAATATTCTATTGGTGCGATTTGACGTTTGATGGAGCGGTTCCCCAACTATTTCGTATTGTGAATGCGTTCATTATTACCTTTATTTAAACGAAAACCCCTGTATTTTAATAGGCAACTTAAACAAAATTTCCGCTAATAAAATGGAAACGACATCAAAATTAAAGTTAGGTTGTTCTGACTTGATTTTGTGTTAATGGGAAATTAAAATATTTCCCAAGAATAGGTTTTGGGTGCCAACCTGCTGTAGGCACCCATATGAAAACACTCGCTTTTGACAGATGTATCGGATGCCAACGCCAACACGTTGGTAACCACAGGGAAAAAACTCATTTTGGGAAAAACCAATATTTCCTATAATAGTTTAAGGCCCAAGCGCTCACCCGAGTACGGCATTGTAGGCCTGTTGCCATAAATTTACATACGAAATTTTACATTATTTCGGACATCGGATGCATTAGATCCCAACTTAAAACGGGACACTTAGCAACCCTACTCGTTTTCCTAACTATAGTTTTTACCGACTGGCTTACTTTTCAATGAA
The DNA here is from genome assembly GCA_019359885.1 of Listronotus oregonensis. Lineage (NCBI taxonomy): Eukaryota > Metazoa > Arthropoda > Insecta > Coleoptera > Curculionidae > Listronotus > Listronotus oregonensis. Next base: position 103,515 of record JAHBCN010000012.1, read on the forward strand.
GTAGCGCTCAGTCCTTAAAGCTTTTAGGAGTTTTTGGAAAACCCCGTTTTGAGGAATAAATCCTCTAACTTCCTTAACAAAAATACTGCTCAAGTATAATTTGTTTTACTTGAAGTACTTTTAATTACTTCAAGTACTTTTATGTACTTCAAGTACTTTGGTTTACTTCAAGTACTTTGGTGTACTTCAAGTACTTTGCTTTACTTCAAGTACTTTGTTTTACTTCAAGTACTTTGGTTTACTTCAAGTACTTGGATTTACTTCAAGTAAAATTCTTGGGTGGTACTTCAAGTACTTTTTCAATTTACTTGAAAATGCAAGTACATTTTAATGAATACTTGGTACTTGTACTTGAATTAATTTTTAAAAATCAAAAACTTGGTACTTGTACTTGAAGTACTATTTAAGAGTACTTTGACAGCTCTATCGACATATTTAGACAAGACATTTAAACCAAACAGGGTTACAAATCGCCCCGTATAATTAAAAGAAATCTTTTTTGCAGAGCTAAAGTAACTTTAAGTAGCTGTGGGAGCCCCAAAAAGAGCTATGAATTTTTGTTTCGACCGATATAATCTTTTGTGTGGCCAAAATTTAATTTTTTACATATTCAAGCAAGAAAAGAATATTTTCTGTTAAACGGGGTTAATATTGTTTAAACATGTGCCTTTTTAAACTAACCTAATGGGAAGTAGTTAAAATTGCCCGAATTACTTCAGAGACATATCTTTTACAAACCCTCTTCTTATATTGCAAAACTTAAAACTAGTCTAGCATGTACAAAGACCGACTAGCACTTTTATATGAGTTTACTGCCGCAATATACCTGTAATTCCCAGAAAATCGATCTTGTATGTCTGTGGTAGTAATCCCTTAGGGGAATATACTCAGTCACGGGCTCATTTTTCTTTAACATCTCCTTTACGTGGAGAAAAAACCAGGGTTTGTACCAGTTTCCTATTGCATTTACCTAAAAATAAAAGATATCTGTTATTATAAGAACATACGAGAGTTTGTTTTTATATTCCCAAGCAAGACATGGAGACAAGTAATATAACATTTTAATAACAACTTAAATATATGATAAAAATATTTTTCTGTCTTGGCTGTAAAACGCATTTTATATCAAATCTTTTAAGAAAGTTTTTATTTATTTTTTTACTTACCTTATCAGTCTCTGGTTCATCAGTCTGAATAGCAGTCATAATCACTGCTTCCTCCTCACTATAACCTAAAGCTTCCACAAATTCATTGCTTAGATTTTGACTGACTTCTGTAAATTTTTTGGCAATATTGTCAGACCCTTTGACTGAATTATAAGTCAGTTTAACATACTTCTTTGCTGGAATTAGCCGAATCTCTACTGCTGTTAAAATACCAAGTGTCCCATAAGACCACGGAATGGCATAAAACAGATCTGAATTTTCTTCCTTTGAGCATTTTACTAAACTGCCGTCTGCCAAAACTAGTTCATATGAAACACAAATATGTTGGAAGAGTCCATATTTATGGGATGAAGATTCGATTCCTGTGCCCATTACTAAACCACCTACAGTAAGATCATCAATTTCTGGTAAAACAGGAATGGTCCAACCTAAAGGATTTAGAGTAGCAGTTAATTGCCCCATGGATACCAAGGGTTCAACCCTAACAATCTAAAAACACGGAAAATATACTTTTGTATCAACTTTAAAAAAAATATTAAATACTAAAAAATTACAATTATTAGAACACTTTTTAAGGACAATTTTTTATTGAATAGGTTTTTACTTGTTTATAAAGAGTCGAATTCACCAACTCTTTATTGTTCCTCCGTCTCTCCGGTAGCGTAGTGGTCAGAATCTCGGCTCACCGTGCCGGCGATCCAGGTTCGATTCCCCGCCGGGGAGACGTTTTAGGTAGTAGTTATTGAAAATAACGTCCGTGGTGGCACTACCGCGTTGTCTAAAAGGTGCTGTGAAATGCAATATTTGCATGTGTCTGTGCTTGGAGAGCGTTGACGGAAATGAGGAAAAGATGGGTTAAACATCGGAAAACCCGGCACTCACGGTACTCTGGTACTTAGGAGCATATGTGTATATGTATATGTCCAGCATATATTATATATGTATATGAAAAATCCTTCGTGAGCTGTCACAAAGATAAAAATTTAAAAATAAATCCACCATATTTTTTGCCAGTTTAGCTCTTTTAAATACTATCGAGAATTTTAAAAATGTCTTGATTGCAGATCTTTAGTCACGTGGACGGTGTTTTAATGTTTTGTTTCTATTCAGCTACCTGTAGACACAAGCATTTTACCTTATTAAGGATCATCGGTACAGCTATAAGGTCAACAAAAGTTAGAAAGTAAATAGAGGAACTTAAAGTAGTTTAAGCGTTCCAAATCGGTTAGATATAAATAAAATAAAATCCTCAGCCTTTCAGAGCTTTATCGTACTTAAAGTTCACTCGCGACAGTCGTAGACAAAGTGTTGCCTTATAGCAAGTAAAGCCCGGCCCGTCCACAAGTCAAATCGAGATTGGGATAAACATCTTTTATCTTCGTCTCTTCCATGCCATCCGCGCCTAACTCGGGCATCTCTCTCTAACAAAAAATGATTGTTGATCGGGCCGGGGTTAGTACCAGGACGGATCAATACATTTTCCTATTTTAGTTTAATTTGTGATGCAGTATTTTGAATGAACCACAAATTTAGCGCTGTTCCAAATAAGATCGAATACGCTTTGCCAAAAGTTAGAGGTTAATGCTTGAAAATATTATTTTTGTAGGAGACTGTACACAACACATGAGGTCTGTTCATTACTTAGTAATATATTACACTATTTTACACTTTTTGGACCCACCTAGTCCTAAAATACACCTTTCATAAAAGCGATTACGTAAAAAAAGGAATAAAATGGTGTAGACTATTTCTTTATAACAAACACACCTATGTAAACTTTCAAAAATCAATATCTCAGTCAGGGTTTATTTTATTTATTTAATTAGCGCGTCAATCTCTTAGGGTTATTAGCGCACATACATTTTAATTAATAATCAAAATTAATCCAAACATTATTAGACATTCTAGGTTTTGAAAATACATTTAGCAACTTAATTCATTATAGTTATTAATTAAAGTTCATTAATCAGACCAGTTGTGGTTAGCAATCTTATGATGGTGTTATAGTCACAGTCTTTTCCAAGTGTTTTTACAATGTCCAGGGATATCCGACATACCTGTCTTTCCGCACTATAGCGAGGGCAGTCTATAAGTAGATGTTGTATACTTAAAGGAGTTTTGCACTGTTCGCATTGGGGTTGGTCTAATCGCGTTATAAGATAACTGTGGGTTAATTTGGTATGTCCTATTCTTAAGCGAGAGATAAGCACTTGTTCTTTTCGTCGCACTGGGATATTAGGCCAGGGTAGCACTGTGTCTTTTATTTTGCGAAGTTTAGTAGCCGAATGATTCCACTTTAATTGCCACGCACTAGTAATGTGGTTTTTAATAAAGTATTTAGGGTCAGTTACTGTCAGTCGATGCACAACCTTTGCCTCTGGAATTTGGACCTAACAACGGGCTGCTCTGTCTGCTTTTTCATTTCCAACAATACCAATATGTGAAGGAACCCATATAAATTTAACCTCTTTTCCAGCAACTGCGAGGTCATGAAGTAGTTTTTTAATTATGTTTATTATTGAGTTTTTACTGTAGATTTTCTGGAAGCTATTAAGTGCACTAAGAGAGTCAGTAATAATTAAAAATCTTTCCTTTTGTTGGTTTTTCCTAATGAAAACTAGAGCTTAAAGAATAGCATAAAGCTCACCCGTAAAAACACTGGACATGGGATGGAGTTTAAAATAGAGAGTGTCTTTTGATGTTACAACAGCAGAGCCTACTCCTTCTACGGACTTGGAAGAATCTGTATACACCTGCTCATATTGTTGGTGATCGTATAATATTTTTTTAAAGGTGTTTCCAATAATGTTTGGATTATCTTCAGCTTTATCATATCTTAAAAGCGTTTTGTCCACTAAGGGCATTTTCAGTATCCATGGCGGTGGTAGATCATGTTGCAAAGGAAATATCGATGGTAATTCAATGTTTAAATCTTCAAGGTATCTTGTTAGTCTTATGTATAATGGTGGATCTGACCTTTTTTTGTTGTCAAACAACTCTCTGTATCTGTTAGAAAAAGTGTTATCGTATACTGGATGAGTAGAATCAGGAGCTATAGAAACAGCATAAGAGAGACTTAAATATTTTCTCCTTAAATCTAGGGGACAATGTTAATTATGCACAAATTGATTGTTAATATCTCGTTTCACAGACGATAAAAACATTTAGTTTTTTTTTTTCATTTAAATAAAAGACACTTTTATTAATATTTTAATTTCATTTAATTCTTAATAAAAGCCGTTTTACGAGTGAACTCCTTAATAATTTCCACTTTTTGACAAAGTTGGGCCCGCTTTTAATTGGTTAGTTGTGTTCTGACTGTAACTTCAAGCTTAAGATTCTTCCAGATATTTGTTGAGTTTTATTTTTTATTGCAGCGTGCAGCCCTTTCAAACGGTTATTGGTTATTCCAAAAAAGTCCCCCATTTTGGGGGAAACTTAGTTTTTCATATAAAATGGTCTCTTTAAGTTTCTTTTTTCTGGGAAAAGGTAGGACCAGTAATATGTAGTAATATAAGTATTATTTTAAAACAAGAAGTGAGTGTCATTTTCAGCCCGAAAAAAAGACGTTACTGGTAACCTGACTAAAAAAATAAGTTGTAATCTAATTTTGTGTCCTATGTATTCGCGAGTAATAAATAATATAGGTGTATTTAAATGATTCTATGTACCTTAGCAACACAAACAAAAATTGTACGCAGTAAACATAAATTGTAAAAAACCTATTTTATAGCAACAATCTCCGCATAAGGTGACCAAAATGTCAGATAATACCAAAAGAACATAAAAACGACTACGTTCTTAAATGCCCTCAATTTGCACTTTTACATCTTTTGTCCTTTCAGAAAAAAGTAAATTTAGTCACGTTCTTTTATTAACTTTGATATCTTGGAGCTAACTCTTTTTCCTTTGAGTAAAGATTACGATCTCAGGCAGTTGCTCTTGAAAATCTAACCTATATTTTATTATTTTTGTGAGTTTGTGACTTTTAATCATCCGTGCGGTGTGAAATTTATTGTAATTAAGGTTAATAAGGTTAAGTGGAAAGAGCAAGCAAAATCAATTTTTATGTGCTTTTTAGAAAGCCATGTGACCAGAAACCTGCTCTCATCTTTTAGCAAATTTAAGAACGTAGTTAATGTTGTCGTCAGAAGTTTTGAAGCCTTTTATAAAGGTTTAAATAAATCATGCTCAAATTTGCTGGAAATTAAAGCCCAAACATATTTAATCCATCTCTGCTCTGGACTTCGCTACACTTCTAAAAATCCTCTAATTAATTTACAAGTTTAAAAACTTAAATCTTATCTCGAACTTTGAAGAAACTTCTTCCAAATACAATTACGTCCAATTATTTTAGCTTAGCCTGTCTAATGTATTTTTAAAAGCTTTGCAACAAAAAATGTCTGTATGTATAGCCTAATATGGGTTCGTTTTTTTTTTTCTTGAAACTAATTATTCATTACTTTGATCTGATTTTGTTACGGTAATTATTTGAGAAATAGAACGCCGCACTGAATAATCTGTTTAAACCAATTGTCTAATTATTTCATCAAATTTTTTATGTTAAAAATAATTACCAAGGTCTTAAATTAGGCGGTGGATAAGCTTTTAACTGTGTATTTCTTTTTAAATAATTGTAATGTTTTTAATAAAGAATTTTTTATTATAAAGTTAAAAAAAATTTTTATTATAATAATTGTCCAATGATTACTGCTTTAAATTTATTATTACAATTTAAAATATGTTAATGTGATATACAGTATGATCCAAATAAGTGTTTACTATATGTACCATTGTAATATTAATTATTAATTAAAGAAAATTATTTGAAGTAACAAATTATACTGCGGCCAAATTTATTGGTATATGAAACAACACTTAATTTGGATCAGCCCAGACAAAATGGAGAACACTCAGCTTATCAAAATTCTGTGCTTTTACCATTTTTTCTGTATCAACCTCCAAAATGTCCACCAAGTTGACTTCAATCTGTTTCATGGTATTTTTGTATACCGGGCGTCGGAAACAAACAGTTTGCCAGCCTGGTCTAGCTGTACACATAGGAGTTTTTTTCCCTTCAGCAGCCCATTGACGTACCTACAATAAATATGTGTACAGTGTGGGCCATTTTAGTGATGCGTGTATTGGAATCTTAGAAACGATAAAAGATAGAAAAACAGTTAAATGGACAAAGATTTGGAAAATTTTGTTTTTTGAGATATAAAAAAAAACTAAAAGGTGGTATATTCCATAAAGCTCTGTAACTTTTTTCAAAATCTCTAAGAAAATTTTCAAAGCAACTTTTTATGTAAAAAGCAAATATTGCATCAGATTTTTAATTTCGATGTTTTGATTATTCCAAATCACCATCAACTTTATTTTTCTTATGGACACCATATTGGGTTTTGCATTTTAAACTAATCATAACGACCCCTTTTTATTAATCTATAACAAGCTCGTTGTTCTTAAGGAAAAACTCGAAAAGTCCATTTTTTTCTAGTAGGCTTTGGATCGCCATGGTAACAATATTATTTTTTTTTTAATTTTGGATTAAAATATTTAATACAGTAATCAGAAGAAGTACAAAAAAATATTTATAATCTCTGACTAAAAACAGAGACGAGGCTACAAAACAACAACATAATTTAAAATAAGAAACAAAATGTTGTTCTTATTTGGCAACACAAACACGACATGTTTAAAAAAAAACAGTAGTCACTCGTCAAATTGTATTTCTGTTAATATTCGCAAAAAATTCTCGACTTCTTTCTTGGAGTCCTGCCAACGTTTGAGGGGGTTAAAATTCCAAAATTTCGTTTTCAAAATGTCCCCACAAAAAAAAGTCCCAAGGAAAAATATTAGGCCTACTAAAATAAAATCAACTTTTATGTAATTTGTTAGTTTTTCTTTAAAAAGTATACACTTTTTATACATCAATAAAAAAGGTGTTTGTGGTTTTTTCAAAAATGCAAAAATCCATTATGGTGTCCATAAGAAAAGTAAGGTTGATGATGAATTAATATAGCCAAAACGTTAAAATTAAAAGTCTGATGTAATAATTGTTTTCTTCATAACAAAATGTTTTCACAGATATTGGAAACATTTACAAACAAAAACTTTACAAAGTTTAATAGAATATGCCACGTTTTAGTTTTATTAAACATTTTAAATTAGGATCATACTTCTTTAAAATTTGGTCCATTTAATCGTTTTTCTATCTTTTATGGTTTCTAAGTTTCCAGTACATGCATCACCAAAATGCCACAAAACAAGCTTTTCAAAATGAAAAGCTAGTTATAAGTACGGGGTTTTTACGTATATTTTGGAGCACCCCCAGAGCTTTTATTTTAAGAGTTAGAAGACACTTTAAATTATAAAAGTTGAAGTATTTGTACTGAATCGTCAGATAAAACAGAAGAGCATGGAAAATGTGTTTAAAAATACCAAGCTTGGTTTTCTTAAAAACACCCTGTAAATTATTATTTTTTGGCTTCCTTACTTTACTGTGATTGATTGATTGATTTCTTGGGACTTTTGGTTCACATTTATTTTAAAATTAAAAGGTTATTTTTCATTTTTCATATTGTTTATTATTACAAACGTTTCGGCAAAAGCCTTCATCAGTGTTTATAGATCCTAGAAGGAAATCCGTCTATTAACAATATATAATAACATGTGTGCATATATATTTGAAACCAGAGTAAAGTAAGGAAGCCAAAAAATAATAATATACAGGTTGTTGCGTTTACAAAACTAAACCTGCTATTTTTAAACATATTTCCGATGCTCTTTTGTTTTATTTCATGACAAATTTTGACGGATTAGTAAAAATAATTTAACTCTTAAAATAAAAGCTCTGGCGGTACTCCAAAATATGCGGAAAAACCCTGTATATGGTGGTTTTAAATTAAACTGTATCTTTTAAAAGATTTTTGTAAACTATAGTATATATATATATATATATATATATATATATATATATATATATATATATATATATATATATATATATATATATATATATATATATATATATATATATATATATATATATATATATATATAATATTTTTTTCTTGCAAATAAGTCGTTTTTAAAACTGTTTTTAAATTAACTTTCATTTATATCGACTTAGTTGCACATGATCAATATACCTTTTGGTTTTTAACGATAAATTTTGTATCATCCTGTATATTTGATCAGAAGTACATATTTAAAATACCCAACGTCTACATATTTACCTATCTACAAACCATCGATAAGTATGTTTTTCCTTAGAAACGACTTTGCAGAAAGAATGTAAATTATATATTTTTAATAAATTTTACCTGCTTTTGAACATATCTGACTTTGTTTTCGTGATGTTTTGGTGCACTTGTCAGTTTAAAAACAATTAAATTCCGGAAATAGGTCCACAAATCATAAAAGAATGATATTGGTAACAAAATTAGACACACAAACACCCATCGGTAATGAATTAGGACATGCTCTAGTATTGTTTCACAACCTTTATCCATATTACTACAATTTTTCAGCTAGCAATACAATTATTTATTTTTTTAACAAAATATAACCTAAAATAATTTTTGAAGTTAAGGCGGCACAACCAATTTAACAATAGGTAATAGTGAGCTACACGATTAAAAATTATGGTAATTTTTTCAACTACCAAGCATCAATTGATGTAAATTTTTATCTAGTTAATTTGAAAGTTTGATAACGTTAAACAGTGCTCCTACAGTGGCGGAACAATGTTTTAAAACATTATTAAATTAAGTTTTTAACACACTCAGCTTTAAAATGGTTTTAGTAATTTGTAATAATAAATTGTTTTAAAAAATCGGTCCTTAGTTTCAAGAAGTTTTGTGTGGAGTCGTATACCCCAATGCTCAAAGTACCCCAGAAAAAAATTCAATTCATCACAGTCTGGAAATAAGGAAAGTAACTAAAACATTTTTTTAGTTTCAGCAACGATTTCTAGGAACCAAAACATGCAGGTATTTAATTTCACAGGATATTTTAGATAACCGGTAGTACTACCACAGACCTATTATTTAAATTATGCTTTAATGCTACTAAGACAATATTGTGCATTCGTTACTTATAATAAAATATTTTTATTGCGCTTATTTACAGTTTTAAAACAAAATATTTAATTACTTGGAAAAATGTATCTAAGTGGTGAAACATATAACATATTGACTTGTTTGTGTGGACCTAATATCATCTGGGTATATGAATATGAATCTTTTTAATTTCTGTAAGACAAAAAAAATTGGGCCCTAAATTTACCTCCCCTAAAATATTCTACCCTAGGATCCATTCTATCAGCCTGCTGGGAAATACGCCACTATGTATGTACAGTGCGATCCAATATAAGTGGACCCCCAGGTTTTGGCCCTTTTTTGATTTCAGAATTTTCAAACCAAAAATTCATTAAATCGGATAGTTCAAAGTTTGTGTCAACTACCAACGAGAAATCGGAAAGTCGTCAATTATTTTTAAATAGGAGGACTAGTTTTCGTCTATATTTTTTCATAGTTTAAAAATTTCTCTAATGAGCCCAATAAAACTTAAGGCAGTTAAACAATTAATTTTCAAGATATTTCAAGCATGGAATTCTTTTTCATATGTGTCAAATGGCTGATCGCACAACACTTAGCATTATTCATTCCTTCCAAAGAAAATCCTTTGCCTTGTCAAAAAAAATCTTCATTTTCTTGCCTTACGACGAGCTGTAGGGAACCTCTTTGGCCTTCCTAGGTATTTCCATGGCTTCTCTTTAAAAATTATCAAATTTCTTACAGTTTCCAATAAAGCAAAACGAACTTCTGCTTTAATGCATCCATTTACAGTCCATTTGGAGAAGCCCCGAACTTCCGACACTGTCCCGCTCGCGTCTTCTTTCTTACCTGGTCCCGCCTAAGTATTTTCTTTTCAGTAATAATAAAGGCTGTAAGCCTTCGTTGACCGTCCTAAGATTTCTGGGTGATAAGGTATAGGTGTGAGAAAAAACGGCTTTTTGCATTTTCAAGAGCCATTTTTTTATCCTGATGTTTTTTTGATAGTTTTTATTGACTTATAGAGCGCTTTGGGTGATGTTGCGAAGCTAGATTATACGATATCCTAACTCCCTAGGGAATCTAATACGGACGCACCCCTGTAAAGGAAAGAAAGATTACTAGAGTTTATGAGACGGTCGAGATATCAATATCCCAGAAAAGTCTGGGGTCTAGTTGAACACCTGAGAAGCTTAAAAGTATTTTTTATTTTACCCAGTCTCGCGTAGTTACAATTCTATGTTATACCGCTATATTATTTAATATTTAGACCTTACGAACTCATTTATATTGATATCTTAGTCTGGGTAGTTCTACTCGTAACTGCAAAATACAAATTTTCGTGATTATAGTAACTGATAGCAACTTAGATAAAGTGCCATTGTAAAGATTTATTATTATGAAAGTTTAATGTCGTTAAAAGTCTGGCCAACCGAAGTTATAAAAATCGATGAAATTGATATCATGCAATTATTTAGTATTTGTTTAGACGGGTTAAGCATTAAAGAAGTTTACGACAACATGTCTAGCTCTTCCTGTACTTGGCCTTGTGTAAGAGCTGACAATTTTTCAGGTCTGAAATACCGATTTCTACGCAAAAACTAGGAAATATTTAAACTTCCTTGGGAAATATCGATACAGTTCAAGTAGTTCTTACGTTCTAATCTGTATATCTTGTATAGTATTTCAAGATATAAGAAAATGACTTGACAAATCGATTATCTTTGACTGCAATAAAAATCATCGAAATTGATCCTTTATGGCCATGCCAACAGAGGTGAGAACAGTTCAGGTCCGCACTAAGACATTTGCAAATAAGACATCATGAATACTTATATATTATTCCGGTCAGGTAGAAATACGACCCTGTACGGTCGGATGGGATAATTAGGTCAACTTACCCTAATAGTACCATAAGATGTTAATTTTAAGGGTTTTTACTGCATTCAGAAGCAGTCGAAACTTTAAATTATTTTCTTATATCTCGAAAAATTTATAAGTATCTTAAATCAGACCCTGTTTGAAATATTTTCCATGTCTGACTAATGATGTCCCCCACAACTCTTAGTATCCTTGCAGTCATTCAAAGAAAAGCCGTTTGCCAATTTAATGACTTTAGTTTTACAAGCAAGCTTTCTTTTTTTGCCCTGCGACGAGCTGTAGCGTATCTGTCGCTATTATATAGATATTTGCATGGCTTCTGTTTGAGAAATCAACCAATATAATTCCACCCTCTGTAACTCCCAATAGAGCCATACAGAGTACTACTCTCATTCTTTCCTGTAGAGTCCATCTGGAGAGGTCCCTAATTTATCATTTTGGACTCTGCTTTTTTTCCACTCCAAATCTCCAAGTAATAAACTACTTTACTTATGACACCCATGGTACGTTAGTACTTGGGTTTTAAGCCTATACGTAATCTGTCCTATGATAAAAAAAGTAAAATAGACGATTTTAGTAGATTGTCGAATTGGGGTGAATCATATATCTGAAACACTAACAATGTCTCGCCGAAAAATTGAAAAATTTATTTAGTTAACAGTGTCAAGGCTTATTACCAGCTTTTGAGGTTTTAAAATGTCGCCTCTCGAGGGATAAGTACAGTAAAGCAACGCTGGGACGGTCAGTAAATAGATGTGTAACCACCAATGAACACTGTGTACCGTTGTTAGTGGTTCGAACCCCAAACATACTGTAGATCATGTCCGAATAACAATACCCAGACGTCAAATGGGAAGAATTTATAATTTGCATCACTTTCTATTTGGACTTTGTTGACGGAATTGGTAAAAACGGGTTAAACACCTATGGTACCTAGAACTTAGGCCTTATTGATCCCTATGCTCTGCCTCTTGGAATAAAGCTACAGTTTTTTCTTTTTTCCATTAACATCAACATCAATTAATACACTTCTTTTATCAGTACTCCAGCTTTTTAATAGCCTACCCGAGCTCTAAAAACCACTTTTCTACAGCAGATACCCTCTCTCATTAATTCAAGAAATTTGTTTGACGTATATCTTTGTAATGTCGAAACAGAAAATTAAGAAAGAAAGTATGAACTTACCTAGACTCATGAGTCAAGATGCGGGAGGAGATTGCAGTGCGATGCAACACTCAGACGATATTTAGTCTGCACCAGAGGCCAGATTAAAAAAGACCAGATACATGGCATGGCGCTTGGTCAGCGTCCACCCTCAATGGTCCATATCAACGGCGGATCATTTAGTACGAGAACCGTTTCTCTGCACGTGCGTTGAACTAGCTAGTTTGCTAGTTACTGTGAAACAGGCTAATGCAACGCGTAAAAGTCAGTTTAACTATCATTGCTATTTCGACTTTGCAACGCAAACGGGTTATAAGTGCATATGTAGATGCTGTACATCTAATAATAAAGAAATAACCTTTTTTCGCTTCCAAGTGACTCTATAAGGTAAGTTCGATTTATTTTTCAGATTCAAAAATCACAATAGACATTTTTTAGACGTGAAGCTTGGCTTCGTGCTGCTAAAGAAGACTTGTTAGAAAATAATTTGACCATCCATAAGTAATTTTCCCAAAGTTATATATTTCAAATTCTTTATAAGACTCGGGATATTTTATACCAAAATATGCCAACAGAAAATTAAAGTCGTTAAAGAAATCCGATAAGACAAACAGGAAAATAAGAATTCTAAGCCATTTATGAATAAATATATATTTTTTACATAAGAGTGTTCATTATTTCCCCATTCTTTTCATTTCAGTTTACATTAATAGTATATTGTTCTAGATGGCGTAAGTGGCACTTTTTGTAGCGAGTATATGTAAGTTTGGCTGACGACCGTAGGGTGCTACAATACACGTGAGCCTAAAAAAGGCCTGTAAACCTTAATTTTTTTCTGTTTTATCTATACATGGTTTTATTTGCAAACACATCGTCAATTTTGCTATAATAATCACACTTTCAAATTATAATGCGCTTAATGTCAGAACTTTAAAAAAAATTAATTATGAATATTGTAAGGTGATTAATTGAGAATTTGAATATTTCAACATTGGTATTTCTATCATAATACGCGTTGCTGAATTGAATATTACAATATTGGTATTTCTACTATTATATGATTTATTGGAGATATTCTAGTGTAAATAAAAAAATTCCTGCTGTGCCTAAGTTATTATTTGGACGCTTGAAGAAAAAAATATACAGGGTGCCCGAAAAGTCTGGACTGGGTCAAATATCTCGAGAACGAAAGGTTGGATTTCCAAGATTGCAACTAAACTTTGTTTTTTGACATAATTGTCTATCTAATTCTTATGTCAAAACCACCCCGCCCCTCTTAAGGGGGTGAACGTAAGGGTGGTTTTATAATTTCGTGAACACGCCCCATTTTCTTGCATTTTCGGATTCCTCAAAAAATTCTGTGTCTGGCCCCCAATTTTCACCCCCAACCCCGCCACCCCCTTCACAGGGGATGAAAAAAACAAAAAAAAAGTTAAAAAAATAAAACTAAAAACTGAACAGTTTAAATATTTAATTAAATCACCAACGAAAATAGACATATAACCCCACCTCAAATTTCAACCCCAACCCTCGCCCACTCCCCCTCAGGGGGTTGAAACAAATTAATAAAAATAAAAATTGAAACTGAACCTTCTAAGATTCAATTAAATCCGTAATAAAAATAAACATTTTTTTTATTGCAATATTATTTTCTTAATTTTTGTCATCCCCCATGAAAGAATTTATGAGTTTGAAGAGATAAAATTTTAGATCGGGTCACATATTTTTCACGAGCATGTTATTTAATTATGGATTTAATTAAGAATTTAGAATGTTCAGTTTCATTTTGTTTATAATTTTTTTGTTATCCCTTGTGGAGGGGGTGGCGGTTGGGGTAAGTAGAGGTGGGTAACATGTTTTTGTACATGTTTATTTTTATTTGCGGATTTAATTAAATATTTCGCTCTGCTTCCTCACGCTGTATAGTCTGGCTTCGAGAGAACCAAAAGCAGTTAATTTGAATAAAAAGATACAGCAGCTAATGCCTCGCATCTTTCCTTGTACATTCGCGCATCAGATTCGCAGACGCTTCGGTTTCGTGATTCGCACGGACCATGCGCGCATAAGATACGCAAGAAAGTTACGCGCAATGTACGTACGCCATACATTTTTTATTAGAAAATATTTTTTTTTAAATACATTGAATTGCATGACTTAAACTAATATATTTGCTGTGGGATGTTAAATTCAAAGCCAATATGTCTTGAAATGACCACGTTGCAGTCATAGAAAAAGTAGCCCCTCTAATTTTTTATGTCGATTTATAAAAATATTTCGATAAAATATCTTTTCCGTAATATAAATTTCGACACGCCACCAGTAAACGATCGATATAGAATAAAACAGGGTAACAAAAAAACAAATTGAAACCGTCTAAAAATAATGGCCAGACTATATTAATAATGGCAAAATCGATATTATGTTCTAAAGTTGTATATGTTTGCTGTGTATACCTATATAGTTGCGAAATAGGTAGAAATGCTTTATTTGTTTTGCTATTCTGGACTCTGACAACACAATACCCGCTGTAATGGAAATATTTTATTATCTTCGCTTGTTCCTATATATTTTAAACCTGTGCTTTAAACCATGTTACATGTAAATACACTGACCCGTAGAAATTCTGCAGCATATGACATTTTTTTATAATTGAATTTTTATTTTTAAGCACAAAATACTTTTGATTTTTGAAAATAGAAGATTTCGCAACCCAAAAAAAATGGAATAATATTTTTAACGCAGCACAAGTAAAAACATAAAATTAAAAGTTAAAAAGTATATAATAAGATATATAGATTTATAGATATCAAAAAAACATAAAATATATAGTTTTGAATTTATATACAGTGACCGCCAGAAAGTATGTGACGACATTTTGCGATCAACTCTGAAAAAAAGAAACAATAATGATTGTCATGACGTTTAGAAAAAATATCGAAAAATTTTGCAAAATTTAATTTTACGATCAACTCTGCATCACCATAAAACGGTCAGAAACAATTGAACAATCCCGATTGTCATTTGTTATTTGGTAGTAAATTTGAAATGTAATTTGGTTTGGAAATTCCAAATTTATTATTTTAAAAATGCCTATGCGGTTCGGGTTTCCGAAAGAAAAAGTACTAACTTACTAAAAGTATCATTGCCAAAACATCAAAATATCGAAAAAATAGATAAATGGCTTTTTACACATAACCATAAAATTAAATTCTATTTATTTATTCTTATAAAATTTTTCGATATTTTGACAAATAAGACCGGGACTTTCAAAATTTAATTTTACGGCTATGTTTTAAGTAAAACGTTTTGAGCCATTTATATATATATATATATATATATATATATATATATATATATATATATATATATATATATATATATATATATATATCTAAATATATATATATATATATATATATATATATATAATATAATATATATATATATATATATATATATATATATATATATATATATATATATATATATATATATATATATATATATATATATATATATATATATATATAAATATATATATATATAGGGTGATTCACGTTGAGTGTCTATTAAAAGTTCTGGAGAACCGGAAAACAGAACTTTTTGAAATTTTGGCACACGATTATAGAGGTAATAAACTACATTTTTAAAAATATTTTGACAAGTGCAGCGTTGCCAGATTTAACCGAAACCAATGGCAACATTGCAATTTTAAATAAAACACCCTATTTTTTATTGCGTATTCGGATTCTCCATAAAATTCTAAGTAATTCTTGTTAACATCTTTTTATACCTATATTCTACCATTTTTGAGAAAATAATTAATTACTATTTTTTTTAAGAAACATCACCATGTCAAAAAGGTTTGATATTTACGTGCCTAACTGAGCTGGATACTAGAAATTTTTTTTGGGGTTAGCTAATGCCTGTATTTATAGGATCTACATGCTATAATGGCTATATGTCTTACGGGGTGTTCCAAATCATTTGCATTTTAACTGAAATTTAGCAATGGTTAAGACTTAATTTTTTTAAATACAACATACTCTACTTTTTCTCATTTTCGAATAGACCAATAATTTACCTACAAAATGTCCGTACATCTTTCTATACCCATCTGCCACCGTTTTTGAAATAGAAGCAAATTTTAATTTTTTCCGTATTTTGGGATAAAATATAGTATGTTGTATTTAAAAAAATGAGTTTTAACCATTATTAAATTTCGGTTTTAACCATTATTAAATTATATATATATATATATATATATATATATATATATATATATATATATATATATATACATATAAATATATATATATATATATATATATATATATATATATATATATATATATATATATATATATATATATATATATATATATATATATATATATATATATATATATATATATATATATTATATTATATATATATATATATTGTTGTTTAAAATTAACACTCTCAAAAGTGATTGCCTTTTATGTTTTTTATTTTAAACCAACTTAACTTTCGATTGGTCTTTGTTGGCTTTTAAAGCAAACACTTTTTTGGCAAAAAATTTTTTTACACCATTTCTGTATGCGCAGTACCTGGTGTACCCAGGTAGGTCAGGCAATCAGTTGTACCGATTTTTTTGTTGAAAATGAACTAGTATTTTTGCCAGTACGATATTTTTGAGAAATTCACCCAACTATCTACTCAAGTATTTTTTGTTAATTAGATGCTACGTTTTATTAGGTTATTTTGTTGTGAAACACAAGCATTCTGATGCAATTCCTGTTCAATGTTTAATTTACAAATAATAAAGCAATTTGTTTCTGGTAGTATTTTGTTGGGTAGTACGTTCAAACGCCTTTTTTATGTGTTTTCTACAGGCTGTTGTTAATATATCTGATTTTTATTCAAATCGGATTTTTACTTTGATTATCAAAAAAGTTATATGTTTTTCGTATTTTACGACAATGAGTTTACTTTTTTTGAGTTTTTTAACACACCTTCCCTTTACAAAATGTTGGGCAAAAAACATTTTAAACGCCGCACAGAGGAGTATTTGGTTGCTGTAGGCGGCCAAAATTATTTGTTTAATTTTAAGGGGTTTTTTATACCTAATTTACTTCGAATAAACATAATATTGTGAAAAAACAAAATAACACCCCACTCACAATATTTTAACCCCTTTTTACCCCACATTATAACCTTCTTTACAAGCAGTAAGAAAAAAAAATCAATTAATATTATGAAAGTACATCTATATTATAATAAAACAGAAATTTTGTAAAAAACTAAAAGTTTTTAATAATCAATAAATATTAAACTATAAAATCTTTTTTTTATATGAATAAAGCGTAATGCAATAACAAGGATAAAGCTTTTTGTTAGTTGAGCGAACAACTTCATACTAATGTTTCGTGAGCCCTAAAAATAAAATTTACACGTAACTAATAATAAAAATAAATAAAATTATTAATAAAAAAGTAAATCACTTGTTTTACCTGCTTCAACAATCATAGAAAGAGCCTCCAAGGCGACAGCTTTTAGCTATTGCCATATCAGGTTATTTTGACCATCTTTGTCTATGTCCTTAAAACATTTTGCAGCTTTTTCTTTGTCCAGTGGTTCTCAATTTGACTTCAGTGGCGTACATAAGCTCTTCCAGTTCAACATTTTTTCGAAGATCATCGGTTTTTCTCCTTTTCGTGCGTTCTTTACTAGATTCATCGAATGGTTTTGTTGGACGCCCCTAATGAAGAATGACGTGAAGGTAAGGGTATTTCAAAAGACCCTTGAAGCCAAGATTCATTTTTAAATTAAGTTTTTCCAAAGATCTACATGAATTTAACCATTTCTTCTTAAATTGGCACTTAAATTGTGACATTTTGTGTCAAAACTCTCTAAGTTCAGTTTCGCCGTAATTTTTTCGAGCCAACAGAACGTTTTCAGCATAATCTAATTTTTCGCTAACGCTTTTATCCTGAATCTCCTGCATAATCTTAAAAATACTCATGCGGGAAAGCATTTTAATCTTCGATTGACCAGCCTCTAAAATATATAAATTTTGGTAAAAATAAAATAAAAACAAAATATTTAGATTTAAATAAATACATGCAATTATTACATATACATAACAAAATTACAGATCAAATAATACATACCTGATTGCACCATCTCCATATTAAATTCTGTTTTTTCTAAATAAACAAAATTTAAAACAAACACATGTAAAACCGTAAAAGCAAAATTGGAAATGAACTAAATAAGTATTAAAACAATTTTCTTATCTTATGTTTTTTAGGAGCATTCTCTCGATATCTTTTTTAGATGGTTTTTAATACCTACAGATAAATATTTTATTTTATGGGTCTCGAATTCAAAATTGCATTTTTAAAAAATAAATAAATAAGTACTGTAGCTGGGGGGGGCATTTTTTAAATATTTTTAATGTAATTTGTTGGGGTATTATAATTAGAAAAAATTTAAAGAAATATCTCCTTTTCTGACCATTTTTATTTATTTTTAATCTTATGTATTAAATTTCACTTGTTTAAGCATAAAACTATATTTGCTGCCATAAAGTTTAAATTCGTAGCTACGACCAAAAGAGCAAAAAGAGCAGCCAAATTTGTGTTTTTCTTAAAGCTAAAACTTTAATTCTTAAAACAACCGCAAAAATTTTGCTTGGAAATGCTTGGAAACATACCTTTTCTATATTTGAAAATAAAAAAGTAAAGAAAAACAGTATTTTTTAACACATTTTAATAAAAGGTTGTTTTTCCAAGGAACCCGAAACAATAAATGTTTCAAAATTTAGTACAAAATAGTTTATATACAAGGTCGAAATCCCATATAAAAAAACAGTTTTACACTTCTGTTTGAAAAAATACAGTAATATATATTTTATACAAATTTATATGAATACTACATTAATTTAAACAACCCTGTTTAAGTACAAGATTTAAGTCGAGCCAAATAATAAACTGCAATATATATCAACCTATTTTTTTTAGATAATTATTCCAGCGCTCCTTAGGAATACTGAATATAAATTTGGACTATGTAGTTAAAATTTTTAAAAAATCATTTATGACCGGCTTATTTGCCAAAATACTCCTCTGTGCGCCGGCACTAACAATGCAAAGTACCAATATTTTATACAGACCTTCAAGGCTATAATAAAGATAAAAAATACAAGCCAATGCAAAACACAACATAAATAGTTATCTAATAGAGTACTTTCCTTTCTGTATCACCTCAAATATTCTAACTTCCTTTAAACAAAAAATACATTAAGTTTGTCCAAAAAAGCTCCGCCACTGTGAATTTATGTGTAGAATCTAAATCAATCTTTTAGGAACCAATTTAGATTAGACACCACGTGTTATAATCTAATTTTTATTTATTTGTCGTTTAACATTCAAGTTTTAAATATATTTATAATTTATAATTGTTTAGCATTTACTAAACGTTATTATTAGTTAATGTCAATGACTTATCAGCAAATAAACTATAAACGAGCAACCATATTAGTCCATCATTAAATAAATTTGGTTATGATTATATCAATCCAAAGTATTTATTTTTTGGTTAGAAGTTTATCAAAGTTCATGCAGTCTAAATATTCCAGGGCTGAAGGAGCGGACAAAGTGGGAAGTTCTGACTGAAGATGCATAAGTGTCGCACTTTATGTCATATTATTGGGACTAGCTACAAAAATAACTCTTCTTCAGAGCAGAAACCGTGCAAAATACCTATAAGAGAAGGTATTCCTGTAAGTGTGGGTTCATTAATAAAGCAAATGGTTTTTTTATGACATTATAAATCCTTAAAATGGTGAAAAATGCCATTTCTTGAACATGGTAACAATATTCCAAGCAAGGTCTGATTTGGTATACATAAAGACTGTGCAGATTAGAACAGGTGAAATTCTTTCTGGTTTGAAAAAGAAATCCGGGCATTTTGGAAACTGCAGTGCTTTTAAATTTAATATGTGTATCCAAGTTAAGGTTATTCGCGAAAATAACACCTTTAGGGTTACTATCATTGCCAAAATCATAAATGGAAAGAAAGAGGATCGTTGATGTGAAGATGTAGAGTTAGTGGCAGTACTTGTCATGCTGGTCGACCGGCGGTTGGAAGAAAAGTCCACACCAAAAAGTTGAAATTGCCAAACATTTATAACTTGGCAAAAACCTGAAACATTTTAATTACCAGCATAAATAGTTTACTGTAATCATTATTTTTCATTTCACGATATTGTACTATCATTATTACTGTTTTAAATGCATATAGGGGCTATTTGTGGATTAAAATAAAACCGCTCGGATTTACGTATGTCATAGAGGCTAAAACAGATGACTACTGAGGTTAACCAAGTCCGCCCTTTCAGAAATTTAATTTGGCCAATAGTGTTTTGTCACTTGTGCAGGTCAGAGTTCATAGAACTTGCGGGTTTCCGTCCCTTTTTCGCCTAACAACAGCGAAAATGCGGATAGAGTCGAAGGTTGAAAATTTATAAGTCTGGATCGCTGAGCAACATCTAATTTTAAATGGAAATATCGTGAGAACAGAATATTTTCACCACCAGCTTTTAAATTTTATTAGCCTATTTTTGATTAGATCTATTATACCAATACATTTCGTTTAGAATTATTTATAAGCAACATTAGCCGGACAAAGTTAAATTTTTAATAGTTTTTGTTTAATTGTATCGATTTTAATAAGAAATACAATAAATTGTATCCTAATCTATTCTGATTATAATAATCCAACTCCAATACAGTATGCAATAATTTGCTTTTATACAGCTGAAAACAAAACAGTGCTTTTGTACTATAATTTAAAAAAATCCTATTCGAGCTTCTACCAAAGATGTAAGTTGATATTACGTTAAATCTTACATTAATAAATTGGTATTTGCAGGAAATTAACGAAATTTTATGATTTAAAAAAGATTTATAATATATTCATTTACTGAATAAAAATATTTGGGTTCTTATAACGTTGATAATATAGAAAATCAGAAGAAATATTTACTGATGACGTCACGTTTATACGCTTTCACTGTAAGTCAGTTTATAATGTCTGAGTATATATCAAATTACATTAAAATCTATTAGCATATTAAAAGAAATTTTTTTAAACAAAAAACAAGACTTTTTAAAATTTTTGACCCTTTCTATCGACTAAATTTAATCTTGAGATAAGTTGATTTTAAACGACCTAATTTGTACATGTATTTTCCAGACACCCTGTATAAAAAATAAAATTATTTTACCACAAATCGATATGAAAAATTACAGTGCTGCAATTATTAATTGGCAGATTATATGTATAACTGTTGATTTTAGAATAATGTATCTTTATCCTGGAAGCAGACTGTCAACTCAAAAAAGTCAATTTTGTGAAAATGGCCAACTAAAGAATCCTATATTTTTAAGGTGTTACTTCGTAAGCAGTATATATTCATCTTTTTTTTTACACCAAATAAGAAATGGTTAACCCTATTAATAGCAAATTAAAAGTTTTAAATTATTTATTTTATATGTATTCTATTGGCTTATGTCACTTAAAAAAAAAAAAAATTAACACAAATTGGGTCACTTTAAAAGTTATGTCATTTTTCTTTTTATATAATTATTAGAGGGTTAATTGAAACTTACACACAAACAGTCAAAACAACAATAAGTTACTTTTTTTATAAAAAGCGTTATAAGAATACCGTTAAATTTTGTCTTAAGTAGTCAGATTTTGTCTTAAGTTAAACTGTAACACTTTTCATGTGGCTGCAACAATAGAATCGTTATATAACTTTGCCAGGGCATTTCGCGTCATATATTTTATTTTTCTTTTTCATATAACACAAAAACTCAATTTTTTGGACTAACGTTACATTTTTTTCTGGATGACAATACAAAATTCAAACTACGCTTTGACTGCTCTGCACAAACTAGGTTCTTCTTGGACATATGACTTTCCCAGATCAATCATCGTAAGATGGCTTAAAGTGTTTATAAAACTTATAATTTTTATTGGTATTATTATTTTGTGCAGATCAGTCAGGTATTAGCGAAACCATCATTAGTGTGCAAAAATATTTTTCATTGCAAATAGAAATAAATATTTCAATAATGGCTTAATTTAAATCGTGCCGGCTTGCTGCAAATTTTATCAAAGTTGCTTAAACTAATTTGCAAAGAACTACAAAATGCCAGTAAGTGCAATGTTTGGCAACTATACAAACCACAGACAGAGAGGGGGCACTTAACAACCAATAGAGATTCGCAGTTTTAAGAGATAAACCCATTAGATAAAAGAAATGTTTTTTATTTATGAATGGCGCCACTGCCAGCAAGGAGTTGCGTAATACAGAACAAGGAAAAGCCGGAGAAAAATCTAGTGGCCAACTGGCGCATATACGAATGCAGGTTCGGATTTTGGGAAAACTCTGGCTGCCTAAAAAGCGCAATGTCTAGCTGCTGAATTGTCTGATGCAAAATACGTAGGTTACTATAAAAGTTTTAAGATTTTGGTTTTTTATTTTAAAATTTTATTGTTAATATTGCTTAAAGGTTGCGTGTCTGCAACTTATCCTTTCTAATTATATACATTTTTTTTTTGTTAGTTGTTTGGAAGATGGTGGGCAAGAAGAGGAAGCCTTTCTGTGAGCGTTGGATCATTAATAAGACGAACGGCTCTTCTTTGAATGGAGTCCAGAATGCTAAGTGTTGTAGGGGACGCCATTCCCCAGACATGAGAACAATATTCTAAAGAGGGTCTGATTTGGGATACATACAGAGTGTACAAATTGGAAGAAGAGAAATATTTTCTGGCTCGGAAGAGAAATCCAATCTTTTATGAAGCTGCTCACAAAAAACTCTCTCAAAAAATGAGTGTTTTTTGTGAGAAAGCCCTTAGTTTTAGGGTAAGATTAAATTTTAATATATTATATAGGTAAAATTTCAATCAAAAAAATTTTTTGTATTGCAGATTGATTTGTTGTTATTATATAAAAAAAAACATATATACCTGATGAAGGCCCTTCCAGGCCGAAAAGTCGTAATTGACAAAAATTATATGAAAATTGCTCAGTAAGCAACTGTTTTTATATATTGCCTGACCTTATCCCCAAGAAAATCCAGAAAATTTTGGAAAAGCATAAACAATATATCAAGGCAAAGGTCAAAGAAAATAAACAAATAAACTATATATATATATATATATATATATATATATATATATATATATATATATATATATATATATATATATATATATATATATATATATATATATATATATATATCCCGGAGAACCGAATGGAAGGGTATTTTACCTCCGGATAACTTTACGTTCGGGTGTGCCATCATCATTATTTCCAAATTTTAATAGAGTGGAGAAAAAAGAGAAAAAAAAAGAAAAGAAAGAAGAGGAAGAAGGAAAACTGACTCACTGCCCAGAACTCGAAACGTCCTGAGACTTCACGAGTCCTTTAAAGGGCAAGTGGGGTGGTATCGCCTCAGGCGAGGAAAGCTCCTCTACCACCTACTAAACATCACAGCGGATCTTCTTTTATTTGTTTTACATACTTGGAACAAGCCCCGTTAGTCTTTGGCGAATTCTAGATTGCCCTTGATATATCTAAGGCTTTTAACCAGGTCTGACATGGTGCGCTTCCTTCCCACGGTCTTCCACCTATTGTTTTTCCAGTTTCCTTTTCGATCGACATATCAGTTAGCTATAGTAACTTTTCTAGCTTGCACCAAATTAATGATGCAGTACCCCAAGGCTCAGTACTGGCACTAACTTTATTTCTTCTTCATATTAACGCTATTCTCTCTTCTTTGATTAGACCAAGTCATAGTTTTGCTAACTATAGTACCCTTCACTCGTAATATTTTTAATTAGGCCAAATTCTTACCCTGATTTGTAAAGCAAGCGCAGGGCAACGCAGATATGTCTTTTCACAATAAATGTTGGATTGAAGCACCAAAAATTTCATTCAGCCTAATGTCTTAGTAGCGCAATCATATTTGCTACTGCGAAAAAAGTTCACCTATAATTATCCTTTACTTATGAGAGGCAAAGATCTGCAGAACAAAGAATTAAATAACCTTATGGATGTTACCTTCAAGAACGATGCCAGTTGGTACAAGCATATTATATCCATAGCCACAGCAGTTTCGAAAATGTTCGAATGCATCTTTCGAGTCAGAAAGTTTTTGTGTTCGTCTAATCTATATAATATGTATGTATCCTAAATCATAACATTCTTGAAATATTATTCCCATGTCTGGGAATGGCGTTTTCCACAACTTTTAACATTCTTGATTCCATTTGTACAGGTTGATAGATTAGTAGCTAGAAAAGACATCCACTGTGGCTATAGTTCTCATTACAGGAGTCCGTTAATAACAAATCACTGACTTGTATTGTATGGTAGACAAAGTGATCGTTTGCCTCAGTTAAGTCCTACGACCAAGACAGATCTTCTGTTGGTTAGTTTATTTATATATTTGGCTACTCTCTCAAGATATTTCAGCCTACGTCTATGGTCGTAATTAACCGCTGAATCTACATCTTTGTTGTAATGCAAAACATCATGTTAATTGCAATCATGGCAAAGGCAGGTGAAGTTCATATTAGTGAAATCATTAAATAGCAAATATACACTGAGCTTTTTCCACATATGCTGGCTAATACCACGTTCCTAAATGCCCTTAATTTGCCCTTTTACATCCTTAGTCGTTCTTTTATTTATAATAGACAGAAGACGGAACTAAATAGAGCTAATGACGTTCTTTTAAAAACTCGATGTTTTGAGCTGAATCTTTTTTCCCCGACTAAAAATTGCGAGCTCAGGGGGTCAATTCTCCAATCTCAACTGAAAAGTATCGCAATCGATAAATGTCGCAAATAAGTCTCGATTACTCGTTTTGTTTCACATTCTTGAGTGTTATGCGAGTTTTAATCTCAAATTCGAAATTTTGTCAAATGGCAAAAGTGGCCACAGTGTAAATGTGGATATTTGGACGTTAAAAAGCTTTTAAAAAAGCAAATAGTAAACATAACCTATAAAATTTTAATCGTTTACTGGTGATTTCGGGAATTTGTGTATTTCAAAATCGAAAGTTATTTATAAAAAGAAGAATGAACAAACTGTTATGAAAGAAAGACTACAATATTGTAGTGGGGCGTAGAAAGATGAATTAGCTCTAAGTCGATGAAAATCTCTTAAGAGGAAACCTTTCTTCATCCTTCATATTCAAAGACATCGGAAGAAGTGGATTAATATTGCTTTAAAACAATTCCTGGCGAAGAACAAACTTGGCGAAGTAATGAAATATTAATAAAATGTAATACCTATGTTACTTTATAGATAACAGTATTATTAAATATGTAAGATCTTTTAATGTACGATAACAATATAACGTATAATTCCATAAAAAATTAAATTTTATTAATATTGTTTCTTATATGTATTGCTCGTTGTTCAAAAAATTAAATAACTAGCATACAAATATTTGTAGTTTTATCATTTTTAATTTATAGTGCTCAATTTTAGATTTAAAACTAAATTAATAACGGCAATTATTAATACAAGACTTATTATGTTTTATATAAATAATTACCGTTATTTTTTACTAATCCACCAAAACAATCTTTTAAAAAATATAGGTTAGTTACAACAATCACATACGAAAATTCATTTTTTGAGTGAGTCCTACCCACTCGTAAAAATTTCGAAAATAACATTCGAGAATCCAAATTTTCCATGGGCTTGATTTTTAAGCGACATTATACTGATGTCATATGCGACACTATCTATTCGAGATAGGAGAATGGACCGCCAGGGAGTTGCTCTCAAAAATGTCACAATCTAAGCTATGTTTAATTATTTTGGTGGTATATTTTTATATTTTAATACATATTTTATTTCAAAAAAATCATAGAGTTTGGCTATTAAGCATCTGAGTGGTGTGAAATTAAATGATTCTTTGAACTGAACTGCTATGTTTATAGCCTTGATACTAGTCAATTCGCCAGCTTTCCCCTTTTCAGACAAACGTTGCTATGTGGCAACGTGAGCTTTTCCGGGCCTTGTCGGTGGAAAGTCTGAAAATCGGGCTCTGTAGCCCCCAGAAATTCTGATGTTTTCACAAATTTAAGCTTACGAAGGTCACAAACAAATGGTGGTCAAACCAACGACTGCTACTGGTATTGCACATAAACAGTTTCTGTCAGTTCTGACGCTTCCCGCTGCGCGCTCATCCATACCTCATGCACAACACAAAAACGCAAAAACGCCATGTTGTAGAAATCGTCGTTCACAGCACCTAGCCCCAGAAAAAGGACCACATTAAATGGCGTAAGCCTTGCCTTGATCCCCTAGGGTTAAAATCAGTTGATACGGCTCCGCCAACCACCCTTCCCGAAAAAATCTATTTTATCGCGTGACTTTACTGGTCGAAGATCAAACAGCAACTGGTGTAATAATATTTTATAAACAATTCTGAAAGTTGGATTAAGTGAAAACTTCAAGGGCAAGCAAAATTAACTTTATGTACTTCGATGCCACGTAATCAAAAGCCTGCTCTCTCTTGACTCTTACCTCGAAGCGAATTTAATAACGTAGTATAAATAATAAGCCCACATTTTTAGTGCCCCAGGTAACTGTTCTCTTAACGGAGTTAGAGGTGAAACGCCGTCCCTGTATTCATATAGAGCAAGCGCCTCAATATTGATTCTCAAACTATGAGGTCTCTGTACAACGGTTAAGTCCAATGACAGATAGTATACTGCAAAAGGTGGGGCATCGGTAATGTCCCTAATCAGTTTCGAGACCCCAACTGTTAATTTCAAAGTCCCCATCTAGAGTGACTGTGCTAAAGGCAAAACTCCCCTGCTTAGTTTTAATAGTTTTTTTGCATTTTATGGCTTCAGGCCGATTAGTAAAAAAAGTTACGGTTTTAGAGCACTAGGAACTCATGATCGGATCATTTTGGAACTTGTGTAGAGCTACGTGCCCCGCGATGCCCGTCGATAAGGTAAAAATGTGACATGTCTGTCAATAAAAAATTCTTACCTATTTTTTTACATCAATTTATATTCTTTAGTTTTTAAAAAAAAAAATCACAAATATAGTTTTAAAATAAATTATGTTAAAAACAGCTGTTAAAATTAATTTCTTTTGGGGTCAAAAATAATATAAGGTTAATGCGTAATAATTAAATAATAAATGAAAAAAAAAGTATGGTTGCTAAAAATTTGCAACAGTATACGAGGAAGTTTAAAATATGTATTATTACATAACAGTTTTTTTTTTTATTTTTTTATATACTACCATCATTCAAAATACGACAGACCAAGTAATTTGATATTTTCGATTTCTTGGTAATTTTCTTAGGACAGGACAGAAGAGTTTTATATTATTGAGTTTTCTCTTATTTTCATGTTTCCAGTGACTATAGACCAAGAGAAGATTTACGACTTAAATAGTTTGCATCAGAAATAATTGGCTAATACAATAACAGTTAATTGATTTATCTTAAAATTATATTGCTGAATATAAAAAAAACCTATATATTAAGTATTACATCAACTAAACAGCCCGTGTGAAGTTTACATTTTTTTTTTAATTTGAAATATTTTTAGCGCTATTATGTAAAAAATTACAGAGAATAATAACCCTGAAAAATCGTTTTTAGCTTGGGTTTAAAAAATATTTATAATATTAATTTTTTTTGGGGAGGGTATTAAAACTGACAGAAAAGATTTGTGGAAAAATTAGCCTTTTTGGATTACTTTTTACAGAAACACTATCTGGAAGGATGCTACTTACAGTGTTTTTTAAATTAAGATTAAAAAAAGAAATTTGAATTTTCTTTCTACAAAGAAATAGCTAATGGAGCTATAGGCTTTAGATTGTAATTATTGTAAACTTTGCTATTTGTTGTATTATTAAGATCTACTTCATTACATTCTGTATATATTCTATTTTTATTGATATTAGTGCATACCCAAAAATATTTGGTGTTTGCTGGAGAAATTGATCGTAATAGTATGAATAAAAAAATATGAATTGTCTCTTAAAATGTAAAGGCTGATAAATAAAGATAGGCACACCATAAATATATCTATTAATTTATTTATTTACTAAAATAAATATTTATCTTTATTTATTTTCTGCAGTTTATTGCCCAAATCAACACGGTTCGTTAAACCAGTTAATACAGTACATTGCGTATATATTAAATTATTTTTTTTTAATATCGTTTATTATCATAATTTAATAATGATGTAAGTAAAAATCCTAATTATATAAACAGCTTTCGGGGGATGATTTTTACACCCTACAAGTGGATAATAAGGCGGTGTCATTCGACTTTGGGCGGCAGCAAAACGGCAACGACAACGAAACGTCAAGTTTATAAATTGGCAGTAACTCCGAACGTAGATTTTTTTTAGGAAGTCCTTGATATTATGTAACCTTCTTAGGCTTGTAAATATGTTCTATAGTTTTGTGGCAGATTCATGTTTCATTTTGTTTTATTTATTTGGGATACTCGCCTTACTACTTTTTGGAAAATGGGACTTCTTCGGTTCAGGTCCCGGGGTATACGAGCTGACCCTGTTCAGCCCTATTGACCCTCATGAACTTGCAGATCGCCTGCAACAAAAAAGAAAAAAACCCCTCCCAAAAAAAAAACAAAAATCACAAATAATAATCTACGTTTCGGTGGCAAGTCGGCCACCGTTGTCAAGAAGAAACTAAAACAAATAATTAAACTAAATTTTAAGAAATTTTTTCATCTAAGAACGTTTTGTCATAAATGACATTAGGTTATTTGATTGGTGTATGTATAGTATTCAAAAAGACAAAAAAGGTGGGTGGTATGGAGTGTTAATTGATTTTAGGTTTACCTGAATTTACTTCAGCATCAAGCATAGGTAACCATGTATTATTTAAATTAACAGATATTGATGCTACACATTTATATTTATTTAATAAAATACGTATCCTTTTGATTTTATAAACAAATGCTTTCTAAAATTTGAACAACCAAATTTAAGACAAAATCAAAATAGACCTATTACAAATCTATTTTTCCCATATATTCCTGGCTTATCAAATAAAATTTAACGAATAGGTAATAAATTTAATATTCGCACTATCTTTAAAACACAATAATTAGATCTCAAGTAACAAAAACAAAACCATACAATATAAACGAAAACACAAAAAATGTTATTTATAAGATCCCTTATGAATGTAATAAATTTTATATAGGTGAAACTTCCATTAGAAACACAGAATTCCACAAACCAAAATTTTGTCAACACGCATTTGATAATAACCACATAATAAACTGGTAATGCTTCTAGCATTTTCGCAAAGGAAACTTGTTTAAAAAAACGTAAAATAAAGGAAAGTGCATTTATTTTATTAAATAAAAATAAATATGTAGCATCAATATCTGTTAATTTAAATAATACATGATTACCTATGCTTAATGCTGAAGGAAATTCAGGTAAATTTAAAATAAATTAACACACCATACCACCCACCTTTTTTGTCTTTTTGAATACTATACATACACCAGTCAAATAACCTAATGTAATTTATGACAAAACGTCATAAAAAGTAAAAAAGCTATCAGTATTTCATAAGTTTTTAGATCAAAAATTTCTTAAAATTTAGTTTAATTTTTTGTTTTAGCTTCTATCTTGACAACGGTGGCCGACTTGCCACCGAAACGTAGATTAATATTTGTGGTTTTTGTTTTTTTTTGGGGGTTTTCTTCTTTTTTGTTGCAGGCAATCTGCAAGTTCATAGTGGTCAATAGGGCTGAACAGGGTTAGCCCGTATACCCCGGGACCTGGACCGAAAAGGTCCATCTTAGGCTTATAAAGTTGTTTATTATTTAATTACATTTTTAAAATATTTTGAATACATTGTTGAAAGAAAAAAAACTTTTATGTATGTTCGTTAGTCATACCTACTCATTGGGCTTATATGTTTTGTATTAACCCAAAACCAATGGGAAAGTTAAATGAAAGATGTTTCTTGGACTCCAATTGTCCCATTATTTAATTAAAAACACAACGTTTCAACTGGTAAATATCTCCAGCCATCTTCAGGTGAATACTGTGTTCACCTGAAGACGGCGAGAGATTCTTACTAGTTGAAAGGTTTTGTTTTTAAATAAATAACGACAGTTAAAGTTTAAGAAACATCTTTTATTCAGCCTACATCATCGTTTATGAACTTTAATGAGAAACTTAATAAATCGTCGATTTAAAGTTAAAAGTCACTAAGTACAGTCCTTTTAAAAAGGTAGTTAAACTACTTTAATAAATTGCTGTTAAAGTTTAATCATATAAAAAAAATTCAACCTCCTTTATGACTTCTTAAGCCTTTTGTTGAAATATTAAACGTAATATTAACGGTTTTTTCTTTCTTCTTCATCGGAATGTTTATATAAAATTATTGTTATTTCACAAAGCAAAAAATGTTACCTAGTGACTTTTACCTTTAGGGGTCGTCCATTAATCACCTGATGTTTTTTTGGCATTTTTTAACCCCCCACCCCACCCCCCTGATGATACGTGGTGATGGTGAGGTTTAAGACTAACCCCCCCACCCAAAATCACGTGTATTTTTTTAGTACAAAGTATCTTAAAAATTTTAGAATATTATCTTTAGTATAGGTAAGAATAATCAATTCTGAAAAATTAAGGACCGTGATAAAAATGGGGAATCGTTGCCTGGCGATGGCGAGTCAAGCTCACACGCCGCTTTTCGGTGGTTTAGAAATCGCGCGTTCAACGACAAAATAAATACACGTTATATCTCACTACACCCCCTCCTCTCCCTCCCTGTGATATTTTGTAATTTTTGTCGAACCCCCTCCCCCCTTTCGAGCTTCACGTGATTAATTTTTTTTATCTAAAAAGTGAGATATGGGACCTACAGCAAATATAGACCAGATGCTATTGGTATCAAGAGAAACACTTTGGTAAAAAATATCATTTTGGTATTTGCTAAAAAAAGTTGATTTTTTTTTGGAGCCTTCCAGGAAATATTGGACTTAAAAGCAAATCCTTTATTTCTATTTTTTTTTCGTGGATTCGATTAATTTTTTTATCAAATCCCTAGATTCGCAAAAATATCTGCATTTTTCTTTAAATTATAGGCATCTGAAATATATGCATAAGAAAATTGTTCAGTAAAAAAAATAACTGGCTATGGTTTAGAGCAGAGGTTTTCAAACTTTTTTCTCTCGTAGACCACTTTCAAAATTTTACCGGTTTCGGTGGACCCCCTGCTGCCACATTTCTACCATATTCCCAAAAGACGTCAAAAAATGTGATGATCCAACCCTAAATTCGTAGTGGTAAATTAAAAAAAAAGTATATTTTTTTCTATTCTATTTAACTTTAACTTTAACAATGCAAATCAACATTTAAAAAAATAGTCATAATTTTATTGGGAGAAATGTACTTGATAGGTTGACAGCAAATCAATATTTAGCTTCAGTTTTGTAAGGAATAACCGCAAATCTCTCCGTTCTGTGATGTTCAATCTGCTCTTTTTCTTAATAGGTTTGTAACAACACTTTTTTTGTCAAGGTATAACGAGGGAAACGCTATCAAAAGTTTTGTTTAATTTTTACCTTCACTTCCTTATTGGTACTAAGCTTGAGTAGTGCCTCTTGTAATACCAAATCCGCCACTTCCGTTTCATCAAATGAATTTATGACGCATGGTGGTATTTCCGCCAAAATACAGACTGTCAAAAATCACCGAAACATGTGAATATTTTTCGGTTTCCTTAATTAAGTCACGCCAACGTAGACCCCCGTCGAGTCTCCTATGGATGGATTTACTTTTAAAGTCTGATTTTTACCTGGAAAATCAACTTTTTTTTGCAAATTCCAAAATGACAATTTTCTTTTCCAAAGTGGTCCTCTTGGGGCAATAGCAGCTGGTTAGTTCTGGGTGAATATACAGGTGTTGGTTCCATGTCTCAGTTTTTAGATTAAAAAAAAATTAAAATCCTAGAGCCGCCACTGTATATTTGTATATATTTTCTTTATTTTAAACTGGTAAAATGAGGGAAGGGGAGTAATTGTTAATCAAATATCTAATATCATAAACTAAAACTTGATCCAACAATTTGATAGAGCTATTTGTTTCGAGACTCAAAAACTCTCTTTGATTGGACTTCTTGCTGATGTCAGTTTTTTATTAATTTAATAGCAACTGCACTCCGAATATCGGAGTACTTACCGATGGCACGAATATACGGGGCCACGTCAAGAAGTAGTGAGAAAACCTCCAATTGTTAATGGATTTCCAGCGGCTGGATTACCACATGATATCAATGAAAAACCTTGCAAGGATGAGGACTTTCAAACTGATTCTGGTAAGTTGATATGTTTTCTAAACATTTTGTGAAAAAATACGTGGTAACAGGTAGGTTTGCACGATTACAATTTACTAACCAAATTTCGAGCTTTTTCCAATATTTGCAATATTATTGTTTATATATAATTACGTCGCAGACATTTGTCTATATAAGAAAACTAATGCAATTTTTATTTTTTCTTGCGTGAAATATTTCTTGCTGCAATTTTTCTTGCGTGCAATTTTATTCAACATTTTTGCAGTTTAAAATTTAGTGCTATTTTTTTTCTGGCAATAAGGTTTACCAGCGTATTAACATTTGTAAATAAGTTATTTAATTATATCTAAAAATTTTAATTATACAGGGTAGTCACATAAGCGCACGTCGGTCAATCCCTCCTAAATAAATAAGGTTAGGAATTTTGTTTATATGGTAATTTATACTATTTGTAAGGGTCGTTAGCAAGAAATTTTGTTCAAATAGATAAGGTGGTCCAAATAAGCCTGACGATATAAAGTTATTTTTTACTGAAACAGCCTGTATATTATTACCATATTTAGAATCCCTTAGACATTTTAAGCATTCTGGTTGTTTATGTTCCTATACCTGAAGTTAGTAGTTATAAACAAGTGAAAATTATTACTATTATTTTTTTTAATTTTGACGATTTACTGAGCAAAAACAGTTGAAGGTTCAGAAAAATGACTTTCACTTATCATAACTTTTTAAGAACTACACAACCATAATAAAAGTGAAGGTAAATGGGGGGTTAAATAAAGGTCAAATATAGACCTTCTTTAACCTTTAAATTACCTTAAATTTTATTACACTTACAAAGATCTTAAAAAGCTAAAATCGGTAAGTGAAAATCATTTTGCTTCATCTTCAATTGTTACTGCTCAGTAAATCGTCAAAGTTAAAAAATTTCAATTTTTAATTTTTTATAACAACAAAATTATTAAATTGAGGTATAGTAACATAAATAACCAGGATGTTTAGAATGCCGTGGGAATTCTAAATATGTTATATTATGCAGGGTGTCGTTTGCGTTTTTTATCATCACGCTTATTTGGGCCACCCTGTATATTCGAAAATATTTTCCTAATATAGACCCTTACGAATGGTGTAGATTGCCAAATGAACAAAATTCCTAACCATATTTATTTAGGAGCTATTGACGGATGTGCGCTTGTGTGACTACCCTGTATAATGAATACACAGACTTTTGCAGTTGTTATTTATAAATATAGTTTAACCATCGCTCGACGCTCTTTAAATTAAGTTAATTGTAAACTGTCAAAGTATTTTCTCTCATACTAAAATATTTCCGATATTATTTACTAAAATAATCGGGCAACTGCAGGCAAAATAGTGCCTGCCGTATTCTACTTGCAAGAAACATGGCTACAACTTTAAAACCTAAAACGTGCACATGCACAGATAAAAAATTTGCAGCAAGAAAAAATCCACACAAGAAATCTGTAAAAACACCTCTTCGATCTTTTTTTATCCACAAATAGACAGTGAATTTACATTAGTAGCTAAATTAATTTGTATTATATTTTTATATTTCATATTAAAATTAATTAAAAAAATAATAAGAAAGATTTTTGTAGGCTACAAAAATCTTTTTTAATGATACCATAGAAGTGTAAGTAAAAAATTGTTTATTTTTTACTTACACTTTTTTTACATAGCTTTTTATTGCATTAATAAAAGAAAATGAATTATGTTAAATGGGCGCTCATTTTGAAGCTGCTGAATTGGGGAAAATAAAAAGCCACTTTAACCAACCAAAACTAACCATGACCAACCAGAACTGAGGTTTTTTTAAATTTGTCTAAGTTATCCCTACGTTTGATTAAGCCATGGCAGAACTGCGGCCCAAAAGGAAAAGGTTACTGTTCCTATTTTTAGTGATTTATCACATCTGAAATATAATTGGGGAAAATAAAAAGCCGCTTTAACTAACCCGAACTAACCATGACCGACCAGAACTAAGGGCTTTTGAATTTGTCTAATTATCCAAAAAAAAAAATTTAATAATTTTCAATATTTTTGGTTGGTTGGTTGGTTATTGGGGTCGTCACAATGGTCGGTGTACGAAACGAGAAGCATAAAACTGATTAAATATTTCAGTGTACAAAACGAGAAAATTTCAGGTAAATTTCTGAAGTGTACGAAACGCGAGTGTACCAAAAATCCGTCCTCTTTGATGAGTAAATTCATATAAAGCACAAGCGACCTCTGGAGATTTATTTATTGGGTTGTAAATTGTACTCAAAATTGGGATAAATTCGACCATTTTGATCGTTTACAGTAGAAGAATACAGGACCAGCATTAACTATAATTTTGTAAAAAATGTCATAGTCTTTAAGATGTAATGTCAAATTTCTTTGATCTTAACCTTCAACACCATATCGAATGTTCGTTTGACCAAGTGGAAGACGCAAAATTTAAAACAACTAACATTATCGATAGAGAAAAACTATTTCCACCCTTTTTTTTATTGTTGGCGTCTTAAAAAAATGAGGTGTCTGTAATGGAAAATAGTGTGTCGTGTGTCCTTGGTTTAATTTTCTAAATCAGTTACAAAAAGTAAGAAATAAAATTTTAAGACATTCTTTATATTGCCATTAAATGCTTTTATACTGAAAATTGGATCGTTATTCGGACAAAAAGAATTCCGGAAAGTAAAAGGTTTTAAAATGGATTGTACGACAGCCGCAAGGCACTGAAGTGAATTTTTCGCACCAACTACGTGGTATATAAGATTTATAGTGTCGCTATTTCAGAGGAAATAAGGTATTGCAAATTTATTGTCGAGTAAATCGACTGTTTTTTGGTTTAACATAGGGTTGAACTTATTTCCTATAGTTTGGGATAATGTATATTTCTTTTTAAATATTTTGCCCGTATTGATTGTTTTTAAAATATTTTAAAGAATATATAAACAAATAAAAAGAAAGGTAATCAGGGTTAGGGCTATAATTTACAGATGGTTTTTTTCACTCTCCAGTCTATAAGAAGTAGTGATGCCAGACGAGAGACTGATTTTTCCTTCGTTTAAAGGTTTGAAACGAGAGAACGCCCGCCCCCGCCAAAAATATTTCTTTTCTTTCAAGGTCTCGCGGTCTCTACATTAGGGATTTTAAAGCACAATGGCAAAAAAAGATTTAATTTAGAATTAAAAATAATATAGAACATATACATATAACCAAATATAGATTTCGAAATGTATCGTACAGGAGGGGGGTTTAAATATGACACAGAAATGTATTCTCAGAACCAAACTAATGGCCCTAGCCGCAATTCAATTTTAACGTTCTTGCAATGAGGCATATAGAAGGCCTGCATAATGACGTAGTCACTTCCGTTTTATTAATTTAGAAATTGTCAAAATGACCAAACCTCAGATGTTTATGGAGGGCCGTAAAACTGTTAAAAATAATCCAATAACTTCGACAACCAAATCAACATTGACCTGATAAACGACCTTATTTTTTCCAATAGAAAAATATCTGTTCTCGGAATGTCACAAAAATTACAAATTAGTGTTGATAGCATCGAAAAATAATCTATGTTCATCTGCATTACCGAAAACTTTAGGCAAGATTTGTACCCAAACTAATATCTATGGAACAAAAACATGGACGTCTTAAAGTCTCTAGATATTCTTAAGCGATATCAAGATGCAGGTGAAGCAATATTAAATTCCTTACTCACCTGCATATCAATCTGAGTTTATCATTTTACCCCAGAATCAAAAAGATTAAATTTAACTCGCCCTCACAAAATCAGACTCCCCACAACCAAAAAAGCAATGGTTTTACCTCCAACCAGTAAACTAACGGTCACCGTCTTTTGAGACAGCAAAGTTGTTCTCTTGACCGAGTTCTTAAAAGAAGGTGATACCATTTAATGCCCCCTATAATTTTGACTTGCTTACTTAAAAAAAATAAACCTGCAATTCATTTACAAAGGAGAAAACTTCAATCAAGAGTGTTATTCTGCTGCACGATAAACTTCACATCCACTTTAGAGTCCGGATTTACTTCAGTGGGATTTCCATTTCTTTGGACCGCTGAACGAAGCAGTTGACGGCTCAAACTTTAAAGACCATAAATAACAAATTTTTGGTCTTTAAAGTTAAAGTATAAGGTAACCACAACATACCGGTTTCACAGTGGTATAACAGCATAACTAAAAAAGAGCAGCACGATTTTATGAGTTGGTGGGAATACACGGTCATTTTTCTCGTGCACATTTAGCCGCCATTTTGCTGGAAAATGATCTATCTCCTTTATTTGAATTTTAATCGTTTCGTGTGCGTTTTTGTCGTGTTTTGTGTCGTGTTTAAATATATTACATGGTCATCTACCAAAAATTTGCTTAAAGATTTTGCCGAATTTGTACATAAGTGACTTCGCATCCAACCAAAAACATTCTATGAAAGTGGCATTATGAAATTTCCACAGCGATGGCAAAAGAACAAGACTTAGAGACTAGAAACATGGGAAAATAATGTAAAAAACACAGACTTATTGTACTTAAAAAAAATGCAGCCAAATTCCTGTTTATTTGAAGTCTCCTTGTAAAAAATAGAATACTTTATGTGCAAATTTTGACTAAGGTGGAAAACGTTATATTTTTAAATTTATTTGTTTTTTTTTTGCTGCAAAAAATATTTTTCAGCAGCACTGTTTAAAATTTTTATCTTTTAATTTGTGCATCGAAATATTTGTTAGCTTAACATGCAATTTACTTTTTAAGCTCCCAAGCAAGAACCACACATGCCTCGGAGAAAAAAGTATCCAGACTTAGCATATCGCCATCACGAATTCCTTTCAAGCGGAGGGGTGACCGCTAACGGAGGGGTGGACTCACGAGCCAGGGTGAGTTTCAATGCCTTTCATAGCACGCTTGATGTAGAATTTCATATATCCGATACGCAAACACTCTCATATAAGTATTTTATTACATTTTTCATTATGAAAGTGTATAATCTGTATAAGTTTTATAAGACCGACAAGAAGACCTGCAAAATATCAGAAAGTTAATGTTAAGAAGCTTATTAGTCTAGATCGATTAATTGATATACAGGGTGTTTCCTAGGTACTCTAAAATACTTAAGTCAGTGATTTCTTAAGTGTTTGCATGAAAGAATGTTCATATAATATATGTCAAAAAATGTCTTCTTTTTCGGTTTATTATAGTTATCGGGAAATGGAAATGATTTCATTTTTTCAAACTTATAATGTTTACAGTGCTTATTAGTCTTACTATGCAAATATTTATTGTTTATTATAGTTATACCATGTTACTAATTATTTTTGGAACCAGTTATGTGTACATTCTAAAATAAGTTTATTTTTCGTACATTTTTAATAGACTACTTTTTTTCTCCTGAACGAAGCTGCAGCTCAAAAAATGCTAAGAGGCATCCTAGGTCAGGTATTGAATAAGAATTACAACTAAAATTAACAAATTAAAAAATATTAGTGGCGTGTTTTTTATTTTTAAAATAATATTACATTAGTGCCTATGAGCACGCATCGATTTACCAGGACCATTTCATTTTTATTTACACTAAAACATGCTCTCCTATAAACATTGTAAATGTGTAGACTTTAAGGATGAAGACATTTTGATTTAGAAAAGAAAATTAACATCGTACATTTTGGAAAGGACGCATTTTTTGACATATGCTAATATGAGCTTTTTTCCTAAAATCATTTGAGGTATCAGCCTTTTAAACATTTTAGAATACTTAGAAAACAACCTGTATTTAATTTCATAGCCTGTTGTTTTGCTACAGTTTACATAAATAAATAAAGTTATTATTTATGAAATAATTTTTACGTTTATATATAATTATACAGGGTGTACCAAAAGTTATAAATGGTGGTCAAAACTCAAAAATATCTATAAAATATTTCCTGCAGTATTTATTGTTATACAACCAACTTATGTTATTGACTTTACTTAAACTTTCTCTAGATAGTTTGACTTATTTGAACAAGTTCAATCACAAGGTTCTTCCTCTTCTTCAGTGTCTTGAACCAAACTCAGATTTAGGAAGGGTAATGCAGATATCCTTTTTACAGGATCGCGAAGAAAGTCTGCCAATAATCATCATTCACTTATAAGCCGCCAAGCTCTGCAGAACAAAGAGTAATTTAATCTTGTAGGCCTTACTTTTAAGAATCACTAAAACTGGCATAGATACATTAACCCCCTTATATAGCAGCTTTAAAAATCTCGGATTTCTCTTTCGATCCGAAAAGTACTTCTTAGCTTCCATTCTGTATACTCTGTATGCATCTCAAATCAGATTTTGCTTGGAATACTATGTCGATATCTAAGAAATAGGGTTCACTCTTGGTCTTGTTGTAGAGCTTTTTCACAGGTTATTTTTCGGCTACTGCTCTGAAGAATTAGCCAATATAATTCAATATGTTTCTGTTTCTAGCAGCCTTCAATAGAACAATACCACACAAGTGCCACTTTTATGCATCCCTTTAAAGTTCGTCCCTAGAGTATCTACATAGTCATCCAAATTAGGTGTCCTCTATTGGTAATTTTGTTATTAGCCAAAACACAAAATTGAAGGGAATGAAAATTCAGTAATAGGTATAAAATTTAACCAAATTTTTATTCCCTTAGGTTTTATGATAATTAGAAAGATCCCTCCAAGAGCTTTAAACAATACTACATTTAATATCTATATCCTTAATAGTTTAAAAAATACGGGCATTAATATAAGTTTATTAGTACATAAATTAAATTTTTTTAAAGGAACACCCTGTGTCACCAATAAAAAGAAGTTTTAAAGAGTTTTTAAAAAATACCACATTGATATTATTGCTTACAGCTTCAGATATAATGGAAATTAAAAAGTGTGTTTCAGATTTGGATGCCCATATTTTCAAAACTATTCATTCAGACGTATCAAATGTGGTTTATTTTAAAGCTCTTGAAAAGAAAAAAGATCTTTTTAAAAGTGATAGAATATACATACATTCATTAAAAAAATGATATTTTACTATTAAACTCGAAAACACGATTGTTAATTGTTTTTTTTTGCATTCTTTAATCTTAAATAATTAATAAATTAATTTAAACACTTTCATATTTTGACTAATGACAAAGTAACCATGGGCGGATATTTAATTTAGATAACCTACTGCCGATAGATGTCTTTTCTTCCCCACCAGACCTCCAAATCTGTAAGTCCCGTTTAATTTACTTTTCATAAACACCCCTGGTCCCCTTAAATTTAAATCTTTTTGAGTATATGAAATAATTTACTCCAAAAATGGACAAAATCCTAAAACTATTACCAAGCTTTTAATTTGGTTTTTTACCCGCAAGCTTTCCCTAGTTGTAATCTATTTATTAACAATGCATTTGTGTACATTTAAGCTTCTAATAAACCTCAATATAGCAGGCAGGTATGTCGGAATGTCGGCAGGAATTGGTAACCACAAAAATTTGAGAGCATCCGATATTGTAAGTCATCGATTCTTTCGTAATTCTATTATAGATAGCAAGTGTTATTGAAGTCTTAAAATATCACATTTCTAAGGATTTTGTAGGTCACTACCTTAAAATTAGAAAACAATTGATTACTGTTAATCATTACTTCGGTTTAATCTTTTCATTGTAAAAATAGTATTAAAATATTATACTATATTGTATGGCTTTTATGAAATGTCCCATATTTAATATTGGAGAATATATGGGGAACGTGAAAATCTTTTGCTAATCTAACCGCAGACTTGCTTTACTTTATCAAAGATCCGTTTTACACATACGAAAATTATTGGAAAATTTTTTGAAGTGATGTGTCGAAAATTTACGCTATAATTCTTTGGTGTTTTCCTCGTTTAATATTTTTTACTAAAATTTTTGCAAGAAAAATAATTAACATAATAGTACTCAAAAAAATTGTGAAAATGCACAAAAATCGACGTAAAACAATTTTCGGGGTAGTAATGTTGGTTCAGCCTAAGAACATAGTTTTAATTAAATCAAATAATAAGCTCCCCATCCCCATTCGTCAAATTTGTTCTAAAATTTTTATTTACTTTTACAATTTCATGTTCTAAACCCATCAGTAATTAAAAAAATTAATTTATTTTACAATTTTAAGAAATAAGTCTTAATACATTTAAGATTTATAGCAAATAAATGATGATTATCGACAAATCTATGTCCCTATTAATTTAAACATATGTGAGTTACTGATGTTTTCTCTCTTTTAATAAAAGGTGTACCCCTTTTTCTTCGCACTTTTTTGTTCCTTGTGATTTTTTACATTATTTATTTTTCCATAATTATAAAACTAAAAAAGGCCCATAGTTGCAACACCCAACAATAAAAAAATTAGCGTTTGTGCACATGAGTATTATATTAATTTCAATCATATCAATAATAGTTTTGCTGAAAATTTCAAGTGCTAAACACAAATTTATGTACTACTAAAAAACAAATCTATGAAAATTTCCGTTAAAATTTTGGAAATAATTTTCGCCATAAATTTCACTAAAATTCTGACATGTGTAAAACTAATCAAATATCATCGGTCCGGCGAAAATTCGAAAGCAAATAAAGAAACGCAAAGCTGTTCTAGAGTAAAACAACGAAATGCAAAATACATCTTTTTTAATTTGGTCTTAAACTAAAAAAAACAACCTGCCATTTACTTCATAAAAAACTGAATAACTATTAGAATCTGCTTCAAACTGTTCCAAAGCTCTTAAACTCGACCGAAAAACGTATATTAAAACCGAGAATTTCAATTTTCTCATTTAAAGCTTGACAGAACTGAAATTTATTCCTTCTGGTGATATTACTGCTAAAAGCAAACGATTTTTCCGGATTTCAACGGAAAATTGAGTTGCATTTAAACTAGTTATGATCGACAGATTCATCTTTATCGTCAATTGAATTTCTCTAGTTTATCAATTAATCATGAAAACTAGATTTGGTAGTATAATACGAATAATACCATATAGTAGGTTTCTTCTCACGTTCAGTTGCATTTAAAGGAACGTTATTCAATTTTTTTTCCTTTTAATATTATGAACTAAAAATTTCCTTCCTTCCAATCCTTTCAACCTGATTTGGAAAACAAGGTAAGAGTAATGCAGATATCTCTTTTACATGATTTTTAATTAATATTAAACTGAAGTATTAAAAATCTTGTCCAATTTAATGTCTCAAAGACACGTCGCAAAAAAAGTCCGACAATAGTCATCTCTTACTTATGACCGGCCATGTTTAGTAAAACAAAGAGTCATTTTTTAATCTTCGAGAATGACTTTAACTGGCATAAGATCGCAAGCCAGAAATTATTTCCTATCTTTTAATAAGTATCTCAAAATGAGACTTTACGTGGCATACTAGCCGTTCGCCTTATCAATGATCCTACTTTTACGGGAAAGCTCCTTTGTCTTTTATAGGTATTTTTACGGCTTCTACTGCAAGAAAATAGCCAATACAATTCTTTCCCTAGCAGCTTCTAGTACAACACAAACCGCCACCGACATGTACCCCTGGACAGTTCATCTGGAGAAGTCACTAACTTTTCACTTTGCCCGCTACTTCATCTTTAGAGTATCTAGACTATGGAACCTGCTGGAGACAAAGGTCTTGTCTTTTTATTTAAATCTATAGTCTCTTGTTAATAAATTTTCTTTTACTTTCCATAAGACATCCACGGTACGTTAGTACATAGAGGCTTTAGGCCTTTGTGGACTGTCTCAAGAAAAAAAAAATACTTGTTTTTTTTCTTTTTTGATCTTTATAAGTTTATGTTTTTACGTCATAACAGACTTTTTTTTAACCAATAAAAGATAAAATATCTAATAAACCTATTTAATTAATAGAAAATTAAATGAATTGCGAGCATAATTTAGTAGCTATCGCAACTCCTAGCTAATAGATATTAGTAACACGTCACTCCGGAATGCCTCAGTTAAATATCGATACTTTATATTGAGAGGATATTAATGGCTTCACGGGTAATTAATAACCGGTGTTGCTTAAACCATTTTCAATACATTTTGTGGTTATCAATTTCTAGAAACAATAACAACCATCTTTTTAGGCTCACGAGCTTCGATAAATTCATTTTCACGTCATTGTTGGTAATTTTTTAACCCTTTACACTTCCATTTAAAGTGAGACACTTATAGCAAAGTTCACAGACTACAAAAGTTGGCTCACCTAACCAAATTTGCATATTTGCTAAGCAAAAAACTTGTAGAGTAAATGTGAAGATTGTACATTTATAAAAACTGTGTTCGGGAAAGTATGTTCCAGTACACAGCTTTTCTAAACATCTGATTTTTGAACTGAGCGTGGTATTTGTTTTGTGTTCCAAACAATTATTTATATACATGGTGATTTAAAAGTTATTCCTTAAAATTACAAGGGATACGTAATATGCTACTAAAAGCACAATATTACTTGAACAAAAAAAAATGTAAAAATCGTAATAAAAACGCTAGTCAATTACTAAAATCGCATCTACAGAGTATCAGGATATTGCGACATTGAACCTTTTAATTTTTTTTTTGTTTTAAATTTACACAATTTCGCACTTCACAGCTGTTACAGTAGCCCAGCTAAGTTGTGCATTCGTTGTAAAAAAATATTTTTTTGCCATGAAATATTTTAAAAGTGATTTTTGATTATATAAAGTAAGTTTTTTATAATCAGTGTAACCCTAAATTTTAGGGATACATCTGAATCACCCTGTATATAAACTCATCTATGTAATCAAATAACAACAAAATAAAGTGACTAAACTGTTTGTAGTTTATAAACTTTGCTTTTTAATTACTTTCGCTAATAAATTGAGCAAATTTCACAGTGGCGTACCCCCAAAACTTTATCCTTTGTTAGTGTAATATTAAGTTTATATTATTTGTGATTGGAAAATTTACCTGTATTAAAAAAAGGTACGCCATTGTAATGCACCTGCCCTCCCCGAGTAAAATATTGCAAAAAAAATGATTTTAGAAGTATAAAATTAAGAAATTGGCCATTGTTATTTAACTTTACAAGCAGTGATTTTTATTAAAAGTGAATCTCCGCGCATTAATGGCACAAAACATTTACTTAAAAATAATCCAAAGCCTTTTAAGTTTTTCTCTTAAGGGTTAACTCGATAATGACATACAGTGGCAGAAAAGTGATTAAGTAGGTTTTCAGGTAAAAAGTTCTTGTTTTTAAAGTGATTTTTAAGGTACCAACCTTATAATATTTTGACAGTATACAATTTATTTAACCTTAACCCTAAA
Organism: Listronotus oregonensis; assembly: GCA_019359885.1. Classification (NCBI taxonomy): domain Eukaryota; kingdom Metazoa; phylum Arthropoda; class Insecta; order Coleoptera; family Curculionidae; genus Listronotus; species Listronotus oregonensis. The sequence goes on from JAHBCN010000012.1 coordinate 147,506, forward strand.
ACAAATTGCAGCAATGAATTTGAAACTGTTAAAACTCTGAGTAAAATTCCATGCAAGAAAAATTGCAGCAAGAAAAATTTCACTCAAAAAAACTGTCAAACTGTAAAAATTTACATATTAAATTTTTATTTACATAAAACTATATACAGTGGGATTTACATTCAAACTTAAGAAAAAATTGCAGAAAAAGATTTACCAATATGTCGAATTTCTCTTGGAGATAAATTAAAATTAAAATATTCGTCCTTACAAGACATTTCTTCTAATTTTCTGTAATATCAATGATTTTTGTTTTTTTTTTAACTTTTAACCAAGATTTCAGATACATCTAATTACTGGATAAAAATATCTGGTTTGTTAAAATGTTTATTAATGAGATCACTTTTATAAACTTCCAACTTTTTTATAGCCTTTAACTATACCACTAAATAACTTCAGTTTATAGTGAGTGACTATATACCACAAAATATTAAAATTATGTAGTACGATTGCAAGAAATTTGGGAAAAAAACAATATATTTCAAAATTTTTGACGCACTTTTGCATAAACGAAGCAATTTCAGATATAATGAAGTTACTTTGTTTAAGTATGTTAAAATCTTGTACAAATATTTTTGAGATACCCTCTATAACCGTATGTTATTTATTGAAGAGTGTTTAAAAAAACTGTTTTATTTTTTTCAAATTAACATATATTTGAAAAAACAATAAATAATTTTAATTAAAGAAAATAAATTACTTACACAAAATTACTTTAAAAATACACAATAGATTAAATCTTGGTCTCCTACTGTGTTTTGTTTTCCATTTTTTGCAGTTTTTCATGGGTATGGCATGGGAAGTCTTTAACATTTTAAGTAGAAATTATTTTATTATTTTTAATAACTCTTTTCTCTGTTTCTCCGTTTAAGTATTGTTGGTAATGAAACAAGAGACTAAGAAACGTGGCATAATCTTAAAGCTTCTCCCAATCCCACCAACTTTACTCAACTTAAATAACTAAAAATTTAAAAGGCTTTTAGTAGGTTTTAAAACTTATTTTACTTTTCTGTAAGCGTTTTGTTTCTAATAACAAGAACTACTTCTCTAAATGTCATTTACTTCTCATACTGATATTTGTTGTAAAGTTAAATCGCCAATATTTTAGAAAAATGTCGAGTAAATTAGAAGTACTGTTGCTCTCTCCGGCTTGCCTGCATGTCTTCCTGATTAAACCATCGTCTAGAAATCGATGGAGGACGCAACACCGCATTATATTTATTAGAGCCTTTAGCAAGACGTATCTAATAGGCCAATAGTATTATTAATTTAACTTTCAATTTATTCCTCGCTTTAGGGCAGGTTTTTACACTTTTGGATTATGTCCGGTTAATTTAACTGCTAATTAAAGTGCGAATAAATATTACTAAGCACTAATTGAATTGTTGATATATTTTGTGATTAACCGGGCTTAAAAAAAGAAGTAAAATCGTAGTCTAAGTATGCAACAACGATGATGGTAATTTCTTAATAAAACATTTTATTTCCTAATAGCATAGTTTAGTTATGATTATATGTAAACCCAGTCACTGCTTTTGTCTAGTCTTATATTAAGCAAAATATATTCATGTTAATCCTCTTCCAGTTAAGATGGGGTTATAATGGAATATACCCAATTAACCTTTTTTTTTTATTGTAAACCAAGAGATCTTGTACTCTAACAATTTTAATGACTAGGGTAAATGTACGTTCTCGAAAAACCAAAATTTTGTGTATGGTCGTTTAACGGTTCCAGAATAAGGACCCTGTAATGATGTTTTGTAAAATTTGATGGGCTTTGCAGATATTTAGCTAAAAGTCAATACCAAGAAAACTATTTGCTGTCGTACCAATTATTATTTTACATCGTAAAGTTATACACCCTGGTTCGACACTAAAAACAAAATTGTTTGATTCCTTATGACGCTTATTTTTTAGTATGTTTCAATATTTTTGTGAAAATATAAATTTAATGTAATTTATCAAAGACGGGGGTGGAGGGGGAATATTTTTCTACTATAAAGATAGCTCTTCTGCCTCAAGGAAAATGTAGGGTATCTGTTAGGGTGTTAAAAAGTAGGTTTAGAAGTCATCATTTGCTGGAATCTTAACGTAAACGTATGGTAAAACAAAGTAAAAAAAAGAACTAATGGCAAAAAAAAATCATTGTTTTTTAAACCAAAATGTTGTAAGGCAATAAATTATTTGTTTTAATGGTTTATGTACGCCACTAATAAAAATCAAGAAAGCCGCCCGGGTGCAACGTACCAAATTAATGATGGGGTATGCCAGGGCTCAGTAATGTCATTGACTGTATTTTTTTTAATATTTCTTACTTGTGAGAGGCCAAGATTTGCAAAACAAAAAATCATTTAACCCTGTAGGTGTCAGTTCTGAAAACGACCTTAAGCGGCATGAAAACATTAAATCCGCATCCACGACAGCCTTCAAAAAGCTTGGTTCCTCTTTTAAGCCGGAAATTATTTTTTCTTTCTTATCTGTACAATGCATGTAGCTTAAATTAGGAAAAATTGTTCTCATGGCTTCTTCCACAACTGTTGGCATTTTTGATTCCATTCTTAAAAGCGCAGTTTGCATTATTAATGACCTTTCCACGCCTTTTAAACTAAGAAAATATCTCTTCCCCTCTAGCATTTAGCATTTCCCAATAAAACAAAACAATGTTTCACTCTCATGCATCACCTTACAATACAGCTAAAGAAAAACTGAACTTCCCACTTTTTCCGTTTTTTCATCCCTAGTGTATCTATACTGCGGAACCCTCTACCTGCAGAGCACTTTCCTTTCCCTCCGGACTCCCAAATATTTAAGTCCCATATGGATAAACTGCTTTTGACTTCGCTTAAGACAGTATTGTACACTTTAACCTAGTAGACTATCTTTCCAACAACCCTAGCCTTTCACCAAATTAGTGAAATTAGGCAAGCAGTTGCGTGAGGTTCGGATTCCACAATAAACTATAGGTACGATCTGAGTGATAGTACCTAGACATTAATGGAGGGTAGTTCATTAATAAACACTAGCGTGTTGTCTAAAAGGTGCCGTAAAATGCATCAATTGCCTGTTTTGACTTTGGGAATTATTGACAGAATTATGGAAAAATTAAAAAATAAGGTTTCAACGGAAAAGCAGTGAAAGAAGACCCTTCTAAAATAAATAATTATTATTATAGTCCTAAACATGTATACAAAATACTATTAAATTTAATTATTTTTTACCAAGCGTTCTATTTCTTTGTGATATTCTGATATTCACCGGCTCCTAAACCATTTTACGCAATTTCCATTTTAATTTGCTTGTTGCCTTCCACAAATAGCTTTGTTAAATCTAAATGCGATTCAGGCTGAATTTCATTACAGGCTTAAGACAAGTCGGTTTATTGAGATTTTAACATATTTGTAATAGTGTCTTCGAAATGTATGCATTGTCAACTGATAGCTAAGTTCCAGTATTACATCTCGGTGGAGAGCGGAGCGAGAAAATTTTCATGTCACGTAGTCTCGGAGGAAACATGTAAACTGCTTCCCGAGAAAAAAAGGGCTCAAAAGTAACCCGTAAACTGGGTTCCAAAATTTGTATTTACTTAAAACTACACCTGTATTCTCGGTCCCGCCTAATAATTATAACGGGTTATCAAATAAAACTATAACATTTATTATCACCAGAACTTGCATTTCTTATTTGTGCAAGCTCACCTCTTTTCGCCACTTTTAGAGCACTTTGAAAACTATACTGTGTATAGTATGTTTATAAATAAGCATAGTTGTTTATAAGTAATAACTGTTTTTCTTTTTTCTCAAAATAAAGATCCATAGTTAAAGTAAATATTTAGCTCGACTGAACTGGGAAAAATACATGCAATACATAGAATAAATGATGGATATTTCAATAAGTTTATAATTTCATTTTTATATGATTATTATATACTATCCCATTCGTAAAACCCCAACAAGTATTTAATTAAGATATCTGGGAGGCACTTTATATACTGATAAATGGGTGTAAAAATACAGATGTCAACAAAAGAACTAGAATACTTACTAGGAATTAAAAATGCCACACTCATGCGTGACCAGCCTCAAAGGAATTTTTTAGTTACGATTTTGGCAAACCTAAAAAATCTAGGTTGGCAAGACTGCACAGGACTGCACAGATAAACAAAATATCACCCAAGAAAAACTAGGTAGGTAGGTAGGTTTAAAGTGAGTGGACTTTTTACGCCCTCCACTGCGACCGCTCGGTCTATTGTGGCTCACACCTTTTTATATTTCTCCCAATAGGATCGGACTTCTAATGAATCCGATACCAGATTGGGAGAGAGTTCTTACATCTCCTCTTACTCGTGTCGCTACCGGACACGAGCACAATGTGTTCTGATGTGTTCTGCTGTCCCTGTCTCCTGGAGAGTATGACGAGCAGACGATAAGATCCGTCATGCCCTCCTCTCCCGGTCTAGTGACGTGGGTAGCTACCAGGTCCTTGTTACAGGAATCAGATGTTCTTTCTAAGGCCGCATCTCCGGCCTTACCCTATAAAAACGGTCCTATCCGCTTTCTGTTTAAAGCCAGGGAACCCTTTTTCCTATAAAGGCGGTTCTGTCCGCCTTCTGTTTGAATTCAGGGAACCTTTCTAAGCACCTGTTTGTTCGGGATGGATTAGCCCTTCCCGGGAAACAGGCGCTGGTGACTTCAGGGGCACCTTTTCGTTCGGCGCACCTTTTCGTTCGGCGCACCTTTTCGTTCGGCGCACCTTTGTCTGCTTGTGACCTTGAGTGGCACCTCTCGATCCGTTTCGGTCAGCGCACCTTTGTCACTTTTTTCCTATGAAAGCGGTTCTGTCCGCTTTTTGTTTGGAGCTAGGGAAGTAATAGTCCACCACGGCAGAGCCCCGCATTACCGCAGTAAGGCTAGATACTCTGAGAGGTCACCCTGTATCTCAGAGGCACCGTTGGAGACACCTGTTTAAGGCACAGGATGTCATACACTCATCAGCACGGTATGCTAACACCTTGAGTTAAGCCTTGTGTTCATCTTAGCTTCGGATCCCGTTCCATACGCTAGCCAAAAGAGTTGCCGATAACCAGTAAATCTAGCGCATGTTCCAAAAGATCCTACTTCCCAACCACGACGACGACGCCGACGTGTGAACACAGAGTTGGGACGAAAAACTATTAATTTTGCAAAACTTTAAACCGACAATAAGATAAAGACACATCACATCGCTATTTACAAAACTAAATTCACTAAGTCAACTTAGTGATAGTTGACAAATGACATAGAGTAAAGTTGACACTAGAAGTCCTAGTTATTTCCAAAAATATCCTTGTGGCTGGCCTTACATGGGTGTACCACTTTTATTACACAGGCGCTTATGGGAGTGAGTATTCTAGTTCTTTTTTAGCGGCCTGTAATTTAATCAGCTACCTACCAGGACCCAGTTTACCAACATCTGTCTCGGAGCATGGAGAGCTAATCCGAAATATTAAAATACTTTGGATTTTCTTATCAGCTAATATCTGGCCTTTTTATTTGTTTATTTAGAAAATAGAATACTAGACCTTTAAATTGTTTTCTGTAAAACCTATTAATTTTTTCCTCCTAATGGATATGGATATTGACGGTGTATTGCATTTTTTCATTACTGTGCTATGTTACATGTTTAAATGACATCTTGCTCCGTTATGTGTGCTATGTTACATGTTTAAATGACATCTTGCTCCGTCTAAAAATCTGAAATGATGAAAATGAAATTTAAAAAAGGAACGCGCATGGAATTTATTTTTGCTCTGAATAAAATAAAGGAATGTTTTTAAGCAATCGAAGCAAAAAAAAATATTGGAACTTAGCCTTTGTCAAAGTGGAGTCAGATAATGCTTTAAATTTGCAAGGCTGCCAAGATCTTTTATGCGTAAAAACGGTAAGAAATTCAAAAGAACCAAATAATACCGTTTCTTCATGAATACTAACAAAGAAGTATTATGAATTTATTATATTTAAATTTATTATTAATATCTAGTACAGCAATATTCTAACTGTCTTTAACGGATGGTTTGGTCTTACCTTAAAGTTAATGTAGGTCATTTACACAATATTAGTAATTTTGCACAAAACATCGTTTTTGCGTACTCTTCCTAAATGAAACACCATCAGGTTAAAAATAGAACGTTTATGTTGTTACATCCTACAAAAATTTAAATTAGTCAGTCACTGAAATATACAGACTTGAATTCAGTTGGTAAGTAGATTTTTTAAACTTTTTTTCATAACGGCAGTACTAATTATCTTATTTAATGAGGTTCTTTTTAACCTGCATGATGGTTATTTTTTACCTTAATTACATAACAAGAAAGGCTCTTTTTTGTAAGAAATTATCAGGGACACAGTGCATGAAGCGTTTATATGTGATACAACGATATTAAAATGAATACGTTTCGGTATAGCAGGTGTTTTTATATGGCGGGTATCTACAGGGTTATTAAAAATTACAATCCCTACAGAATATTGGTTGCGAGAGTATACCGCTCTTCCTGCATGAAAAATTATGTGCCAGCAACTAAACCAAACATTACATTTTTAGAAGAAACCACTAAGCGCATCGCAATAGCGCAAAAAAATGGAAAGGCACATTTGTAAATATTTTTAAAAAATGCTAGTCTGATTTTTAATGTTTTCGTTGGTATTCTTTTTATATCCGGAAATTTTGCTAAACCTGATAATACACGAAAAAAAAAACTTAAAACCAGATCAGCGATATGAAAAATATTTTTAAAAAAACCTTTCAACATTTTTTTATGCGCTTAGTTTAGAGGGCAATGTAGAAGCAAGACCCATAAATTTTAAATTATTTAAGAGAATTGTGACTACTAAAAGATATAGCCAAAGACGTCTTAGAGAACAGACCCCGTGTTCTATTCATAGGTCACTCTATCGACCACCGACACCACAGCTCGGCATATATGATATAAGATCAAAAAACATAGATAAAGATGTGGGGTTTCGTCTCACCGTTCGTCATGTATTCGTTTCTCTCGATATCTCGCGAGCAGGATTTTGACACACAACGACAAAAAGCTATAAGCTTGTATAGAAATAAGATTTTTTTATTAGAATTAAAATAGTATGAAGTATGAATAATAAAAGATGATATCAAAAAATATATCCAACAAGACCGGTGTTTAATTATAGATCGAACGCTGCAAGAACAACACCGATACGTCACGGTCTCATATGGCAAACCCGTATAAAACCGTGACGTATCGGTGTTATTCTAACAGCGTTCGATCTCTAATAATTTACCTTTGCTCCAGTAAAGTTTTAAAAAGCATAATTAAATTAGGTAATTTATCGGAAAGTATTTTTTACGGCTTGACCCGCTGTGCAATAAACCTCTATAATTTTAATATTTTTAAAATCAGTATGCAAACTGTATACGTATATACAAAAATGTGTATTATGATCAGAATAAATTATTAATTTTTGATTTAAAGTAAACAATTACGTTTTGATCTATATTTATTTTAAAAAGGTATTTTTTTAAATTCTGGGATTTATCCTATTACTTGTGTAAATAAGGAAGCAGTTTTTTTTATTGAAAACCTACCTTTATAGTTTAAATTCCGTATTATTTAAGTGACCAAAATTTCATAAAACGGTTGCCGCCGTTCAAAAAGAGTACTAGTAGGTAACGTTGGCATTGATGAGATCTTCATTTGCCCCTCAAACGATGCTACGATTCGGTCTCTCAGAAAGTTATGTAGTCACTGCGCTGTTGCCATTGTCAAACCATCTTGGCAAATATACATGGCGGAAAAATTATTATACCAGCTGGTTTATATTGTTGTCAAACAGTTTTAACGTAAATAAAAGCGTCTGTCCTCTTACACGACTTTGGTAATGGCTTTAAATAAATATTTTTTCCATAAATTAATTATGATATTTTTATTTTAAAACATAATCATACTGTGTGACGTCTGCTTTGTTGTATATAGCTTCTACATGTCTACCAGACAAATTTTAGGGGAGGGCAAGAACACTGTATACGTGTAAACATGTAAACAAATTTAACCCTGTAGATAAATCCACAAATCAGGGCAGATATGTCAAAAGGTCCCTACTCTACCTATCCACTCATATTTCTTAAGTAAGTGAATGTAGAGAAAGAAACATTTTATAATACATATTTTTTAAAGTACCATACATTAGAGAAAACATTTGGAAATAGCTGCTCTTGCCTTTTATCACTACAGGAAATGTTTTTAAAGGAAGGTAAAATATTCTGAAGGTAATGAAGATAAGCAGTTTACTTAAATATATATTTCAATGGTTTCCTATATAGTTTTTTTGTAAATTAAAATGATTGATATCTGAACGTTGTTTTAAAAAAATGCTGTTGTTTAATTCTACCCAACGCATGCATCTTTAAAAAAAGAATATTTCTTTTTCCAAACCTTTTATTATACAAAATTTTGTAGACGAAATCTGACCAAACAGATAAATTTAATTAGGGGCAAACTTTAGGCTTTACAACGCACGTGTAAAACAGTACCAAGTTCAATTTTTCCCCGAAACAATAAAAAAATATATTAATCCTCTTTTCCATTTTAAATAAGCAAAGTATAATACAATATTTAAATCCGTGATCACAAAAACCTTAAACAAAAGTATATATTCGATTTTTTATTCCTAACCCCCTCTATAGCCCCCCTTTTTCAACCTGTACAGGTTCGGACAACAAATTACTGATAAAATTAGCCTGTTTTGATTCTGAATAAAAAGAGAAGAAAATTATTCAAATATTTTTCTTTCTCACGAAGTTCTTAATAAAATGCAAACTTTGACCAAGTTCCAATATTACATCTTGGGTGAACGACAATGTTGTTAGGATACGTGGTTGCTGAATATTACAACACTGGATTTTCATATTAGCTGATATGTGTCATTTTCATTTATTTATTTAAAAAAAAAAGAATACTAAAGCTTTAAACTGTTTTCGGTGAAATATCTTTTTTCGGTTAACTGACATGGATATTGACGATGTGATTACTCATTCTTCATTATTAATGTTGCATATTTAATTGACATTTGACCGATTTATCTTAGGGCCCAAAAAAATCTGGAGCGAAAAAATTTGCTCAAAACGATTTAAAATTAAATAAAGGGGCGCGGATAGATTTTCTGTTGCAAAAATACATAATATTGGAACTTAGCCTTTGTACTTTTTCTCTTTAAAATACAAAATATATTAAAAATGATGTAAAATATTTACCTCTCTGTATCGTAAACTTCAAGTTCTTTAATATGTTTACCTATATAAATTGCCTAATTTAGAATCAGTTGAGGCATCACCTCCGGCACTCCAGAATATATTTACCTACCTAATTTAAAGGGCAACGTAGCTGTAGGGTTAATAATTATCATAAATGTAGCTTATTAACTTTCTAGTTACACACTCACAATCATATGGAATTTTAAATAAATTAAATAGCTTCATTTTATTTAAAATCATTTACTTAAATCTACCATGTTAAACTCAAATGCTAAAAAGTTGTTTATTTATTCACACATCTGATTTTTTTATTAGAACGAATTCAGTACTTCCAGTAAAACAAAGTTTGGTTACATGAATAACATACATACAAGTACACATTTTAAAGAGACTTTTGCTTATATACGGGAGTTGATCATATCTGCTTCTTTAGCGAATTTGTGGAAAATACCCGATAATATGCATGCAAACTTGAGAAAAGTATTCAATGGGCATGTGTTAGAGATGTATTCATTTTAATTTCAGTCGGAAGAGCGATTTGGGCCGAATTGGAGGCCTTCAAGACGCAGCAAGTCGGAGGGACCGCGCAGGGGAATCGAGTACGAAACCGATCCCGGGGAGCGCAGGAGAGAGTCCGACTCTGACGTGGAAAATATGGTAAAAGATAAGATCGATTTTGTTTCTCCAGACCTACAGTACATAGAATAACATCGATTAGTAGCATGATTTACTTACTGATGTCTTTGTACATTTGACGATTCCGAAAGCGGTTGGTTGCGAAGCGATGCGTAAATATACGTTATAAACGAGTTTCAAATATACAAAGAAATATACCAATAATTACTCATTTTGGGAAAATATACAATCACTTTAAAAATGTTATACGTAATTTTAAACTAACTTTTTTTAGATGCAATATAAATATTACTGCTAAAGCAAGGTATATATAACTGAGTCGTGGTTTCTGAATTAGATTTCCCTTGTGATTTTGCAATATCTCTTTGATTGCACTTAAAATAATTTAAACAAAACTGTTTTTAAAAATAAGTATGGCCAAATATTCCTAAACAATTGAGTGTATTTCAGGACTTAGCCTTAAAGAATTAATAGTACATTAGCAATAAATAGCTTACGCAGTGTTACTAAAAATAATTTTAAATATATTTTCTGAATCGCGTAATAAATAAATATAAAATGAATCTAGGCAGTACGCCAGATCAAGTTCCGGCCTGACGCACAAACGTTTTCTGGTGTTTTCCTCCCCCTATCATAACTTCCCTATCTTTCCAGATAAGGGTATGAGTTTTTTTATACATTAAAGCTTAAGTTAAGTAAAATTTGACTCAAATAAGTTGAAAAAGTAGTATTTTGTTTCTTTGAAACATAATTTGAAATATTTAAGCCTTTAAAAATGAACCCCTATAATGATTTAATTTAAAAAACTTATTTACCTTAAAAAATGAATATATTATCACAGTGTTTGCATGAAAATTTGGGATTAAGTTTAACTTACCTTCCTCTTCAAAATCTCCATTAGGCTAAAGGTAGCTTTTTAATTTTTAGGGGTGAAAACTACCCCTTATTGCAAAAACCTTTCAAACTTTCATATTAAAGCTTAAGTCACATAAAATTAGGCTCAAATATGTTAAAAATAGGTATTTAATTTTTTAAAACATTATTTAATATATTTCAACCCTTAAAAATTAACCCTTAATATGATTTAATAAAAAAAATTGCTTACCCTAGAAAAATTAATATATTGTCACAGAGTTGTAATTAAAAAATGTGACTGCTCAAAAGTATTACTAATTTAATTTTATAATTGTTTAATCCTTAAAAATCCACCACTTACAATATTACAATGCAGAAAATAGTACAAAAACGCGGATTTTTAAAAAAAAATGAAAAGTTGGAATTAAGTTCGACTCACCCTTAAAGTGTGCATTACGCCGATGAGCGCTTTTTTATTTTTTAGGGGGTGAAAGCTACCCCTTATTACTAAAATCTGTAAAACTTACTTTACTTTCATATTAAAGCTTCAATAAATGTTTAATCTTTGAAATATTAGTTGAAGTATTTCAATCCTTATAAGCAACCCCCTTATGGATTAATAAAAAAATATATATTTATTAGATAAAATAGAAAAAACACGTACAATTTCATTAAAAATGTATTGAAATTAAAAGCTATTTACAAAAACAATGTATTTGGGCTCTTAGAATGCTCCAAAAAATTCGTTTTTTAAGCACAAATCCTTCAGTTTTCGTGATAAAAAGTTTTTTAAAAAACCATTGTGTTGAGTTTTTTCAAGAGCTATAAGGTCCTATACATAAAAATTGGTTAAAACTTTTTAAGGGGATGAGTTTAAAGTGCTGAAAAAAGGTAGTGCTCGTTTATACACTTGCATTTTAAATGTTTATTTCTCACTTAATTTCCGTCACACAGTAAATTAAAAATAAGCACCATGTTTGTTATTTAAAAAGCTACAATTTAATACCTTAGTAATTTCTAGGTATCTGCCTTAGTTTTCGAGTTATTTTGAAGAAAATGTAATTTTTTATTAAAATTTGATTTTCACTTGCAGCTCCACTTTTTTTTAAATTAAACAATTTAAATCGGTTAAAATTTTAGAATGTATTTATGATATATAGATAAAGAAAAATTGAAAAAGGGCTATGACTCATTTTAATTAGGGTGGTAATTGGGGGGTTGTTTAGATTTTTGCACTCAAAAAATTTTGGTCAAACCTTATTTTAATCATAACTCACTCATTTTTTATAATACATACATTTTTTAAAAAAAAAAAGTTCTTTGCAAATGCTATAAAAAAGTTATTATGTATTAGTTTTCCTCGAAAAATACGTAAATTTTGCGTTATTTGCCTTTGAAACTCTGAAATTCTGTGTTTGATGAACAACAGTTAACCTTTAACAAACCACAACTTGGTTTATATTAGTCCCACAGCAATTACAAAAAAAGCATTTCATTTGTTTTTTTAAAAGCTACAACTTTGTTATTTGCATTTTTTTAATGCATACTTATCGAGTTGTTTGCAAAAAAACGATTAAAAACGTTGATTTTATCGACGAAAAACTCTGACTTTCGATCGCGAATAACTCGAAAAGTATGCATTTTACAAAAAAAAATGCATAAAACATTTTTTGCCCAGAAATTCTTTTTCTATCGATTCATGTGTGTCAAAATATAAAAAAATTCCACCCTCAAGATGGTTTGGCAACCACCCCCAAGGTAAAGGCGCCCTTCGGCATGAACTAGATTTTGATCCTTGGACTATTCCCTACCTACTGTCAAAATTTTAAATCATTCTATGCATTTTAAAAAAATTGCTAGGCAAAATGGTTCGTTTTCTGGACTATATGTAAATTTACATAAGTATTATCGTCCCCTGTAAAATATAAAGTTATGTCAAGTAGTTTCTGAGATGTTTGATTCTGAAAAACGGTCAATTTACTACTGACTAGTATGGGGGACATTGAAAGAGGCAACTTTCGTAACTCATATTCAGTATAAAGGTTAGGTTCTACCTAGAGACCAAGGTATACTGAGAAAAACGGCATGGGATTCGCCCAATTTTTCGATTTATTAAACTCAGAAAAAAGAGAAGAGATCCCAGTTCCTATACATAGATCTTGACCTCTTAAAGTAGTAAAATATAAAATTAGACCAGGTTTTGTCCACAATTTTGTTTTACTCTTTTGTATTAATTAAAAAAACGACATTCATTAATACAGACAGATCAGTAAAAAAACTTGTCAAAAAAGAGTTGCGGTCTAGTATTAGATGTCAGTATTTTAAGAGGTCGAGATTTTTGGACAGGAACTTGGTCCTTATTTCAAATAAGTGTTTTAGGTGAAATACTTAACCTATTTGGTCGGCTGTAAGAGCTGACCTGAGACATCCCGTAAACTTGATATGAAAAAGTTCAACGATAGCCAACATTATTTGGTTTTGGAGTTATTTATTTCTTCGCTTACGTAGTTTTGGTTAGTTTTGGTTAGTTAAAGTTTTCTGTTCACTTAGTCTTATCTGTATTAATTAAATTCATAATTTTGCTAACGGTAGTACCCTTTATTCCTATATTCAGGTTGTCAAGCCAGTCTTCAAGCCTGATTTGGAAAGCAAGCAGGGTAATGCAGATATCTCTTGCACAGGAATTAATTTTGAATTGCAGTGCTAAAAATCTGAGTTTAATGCCTCAAAAAAACTAATATATTCGCTGTTACGAAAAAAATAGCAGTAATCATTGTATACTTATGAGTGTCAAAACAATTTAACATTTTGAGAACAATTGGCACAAGCACATTATGTTATAGCCACAGCAGCTTTGAAAAAGCTCGGATTTCTTTTTCGAGCCAGAAAGTTCTCCTCTTCCAATCTTTCTACTCTGTATGTATCTCAAATTAGACACTGCTTGGATTATTGTTAAGATCTCCCACAACTCTTAGCAGTTTTAATTCTATTACGTTCGCCTTATTAAAAAAGCTCTTGCAAGAGTGAGGCAAGAAAGCTTTTTTCTCTTGCCCACCGACGGCCTGTAGGACACCTGTCGCCTTTTAGCCAACATTATTTCTCTCTTAGCGGCTTCCAAAAGTGCAACTTCCATGCATCCCTTCATTTCTTAGAATTTTTTTTCATGTGAATTCATTCTTTTTTTGAGGTTTGTAAAGCTTTATTTATGACTAGCATTTCTAATAATTGTATTTATTTCACGAATTAGTCTTAGTGACTTTTTTTAAGTTACTGACTTTCGGGGGCAAAAGCGTTTTAAAAGTAGGAAATTTTACACAGAGATTTGCCTGACTTTAAAATATTATTTCCTGACTAATTTTAAATCAAAACAGGGGTGACCAAATTTAAAAAAATGCTTTTCCTAAAAATCGACCCTTTTCTCACCAAACAATGTGTAAATTTAATATCAAAAATTCTAATCCTAAACTAAGTAAGGTAAAAGTAGCAGTTATATACCTTATTTTAGCTCTCAATTAAAAAAATGTTTTTTCTCAAGGTTTGGGTAATGTTTTTTTAAGGTAAGCATAGTTTCCTCTGATACATATCATTATTAACCCAACTTTTCCTAAATTATTAGGGTCGCGAAAACGGCCTTCTGCGCAAAGCAATTTCGAAAATTAGCACCGAATACCGAAGGCAGTTCGCTTGGCCCCCTGGGCACACCTCTAGGAGAGACGAGGTGGATGGGGCTCCTCGAAAATCTCAATCCATGGGCGCTCTTAAGGCCAATGCTCATGCTATGGTTCATAAGAAGAGAATGGATACTGAAAATCGAGATGGTAAGTCAAAAGTCTACAAGTAATGCAACTATTTCATTATTATTCGTTTTAAAATAAGGTAAACTGACTTCCGTAAAGATAATATCGAAATAAAAATGTGGAGGCCGTGGAGATCTAACAGTAAAAACCCAAATGAAAGAAATATTAGGGAGGTCCCATCATGTAATTCAGGACAATCGATTTCTTAGATTTGATGCACAACAAATGTGTTTGAGACTGTTTTATCGGAGACGTGCAGGGCAGATGTCATCAAAGACACTATACATTTGACTAAATGTATAGTGTCTTGACGCATGGGCCAAATATAAGACAAGGACGTTAGAATAGGGATTTATCCAGTATTATAACAGCAACTTATTTGGAACCTATAAGGCAGGCTATTTACAATATGTAATTTGACAAAAAATATTTAACCCTGGACTGTATTAAAAGGAATTGGAGAGATCGAGGATAATTAAGTGCTCCAAAACAACTTTTTGGAGATTTCCAAGAAGCAGACTTATTCCTTGGAGAAATAAATACCTTTAAACAATCTGAGTATCAAAATCAAAACAGATATATTTATTATCTGGATGAAACTTGGTATGACACCCATGATATTATCAAAAAAGGTTGGGTAGACGAAAAAAAAGGATAGTGTAGTGTTGATGTACCATCCAGCAGGAGAAAACATTAAGGACTGTTCATTGAATTATCATCAAGACATGGACAGTGGTTTTTTGAAACGTTATTAGCAAAGTTATCAGATAATACTGTTATTGTTATGGATATCGCATTATAGGAGTACCACTTAAGGCTTTTGTCCAAAACTCCCATGATATATATTTTATTGAATCATACAGTAAAAAAAAAACTACTTGAGGTATTACGAATAAAAAACTTTAAAAAGAATATGTAGTGGATAATTTAGCCTCACAAAAAAGACAATGTTTTAAGGTTATCGCCATATTATTGTTTTTGCCCCTATTGAACTGATATGGGCTTAGTCAAAAAGAAAAGAAGAAAAAAAAAACAAAACACACAATTTGGATAGCTCTGTAATAGAGTTGGAAAAACTACACTGGACATGTTAAACAAATTGAGAACAAATATTTACAATATTTTGAAACCGTATAAGATCTTAAGCCGGAGTCTCATGCATCCGATTTCCGACGATCCAATCATCCGAAAGTATTTTGATTGGTTAGAACATGTGGGGCCACAACTGACCAATCAAATGCTGAATTTTCGGAATCGGATCGTCGGAATCGACCAAATATAATAGCTATTCATTCTGATAGCGGTTCTGACGAACTTAGTGATGCTGATTTGTAATATAATCGACCAAATACATTTTATTTAACCATGGTCATAAAAAAAATAAAAAAATAAAAAGAAACAAGACGAAATATAAAACAGCAAAGACAGTTAATACGATATTGTTATGTTTATTATATGTTATAAGTTGTATGTATTTTATATTGTATACAGTAATAAAAAAAAAACAATAGCGAAAAATAAAGTACTTGTATTTCTGTCATATATTGCAGGCATATTATTTTTATTTTTTATATATGTGTAAATAACAAATACATTTTATTTATTAATGTCTGCAGTCAAGTAATAAAAAAATATATTAGGAAAGAAAACAATGTTATGTTTAACATAGGATTCTTACGTGTTTCTGTTCATATTTGGCATATATGTCCAACGACAAAACAAGTTTTATCTAACCGTAGTATATAGTACAGTTTTAGGATATATTAAAAAAATATAAACAAAAAAGGTAATGAGACAATACACTTTTATTACCATTGTACATATGTTGTTGTAAAAAAAAATAAAAAAAGATATGGCTCTGTTGATAGTCGAATTTCTAGGGATGCTTAGTAAGTTTTATGATAATTTATTGTCTAAAAGTCAGTCTATTTTATTTTGGAACGAAGTATACATTATTTGGTTACCCTTTTAGGTTTCACCAAATTAATGCTGGTATCCTCCAGGGTTCAGTACTGGTACCAACCCTATTCCAATCATACCAATAATGTTAAATTTTTTAGAAACATTTTGATTGATTTCAGTTAATTTTTTTTTTTTGTAAATACACAAATTTTTATTTTTTATATAAAACCTGGACGAATTTTAGTGGGTACAAAAGTTTTTAAGGAAACTCTATTGCTTATATTGGAAGTCACTGTTATTCAAGATGGCTCTACTCGACGTCAGTTGTAACATGTGTTTTTACTAAGTTATCCCCTAGCTTTTATTTCCTTGACTCTTCTATCATAATACCTGCACTTACCGATGGTTGATAAAATGACCTCTGAATAGTGGACTTCACCTGTGTATTGCTTTTTGATCTGTGGCCGGCAGTCTTGTTTTCATTTTTTTCTTTTGACTAAATACAACGTTTAAATAATGTATTATTTTTAAAATCTGAAGAGTTAAGAAAATGTTGGCACTATTCTGTGTTTTTAGCGAGCGAACTGGAGCCTTTAGTCGACGACCGATCAAATCAAGAAAAGTTAAAAGAAGAATTTAACAGTAACAGTGAGTATAAAAAACAGTTTAGGCCATTTAGTCATTACCAATATATAAACGGACGATTTTCCTCAAAACGACCCGTTGCCCAGATTGAAAATGTACATAAAGATTTTTCTGCAGACTTGGAAAACGATGCGTCTTGGTACCGCGAAGTTGTTGAACTCCGCAAAAAGGCCGGAGAATACAAGGTTAGTTAAAATTATGTTTCCTTAATAAATATTTTTTTATAAGAAACATGCGGTGGCAGCTCTTGATATAATGTCGTATTGCCATGACTCTACTTGCAAGTAAAAAATTTAAATAAAGTTTTTGTCTTATACCGACATGTTTCGTTTTGATGCATTAAAACAGCGCTTTCCGTAATATCAGCCACGGTTAGTAACTAGGTGGGTGACCGCCGGCGAACACTGTGTGTCGGTGTGTGGGGTTCGGAATCCACGTTAAACCGCCTTCTATAAAAGGTGCCGTGTAATGCAATATCTGCATTTTTCGGTACCTGAACAACGTTGACAACTAGGGGAAAAATGTGTTAAACATCTAAAAACCGAAGCCCCTACAAATAAAAAATATTTTTCAGACTATTATTTTCTTATTGGTCAGTTGCTTTACTAAATAAGATTTTTTAAAATAGAGCAAGAGCACCGTAGTTCGGCGTTGGCATTATTACAAAGATCACGAGCCGCCACTGAAACAAATATTATTTTTAGTACAATTTAAGGGCAATTTATTTAAATGTGATTAAATTAAGTTTATTTGTCTTTGTCATCTTTGAACTATACTTTTACTTAAGACAATTAAAAAAAAAACTAGTGGAAGAGTCGCTGCAAAATTAGCCCTAAAAGCACTTTTTACTAGGTTATTCAATAAGTTTTCTCGTTTGATAAAAAAAACACGATTTTATGATTTTAACTACATTGTATTATTCAACACCATCTCCATGGACTTTATGCACTTCTTTCAGTGATTTTCTAATATATGGATTCCGTCCTTGAAATGATAATCCGGAAGACTTCCGCCTCCACAGCTGTCTAGTCAGAAAATGATAATCCGGAAGAGGTTCCTTGCCTGGCAGCACGTTAGCATTTACAATTCAAATGTTTCCCATTGTAAATGCTAACGTGCTGCCACCATATGACAAGCAAGCCAGTTCCACCTCAACTTGGAGTTCGAATTGCATTGTAAATGCAGCTTAAATCTGGCGAATAAGGTGAATATTACAACAAAGCGTACTTTAATTCACTGATGGATCGCTGCTTTTTTGACCTGTGTGAAAGGGTGCGTTTTCTTAATGAAAATTTTTTTTCTTCTGTAAACCAGACCTTTTTCTCCAAATTTTTTCACCCAGCAGGTCCAAAAGGTACAGTAACAGGTTTATTGTTTTACCAGTTTAAAGGTAATTCATGAACAAATTTTCTTTTTTATCCGAAGTACAACACCTTTTTACTGTTCTTACTAAAGGTAAAATGTTCTTATACACTTTTAACAGCCTATCATAAATAACGCTTCCAAAATAAGATTTTTTTACTCACGATACTCAATTTTTTACATTGTATTAAATACTGTGACAAGTCAAATTTGAGCAGCTATGTGTACATGAATGAGTTAACAGATCTTCAAGATACTCATAAAAAAGTAACACCATTTTTAGAGAAAAAACGACGAACCTAAAAGCGCCATCTCTTATTGAACGACAAAACTTATTAAAAAAATAGTTACTTCTTATTACACAGATAATGATTTTTTTTTAAGTATTAGTTTCACAAAAGTATTATTAAATACGATATTGTTTAAGATATTTTAAATAGGTACACTGATAAAAACGTATAAAGATCACATAGAGTGGAAGAATGGTCTTAAAACTAAATTGGTTGTTGTAGCATAGAGGCTGGGGATCAGAATTGGCACCTGAGCGGTTATCAGACATTTACAATAAGCAGGTCGAGTTATGGGATCAAGTTTCTAGAAGAAGTTCCTTATCAGCGTTGTCGCTGGCTTCGCATATGACCAACAAGTCGTATACCAAGGAAGACAAAGAAGAAGACAATAATCGAAAGAGTTCGCCTACAAAGGCTTATAGAAATGCCGAAAATAATGCTAGAATGATTAGGGACATTATTAGGCATCATTTAGAACGGACAACTGGTGGTGCTGGTAAGATTTACATAATTTTAACGCAGAGATTTAAAAGTGATGGAATAAGACTTGTCTTTTGCAGAATTTGATGGGTTAATTCTTTCACCAACCAGGGAAAAATTAGAACCAACGATTCCTAGAAAAGACGATGACTCAAGAGGATCTCAGAAAAATAGCCCTAAAAAAAGTTCGCCTTTAAAAATGTCTGCTAAACGCGGTAGCCAAAAAGGAAAAGAAGGTGCGCTTAACACAAGTAAGGTGTATTAAACAGTTTTAAACAGCCGTAGTTTTGGGGATGAGGCAGTTTACAAAACCAAATACTTCGCAAAAGTTTAGGAGTTACCAAAGTCTGCCTCGATTTCAGATATAGCTATTTTACTGAGACGGTTACATAGGGTGTCCGGAAAGGTTCTGCCAATAACTTAGTGATATAAACTGGGTTTTACGTTTACAAAATATTTTCCTTATAGTCTAAGCGCTGACAGCCACCTTGACTAACCTACTAAGTATAAAGCTACAATTGTGTGTATGAACAATTTAATAATAGTTAAATTGGAAAATCAATGTCTGGCAGTGTTGACGGGGTTGCGAAACTGTTTTACCAGACACGAAACTTCGTTTTTACACATTATTTTTTATTGCGAAAAAACTATAAACGCTACAATTTTGGAATAATTTTACCCCAATGCCGACTGTTTGTACTATAACGGAGTAGAAAATTTAACTTGCTATAAAAAATACTTTCAAAAATATAATTTTTTGAATTTTACATTACAAGTGTTAAATTTGATCGAAAATCGTAGTATGTATAAGAAATCCAAAAAAACCTTTTTTTTAAGGCCATTTGAATGACTTTTAAAAGCTTTCTTACGATTTTTTTCTGCGATTTTTCATCTATTTAAATTCGAGTAAGCTGCGGCGATAGTGTTATTTTTACCACCTAATGAAATCTACAAGGCTTGTTCAAAATTTTTTAAAATTACAGTTGATTTTATGCTTGTGTCATTTTTTCATAATATGTAAAAACGGTATACAGGTTGACAATTGTAGCTGGATCGAAGAAGTTTTTTCGAACCCACAATTTTACACAAAACTGTGAACTATTTCAGTACAAAATCTCGCTAAAAACTGTCAGTCTGGAACAACAAAGGACATTTACAGAACACGATCTGAATATTAGCCTCTTCCTCGTAAGCTGTCTAGTGCATATATTTTTTAACGTGTTTTTCACCTATTTTTAAGTGTCATAGAAAGACAGGAAATTAAATGGTATATAAACTGTGCATTTTTTTTTTTTATAAATAAGGCGAAAATTTTCGATCAAATTTGTTAAATTAAAAAAAATAATCTTCGAAAATATTTACTCTAGCAACTCGAATGTATTGTACAAATACTTTCCATAATAAAAAATGATGTATAAAAATGTCCTATTTTTTCGAAAAAATTCAGCCTGATAAAACAGTTTGGTAACCGCGTCAACCCTGACTGGCGTTAATCTTCTTATTAAACTATTGTTGAATTAATCATACACAAAATTGTAGCTTTGTACCTCCCAGGTTAGTCGAGGTGGCTGCTAGCTCTCCGTCTATTAGTCCAAAAGCTAATAAATAGGTCACAAAGAAATATGCCCGAGTCTGAAACCGGCGTAGATTTTGGAACATTATTAACTTTGTGAAGTAAACATCCGGAAAACTACGATTGTATTTAAAATTTCATTTTTATAAAATATTGATGACAAATTATGTTATAGTTCGCTCGCACTCAGTTGGGCCTCCAACAGAAACTTCTAATAAGGAGAAGCAATCTCCAAAGAGGCAATCTAGGTCCACAGTAAAAGAGGGGAGGAAGTCTACCTCTAATACTCCTTCAAATAAGCGACCTCGACCCTGTAAGGTCATAGCTTGTAGAAAACCTGAAATATTTACGGATGCGGATTGATATCGACTTCTCAAACTTTTGTTTATGCATAAATTAATATTTTTTTGCATTACTACATTCTCTAGAAATTCTTTAAATGAGCTGCATCTTTAAAAAACACATCAACTACTCTATTTACACAATTTATTTTTTTACTGACATTATACACGGTGCGTCAAAAAACGTACTAATTTTTTCAGAAAATTTCATTCTTAATTCAATTGCTGCATAGAGAATATAAAAATGTGACTAGCAAAATAAAACATTTTGAAATTCAAAAATTTATTGGGTGTTGAAAGAATGAATGACTTAGTGACCATATGCCAAATAACAGGATGTCCGGAAAATACGTATACAATATTTGATAACAGACTTGACGTCAGTATAGGCTGAATTAAGTTAACATTGTTACATATAAAATTGCCTCGTTTAGTCGAAAGAGAGAGTTAAAAATTTTAAGAAATATTGGTTTATCTCTAATTTGTTGACAACAGGTCAATTGATTTGAATATTTTTGGTGTATAGTCAGACGCTATAAAATGACGTCTCCTGGTGGTATAGTGGTTAGCTATAAAAAAAGTGAAACTTTATAAATGTGAGGTCATCAGTAAAAAAATTCTCTGATTTTCGATTTTATCAACATTTTGACAACCCAGATGTATTTATCCGCTAACTCAATTTTTTTAGATTTTTGTTTTTAATCCTAGCTGTGACAATAGAAGAACAAGTTAATATTAAAACTAAATTTATTTAATAAAGTTAGCACAAATGAAACATTATTTTAAAAAAATTTCAAATTGACTACCTTTTGGCAAAATACACTTATTTATTAACACACTTTAGGTAAAAAAAAATAGATCCTAGCTAAGGCCTTAGAATAATTAACACATAAATCTGGAGTACGTAGTGTCCATTTTACTGGTGCATTCCATCTACTAGTTAGGTATTGCCGAACAGCAACGGAAAAATGGGATGAGGTACTTTTATGTATATCCGAAGTGAAAATAAAAAATTTGACAATTTATTAAAAATGTTATAATACCTAAGCTAAAAGAAAGAGAAAATCTTTAATCCGCCTCTGTAAATTTAAGAACACCAGTGTGTGCCAAGAGTCGCTCCTTGCTTCACATGTCGCTTTTTTCATAATTTCATCGGTGTTTCCTTCCACCTCCCAACTTAGTTTGTTATGTAGTTTCGTGAATGTGTGTGGCTGTTTCTCTGCGTTCAGAAATCATTTTTAAAGAATTTTATTTTAATCTATTGCTTTTTACAGCTTTTAAACGCCTAATTTTTGATATATCTATGATATATACACTTTTTGCTTTGTATTTGCACAGTTTTTGTGAAGGCATTTGATAATAAGGTTGGATACACACTGGCGTCAATAGCAACGCGCTTTTAAGACTTCCACAGTAAAAGTCACAAGTACTAATTTTTTAATACAAATATAAATATGCAACATTTACACAACTTAACACAAACAAAAAAAAAATAAAGAAAACAAATTTCAAACATAATTAAAGTTAAATAAAGCAAGCAAATAACTCCACAACAAGTGACACGACCTATACGTTCATTTCGTAAACTTTGATTTTGATCCACGTCTCAGTTTTTATTTACACTTTGATACTCGTGCGTAATTTTAAAAATTACGGTCTCAGGGTCGATCCTTACATGCGCCAGATTAAACGCCCAGTGTGAACCCGCCCTAAAAGTAAAGAATAGGAAAAATGATTTCTGATAATGCTTTTCGTAATTTTAGAAATTCTGAGTAAATGCCAAGTGTGTAATGTTGTACTGTAACAAAAGTTTCGGGTTTTTTAGCATCCCTGAACACCACTGTCTCATCCCGATCTAAATCAAGTTCGGTAGTAACTAAAAATGAGGACGATAGATTGGCCAAATCAAATAAAAATAAAACATTAGGTACGATAGATTCATCTAAGCAAAACCGAAAAGGAAGTCACGAAGGTAAGACCTTTAATAAGGCTCGATACTTGGCACACGCATTTTTTTCTTCAAAAAACATCTGCCACTTTATTATTCCTTATATTATTAATAATAAAATTACTAACATGTACGCACTGATTGACCTTTGAAACGTTTTAAAAAATAGTGAATAAGAAACGTTTTACCAAAAGGCCAAAGTTTACCGCTTAGACGTGTTTAACCTTATTTCTAACCTAATCAATTGCAATATTCCAATTAATTCAGGCTCCTCAATATACAGGGTGTAAAAAACCTACTTCAGGCGGATGACTGTTTTATTATAAATTTTACGACCGTTTAAGTAATTTTTTATCTTTTGTCATCTCCAAGGAGCCTTTTTAAAAGGCCTTAAATGTGCGTTATCATTTGACATTTCAATGACTGGTAAATACCATGCTTAAAAGATGGGTTAATATTTTATTTTCCTAACTTGCCACTCCAATTTTCTAGAAAGTTTTAAATTTATTTGTAATGTTTTTCTGGTAAACGAGCGCAGAATAATCTAGATATCCCTTCCTCGGGATCTTTAATTAATATTAGATTAGGGCACCAAAAATGTCCAGTTTAAAGCCTTAAAGACAGGATCATGTTTGCTGTCGCAGTAAAAATTGCTTTGAGCTTATAGGCTTTGTTTTCAAGAATGATCTTGACTAGCATATTATAAACACATTACATTCATAACCACAGCAGCGTCCAAGCCGGAAAGTATTTTTTATCTTTTAAACTGTATACACTGTGGACCATTAGGTTTGGAACAAATGAGAAACTTTGTTATATGAAATTTGTCAGAAAATTTTATTGTTCATAAAAGTTGGTGCATGATGCCAAACTATATTAGCAGTAGTTAGTTTTATTAAAAGTCAAAGGATATACTGGGTAAGTAAAAAAACTGAAAACTTTTAAGAATTAAAACTCCTTATTAAAAAAAAATAACAATATGTTAAATAAAAAAGTTGTTAAGAATTAAAAGTTATGCTTAAATACCAAGTCATCGCGTCCTATTGACTTTTTTTTAGAACATTTTGAATAACCTCTATATGATATATATTTTTATTATTTTAATGTATTATTTTTTGAACGTAGCCACAACCAAATCACTTTTAATTACATTTTTTCAAATTAACGCGTTTTTGCAAAATTTAACTGGATTTATATTTTTTTAGCTATCCGCCAACGATATTTAACAAATCTCTAAAATTTCCCAAAAAAAAAATTTACCAAGGCAAATACTTTATTTATAATAATGTCTATATAAAAAAAGTCTTATTTAACGTATATTTTCTTTCAAATTTTATGAAAGTGTACAGGGTCTTTGATTATATTAACGTGGCTTCTGAGGCCTTTATTTTTGAAGACAGAAAAAAATGTTTTATATAAAAATTGTAGGATTTTTTCCGTATTATCTTTTGAAATTATTAGTAAAAAAATATCGCAATAAAAAAATGAAAAAACATAGGCAACTTCAACTTTTTTAAACGAAACACCCTGTATATTATAACCTACAATGAAAGATTTTTTTTTTTTTTTTAATTTCAAATATATATACATTGATGATATTTGGATGAACCATTTTTGAGATATTTTAGGTTAAATTATTAATAAATTACAAAACTGTTTTATATTAGTATCAAGAAAGCCATGGAAACAATAAAATTGTTATGTTGCTGGTGAGGGTTTTGTCATTAAACATTCCTGTTAAAGTAAAAGAAGACTTGTCGGTGAATAGAATTTTATTCAAAAACTCTAGATCCTGCTGCATATACCTAGCTATTTCCAATGCATACTTAGGTCGGTCCTGCATGTGTTGTTCAGGAAGATTCTAAACGGACATAAATTTATAAGGATAAAATTTTAAGGTTAAATAACTTTTATAGTCTGTTTTATTAAGTTCAGATGCCGCATCCGAGATTAATATTTCAGGATTTTCTAAAATTATTATTAAAAGTAGTTAGTGCTAGTCCAATAGAAAAAGTATAATAATTATCCTGAAAAAACGAGGATATCCAAAATTTTGTTTTCATTTCGTGCTGCAGACCTTTCCTTCATTTTAAAGCTTTTTCGTTCAATAAACTTTCTTAATAAGTATTTAATAGTATCTATAGATGGTACCCGTTGTTAAGTAATATTCCCTTTGCACTGTCGTCACATTATTATTGTTACCATAAAAAAGACGCGATTTTTTGTTCTTCTGAATAGCCCATCGACAAAAAAGCAATACAAACTACTTTTAATAGTTAAAATGATAAATTTCAACTTTTTACAATATTAATACTTCAAATGTATTAAAACAATTGTATTGTTTTCATAGCATTCTTGATACTAATATGATTTTTTTTCAATTTATTTATATTTTAAGCTTAAATATCTCAAAAATGGTTCATCCAAATATCATCAATGTATATATATTTGAAATCAGAAAAAAAAAGATCTTTTATTGTCGTGCATAATATACAGGGTGTTCCATTTAAAAAAGTTGAATTTGCCTATATTTCTTCATTTTTTTTATTGCAATATTTTTTACTGATAATTTCAATAGATAATATGGAAAAAAACCTAAAATTTTTATATAAAACATTTTTTTCTGTCTTCAAAAATAAAGGCTCCAGAAGACACGTAAATATAATCAAAGACCCTGTATAACAGTTGTTCAGTATTACACTTTCATAAGAATTTGAATCAGAAATTTTATTCGTTAAATGGGACCAGCTTTTATAAAAAATACAATTTTCTGACAAATTACAAATATAAACGTTTTCCATTTGTTGTAAACCTAATGGGTCACACTGTATATTGAAAAAATGGTTCTCCCCAACTTTTGGCATTTTTGATTTCAAAGAAAGAGCTGTCCGCCTTATTAATGATCCCACTCTTACACTCATATAGCGCACCAACGAGCTGTTCCTCTTCTCCGCTTTTTTATTCCTAAAGTATCTAAACTCTGGAACCTGTTGCCCGTGGAAGTGTTCTCCAAATCCAGTGTTAAAAAACCTTTTCTTACTTTTTTTTTTGACAAACCTACAGTACTTTAGTACTTAGGCTTTATGCCTTCGAGGATTGTCCCAAGGTAAGTCAGAGCCATGAGCAAAGATTAAGACTAAAAGGTAAGACAAGCAGTTAATATTTTTCGTTCTGAGCCACCACCGCCCTAAAGAGCCTACAAAACCAATTCGGTTTCCACTAGATCCGATCGTTTAAAGCCGGAGTCTCATGCATCCGATTTCCGACGATCCGATCATTTGAAAGTATTTTGATTGGTCAGAACATTTTGGCGCCATTTTTCATCCGAATATTTTAACATTTTATCCGACGTCGGATGGAGTTAAATTAATTTTAATTTTGTACGATGTCGGACGTTTCTTTCTGGTCTTCTAACCTTACTTTATTTATTTTGTTGCGGTTATTTCAATTTATATTGAAAATTAAAATAAACAGTTATAATTTAAAATGTTTAAAAATTTTAACCTTAACCTGAATTTACCTTATACCCAACAACCACTTTCTCTTCTTCCATTAAATAAAATTTTAGTTCCGTTAGGTTATTTTCTCTATTTTTTATTGCAGTTTCATAGGTTGACCTTCAAAATGCTCTTATTTTCTTTTCTTTTGACTGGATATCGGATCCGAAATTCGGATCAATGAGACATGCAAGTTTTCCGACACAAAATTTAAAAAATTTTCGTACGTCGGATGGTCGGAAATCGGACGCATGAGACTCTGGCTTTAATCGATCCGTCCGTTGTGGAAAGCCTGAAGTTAACATGCCACACACCGCGTTTTCACAGTTTACTTTGGAAAATACTGATTTTTTTGGCTTTTTTATTGTCTATAGTGTTTATGTTAGTAAGAAAAAGGTTTAAATTTTATATTGCCATTTCAGCACATTCTTTGGAAATTCCAAGAGTCAAGCGTAAAGTTTATTTTGGTAAAAAGTGTCTTAAAACTAAGGTTTTCAGTAAAAATTATATTCAAATGTCAATCAGTCATTTTTTTTAAATTTAAGCCCCTTTCTAAAAACCAAGATAGTTCATCTATTTTCCCCCCTTAGCCTATAAATATTCACAGAATGTACACACAAGTTTTTTTTTTCATACTAAACATGGTAAACACAGGGAAAATAAATTAATATTCCAATAAACAAGGTGTTTTACCTCTAATGACGTCATTAAATGACATAAAACATTATAAAATATGCATGTTCAATGCATAGAAAATTATTGTGACTGAAAAAAGATTAAGGGTGAATTTTTATTACCATTTCATGTGCTGCAGGAAAATGCAGTGGCGTAGCTATGTACGTAACTAAGGGTCCCGGGACAAAAATGAAATTTGGGCCCTTTCTATCTATAATTAATTTTAAGAAACTAAGAGATTAAAGAAATATATTTAAGTTATAACTTTGTAAGCAATAGATGAGCTATTTTTGGACTGAAGTTTGTACTTACTAGAACTTACATGGTTATATTATGATCAAAACAATTTGTTTTGACAGTTAATGCTTGGTGCACAATGAGTCCATAGAAAAAAGACTAAGAATGAGTCGGGGGTCTAGACGGGAGGTTGTAACTACGCATGCTTACAACCTTCCGTTACGACCCCAGACTCATTTTGCATCTGGCATAAAAGAATGATATTGATTTTGTTTCTTCGATTTCTTTAAAAGTTTTTTTTGGGGATTCACCGACAATTCTATTCCACACTTAGGATTTGAATTCAATTTACACTCGTCCTTTTATGCTTGTTAAATTAAGTATGGTTAATATTTCTTATTTATTTATAATTTATTAAAAACTCAATACAAATAAAGTTTGTCCTAGCATTTTTAGGCTTGATTCACACTACAGGTCCGCTCTCGGTCCGGTTAAATATTTTCACAGCCTATTCACACTAACGTCATCGTCCCGCTTTCGGTCTTATTCCCTCTGCGATACTGATATATTCTAAAGAAAATTTTACACCTACATTTTTAAGCCAGAAACTTATTTTTTGCTTGGTTATTTAAAATACTCCCAGAAATAATAATTCTTCAGGGTACCCTGGGCGATATTAGTAAGTGGAAATATTTATGTGAAAATAATGACACATGGAATGGTGTTAACGTTCATAACGAAAAGGTCATTATTTTTAATTTAATTTAATTTTATTTTAGTGTGAATTTTCTTACCGAATCTCCTACGATCTTGAATTATCATCTGAGACTTATTCCTCGTACACTAATTAAAAAAAAAAAAAAATATTAGATAAGGGATATAATATGTATTGTACGAAATTTCTGCTTCATTTATTAAATGGCTACGTATGTTATTGCCCTCTAGTTTTCTCCTTTGCAAACTTGAATGCACTAACATTCCTTTTTTCCTTTTGGACTGTGGTATTATTTTTATCCAAAAAAGTTAGTATTATATGTATTATAATCTTATTAAATCAAGTATTTGAAAATTGTCGTGCACCGTGAATCGTCTATGTAACAAAATTAAATTTGCTAATGGAAAATCCAAAGTATTTTTAAAAATATTTCTTTAGCATCGGAACAACCTAAGTCTGAAAACACAACGGGTGATATGAAAAAGAATCAAGAGAATGAGCAGCCTGATAGCATAGAATACGAACCGGTGATCAAATCTCCCCCTGAACCAACGAGAGTCAAGTCTCCTGAGCAAATAATCATGAGATCACCGGATCCCGTTAATTGGACTGTGCCTTTGGATACTGGGAAAACATTTACTGTTACCCAAAATGTTCGCGATGGTACGTATTAAATAGGTCTACTTTACGCTACTGCCTCGAAAACAACATCTGGGGTATTCGAGTGTGCACACTACAAATTGTAACCTTTTATGCCATACAGATTATAATACGAGGAGCACTATTTATAATTTAAGCCTAATAATAGAAAAGCAGTAATTTTTTATTGAAACTGCCTTTGTTTTTCGAAATATTTTCCTTTATGATCTATACACTTTCACATACGTCCGAACCACTTGACAAAGCATTTTTTCATTCCGGTTAAGATGACTCCAAAACATGTTTTTGGATGCATTAACGACCAGTCTTTGTCTAGGTAATACTTAATTAATTCGTGATATTCCAAAACAAAAATGAGTCCAGGACTGTGCCCATTGATTCGGTTTTTTAAGTGCTCAGGTAAATGGTGTCAGGAAAACGGACTGACAGCCAATTCATCAAAAACAGAGCTCGTATTATTTACTAGAAGGAGAAAACACACCGGACTTCGGAAAGTGAAGTTCGGTGAGAGAAAACTAGAATACTCCGGTACAGCCAAGTATCTTAGAGTGATACTAGACGACAAGCTGAATTGGAAAGCACATCTAAAAATGGTAGCGAGGAAGGCCACAGGATCGCTATGGCTCTGTAGAAGAGTCGTAGGACGGCACTGGGGACTTTCTCCTAAGGTCATGAAGTGAATATACGAAGCAGTCATCAGACCACGGATACTGTATGCCTCCGTGATATGGTGGCGACGCACAGAACTTAAGACGGCACATATACTGTTGAAACATATACAAAGAATGGCAATGAGAGGAATAACTGGGGCAGCATCCACTACTCCGACGGAATCGCTGGAGATTATAATGGGGCTCCCACCTCTCCATATAATGATCAAGGCATCTGCAAGGGCAGAGGCACTTAGACTGGAGTGTGAAGGACGGTGAAGGATAAGGGAGGGGGGCACTGTGTCACAATGGGCCAAGTGAGAACTGTGGCTCTTTCGATGAAGCAGGATAGCATCCCCCCAGTAATCCACTTAGACCTCATGTACAAGGTGAACATGACATCTGCGGATAACTGGGCTTACAAACGCTGTGGGACACCAAGCGAAGGAACAGTCATCTATACAGATTTCTCGAGGAAAGAAGACCGCTTCGGCTTCTATGTAGAAAGAACGAACAACAAGCTCTATGGAACAATGGGAAAGTATGCAACCGTATTTCAGGCAGAAGTTATGGCAATAGCCAAAGCCATAGAATACTGCCTTAATAGAAGATACAGGCAAAAGATAACCATATGTACTGATAGTAAGGCAGCGATCGGGGCGCTAACAAATACAGTGCACAGATCAAAATTTACGAACAGATGTCGGGAAGCAATTAATGAACTAACGAAAACCGCCAGAGTCACCCTGCAATGGGTCCCTGGACACAAAGGGATCCCGGGGAATGAAATGGCTGTCAAACTCGCCAATTTGGGAGCTGAGGACAATGGACCTAAATATACCGTGGGAATCTCTTATAACACGGATATGTCAGAGATAGCAACATGGATAGGGAAACGGTTCGATGAGAACTGGAAAAAGACAAAAGCCAGACAATTAAAGGCTATTATTGGGGAAGACCTATGGAAGGACCTACCGATGAGTATAAAGGACTTCAATAGGTCATTGTGGAAACAGACACTATCTCAACAAGATAGGAAGAAGTAAGACAAGTACATGTAGATGGTGTGGAGAGGGAAGAGAGGACGCCATACATATACTTAGAGATTACCCAGCACCAGGGCACACCAGAGGGAAATGTCTAGGAACGGCATGACTGGACCTAAATGACATAAGTTTCCTACCACTAACAGGACCCGCATCACTAGTGAGGAAATTGGGGCTCTAGTAAGCAAAATGGCAGCGCCATATCAGTGTGTAAAAGGAATGCATACATAAGGGACAGTACAGGGTTACGGAACCTGTGTATGATTAAGGGTTGGTGTAGAGCATAATGGGCTTAGGCCTCAGTGCTCAGGGCCCCAGCGAGGGAACTCACCAGGCTAAGATAGATAGATAGATAATTGGGGGGTTAAACGACATCAAGCACTGTCTTGACGCAGAATGATCCATTGGCGTTGGTTGTTTGGTTTAATTATTTCCCTAAAGACTTTCAGAAAACAAATTGGTGTGTACAATTCACTGTTGCCACATAATCAGTTTGTCAAAAAACACAAGCAACCATTTGTTTCGACGTGCTTCTAGCGTAAATAACTTTTGTCAAAGACAATTATGGCTTTCACTATAGACACACAAAACAATGCTGGATTTTTGGTAATAGGTTTGGACGCTCGCTTACTTGAGCGGGTGTCCATCGGAAAAAATTATGTTCACACGCTGCTATAAAAGAATACTGTTACCAAAGCTATAACAATGGTAACAGTAATTAGGAACTATTTCTGTGGAAAATAGGCCAAATTCGTTGTAATAATGATATATTTTTTTTTTGCTGTAGAATAATAATATTTTAATTATTAAATTTTTACTTTGGATGGTTGTATGTCTTTGTATGTCTGTCTGTTTAAAATTAAACAGAAAACTTTTACATTTGGCAAAAAAATGTTATGAAAAGAAAAAACATTTTGTTAAAGGCCAGTTCAGTAGGTGTAAGTAAAAAGAAATTATACTATTGACAAATATTTCCAGACATTCTAAGAAAGGCACCTGACAGACGTCAGCAAGAATATACCTACACAATGCCCTATATTATTACCATTGTTATACATAAACAACAACAGTGTCCCTTTAAATTGTAGAAAAGAATCAATTAGATCTTTGGATTTATCAGTAATAAATGAATATATTTTTTTTTTGTATAATTCCAGCATTTCTTGATATGTGTGGATGTTATAAAATAAAATATAGAATTTGAAAAATTCTAAATTATCTTTAACATCGTGTATCCCATCAACTATAAATATATTTTTTAATCAAATTTTAATTCTCCAAAGGTAAAATTTACATAATTAAAATAACAAAATTTTATTATTATGCAGCAAAAAAATTAATATTACAACGAATTTGGCCTATTTCCCTCAAAAATAATCTAAATTACTGTTACCATTGTTATAGCTTTGGCAACAGTGTTCGTTTAAACAGCAGCGTGTGTACGTATTTTCTTTCGATGGACGCCCGTTAGAGCGTCCTAACCTATTAATAAAAATTTAGCATTGTTTTGTGTGTCTATAGTAAAAACTATAATTGTCTTTGCTTTTATTGAATTTGGTTCATCTTGAAACACCTATACAGTCGGATGCTGTTTAGTTTCTGGTCATATGCAGAGATTCACGATTCGTCACCTGTAAAGGTGCGTATTCAATTAGCGCGGCTGTCGCCCTTATTCTACCATTCTCATTGATTCGACCACGGCAGTGTTCGCCTTGTCGCGCGCACCGGTTGGATGTCCACTTTCCGCGGCAACAATCACGAACACGCCGCCCGCGGCAGCTGCTTTAAATGGATATGCACCGTTACAATATTATACACGTCTTATAAACCACCGCCACTTTGTGTCTTAAGCATTTGTTTGCACCAATCGACACGCGCATCTTTTTGAGATTTTGTGGGATTATGTGGAGTTTACCGAGTAAAAATCTTTTTCACAGGTAAATGACGAGAGAGTATTTTATATATGTTGGTGGAACAAATGTTTAAGGTTGCCTCTATCTTACAGTAGGTCACATGACGATCTTGCATTATAGTCCATTTAAAACGGGGGTCCTGGTTGCCCAATTTCGCTGCAAGTAGAGACTACCTTCAGGGTACGTTTCTTGGGTCGCTGATTACAAATTTCGGGATCCCGAAGCTCGGAAATTCTGGCATCACCCCTAAAAATGCAAAAAACACCCCTTTTAGGAGTTTTTTAATGAAAATCTTTTAAAAAACTTATGAAAATGCTCTTTAGGCACTTAGAAAATACTCCCAGGGTACGTTTTTTTGGATCGCTAATTCCAAATTTCGGAGTCCCGAAACCCTTGAACCCCGGCGTCACCCCTAAAAGGTCAAAAAACACCCTTTTTAGAGGTTTTTTAAGAATAATCTTATAAAAAATTTAGAGAAATTATTTAATATTGATAAAAATTTGTATTTTTTATGGCATTATATTAATTTGAGCATAAATAAAATTTTAGGGTAATTTATTGGGGATAAAACAACCCCCAATCATCCGTAAAATATCGTACAATTAAAAAAAAATGAAAACAAAAAAAGTTTGTGCTTTTTGCCTAAAATATTGGATATAGACATTTCACGACCAAAAAAAAATCCCCTCCCCTAAGGGATCATAAGTACCCCCGCACCCCTTTTGGGGGCTTAGAAAATATCAAATTCAAATTAAAAGTAAAACAGTGTAAAAAAAAAATTTGCGCACTTTTTATTTTATCAGGTTTAAGGGGCAGTTTTCCTCGTCAAAAGGGTTAAAATATCTGATAAAACTTTTTTGTAAGCAAATTTTTGGTATAATAAAGAATAATAAAAAATATTTTAAACTCATTGTTTTACTTTTAGTTCGAATTGGATATTTTCTAAGCCCCCGAAAGGGGTGCGAGAGGTACTTATAATTCCTTAGGGAAGATAATTTTTTTTTGGTCGTGAAAAGGCTATTTTCTCAAAATTTTGGGCAAAAAGCACAAAACTTTTTTGTTTGCATTTTTTTTTTCTAATTGTACGATATTTTAGTGATGATTGGGGGTTGTTTCACTCCCAAGGAATTACCCCAAAAATTAATTTAGGCTCAAATTAATATTATGTCAAAAAAAATACAATTTTTTATCAATATTAAATAATTTATATATTTTTTTATAAGATTATTCTTAAAAAACCCATAAAAAGGGTGTTTTTTGCATTTTTAGGGGTGAGGCCAGAATTTTCGGGCTACACGACACCGAAATTCGGAATCACCGACCCATAACTCATACCCTGAAGGTAGTCTCCACTTGCAGCGAAATTGGGCACCCGGGACCCGCCCTTTAAATGGACTATTAGCAGTTTTTGCACAGCATCAGTGTTTTCTGACAAAACGGATTTTTCAGCATCAGAGAGCGAACGGCGACCACGATTTATTTGTTTTACCACAGTGGTAAAGGATGAGGCTTCATCGCCAAAATTGGTAGTAAGTGGATCGATGCAGTTCCGTCCTGACAATCCACGTCCATTTTTTCTCTGAGACACAATTTTCAAGCGACGATAAACAACAAAAAGCGAGCTAAATAATAAAGCATTCTAAGGAAAGGTGTGGTCAAAAATGTTAATTTTTAGTGAAAACGTCAGGTGGTATCTAACAACACCCAGTGAAACCAAGGCTCAAAGTCTAAGTAGTGCCCCTCGTATTATATCCCATTATTTCTATTCATTATTCCTTTATGTCGAAAGAAACTACATACTTAAACATCCTAGACTTTAAAATATAGATCTTGAGGGCCATATATTTTTTTAGGTGACCCGAGTAGTCGTCCCCAAAGCGAAGTCAAGGCCTGGACGCCCCCCGAAGTACCCCCTCCCGTGGCCCAGTCTGCGCCTCCTACTTTAGCTGAGGGACATCAGGCAGGCTTATCGTAGGCGATAAGAAGCCTCGATTTATGCTTAACCCATATTCAATTTGATTATGTTGCTTTAGGTATGGATTTAGGAGGAAAGTATGGACTTGGGCCAGGGCAGGGCCATTACTGCACAGGTAAATATGGATTACAGTGAATAATCCAAATCAAAAGTTACCATAATCCTTTCGGATTATCACACGGTTCGGATTACAACATAAAAAAATAGCATCACTTTGTTCAGCAATACAATACATATAATATGGCTATAAAGTGGAGGAAAGTTTAAAAATCAGTTTGTATAAAAAATATATAGTTATTAACCAAGATCTCTTTTCAGTATAAGACTTCCATCCCAGTGTAAACATCACCATCCAATACCACCAAGACCTGTTTAGGTTTAGAAATGAGAACAGTGTTCATAAGTGAGATTTACATATACGTAAGAAAAGGAGAGTAGGTACTGTGCCATTTTCAACAGGGTAGTAACCAAAAAACTGAAAACAGTATATATTGTGAACAGGAGTACATTTAGATGTTTAGCTGTCCTTATTTAAGCCATATTTAAGCCTTTATAATATTTGACATTACTGCTTAGGTATATACATATGTTTCATGCTGTCCATATCTATACCGAGTCCGTCAAAAATTCACAGCAGGAAATATTTCTTTCTCGATAAGTTAGCCAAATTAAAATGTAACAAAAACATGTAATCCAACGTCCCATTTTTTACAAAATTTTGACAAAATTGTGATCTCTTATCAGTGCATTCGTGTTTCTGCCTCAAGAGGTTATACAAAACTATGGTTAAAAAATATTTATATATTTTGTGTAGATGCGTTTGCTTGCATATTTTCTTGTTAATTTAGTGTACATCGAACGCACTTATTTATTGATATATGAATTCGGTAAAGAGATATATAAAGTTTCTGTTAAAAAAAATCACTGTGTTTTATTTATTTTCCTTTTCCCACCAAATATATTAATCGCTACTTTTGCACTAACGTAGAGAACCTCGACGATCTGTAACAATAGATAGGAAGGAATCCTTATCCCCTACATAGGAACTGCCAAGTTCCTGCAAAACAACCATTTAATCTTGTAGGCGTTACTTTCGAAAATTACCTTACATGGCACATTACATTTATAGCCACACAGGCTTTCAGTAAGTTTTTGGAAGCTGCTGCAAGCCAGTAAGTATTTATCTTCTTTAAACCTGTATCTCTGTAAGTATGTCTATTTCTACGAAAGGTAAAATATTATACTTTCTAACCGATATCGATAGACCACTTCCAAAATACAATGCTAATAATGCTAATAAAGATTGTACTGATGGTCGTGTTGTAGTAGAAAGGTTTTTGAATCTTTTAACAGCAAGCTCTAGTTTGGTCGGTTATTTGCTAACAAGATCTTAAACTCGACTCTTTTCGACTTTCAAATAGACTTTCTAGAGTCTTTTACGTGGCCTTCCACTACATTTCAGCTGTTTTACAATTTGCCAATGATTTGGGAAATAAATCAACATCGAAAAAGCTTTCCAACCAATGCTCTTGACTGGACTTGGTTGACGGCCATAGAAACATGTTGAAATTTTTCATATAGTTTTCTTTCCTGATCATCGGTGAGGTCCTCCAAAATAAGTAGGGTTTTAATTTTAAAAAAGACTGTCTCTTCTTACTTTTTTTAAGCCAAAAGCCAAGCATTCGCTAAGTCACTATTTTTTACTCCTGGTAGTGATCCTGAAGTATAAAAAAAATTACAGAGCAAGAACTTATTATATGTTATGTACCAGTACCACATTGCCTCCATAACTTTCGAAAAAATAATCGTGGTAATAGGCAAACTGCTTATTTTCTTAGTTTTGGGCTGTTACTACGACCAAGTTTGGATCAGATGATATATTAATGTATGTGTTTTGTGACTTTTGTTTAATTAGTTTTTATACATATCTACGATTTAACGAACTAGTAAGAACACAAAGGACCCCGCAACACGCATATAGGAAAAGTCGTTATGGTTAATATGGCTGAATCTGCGATATGTTACGTGTCTCGGCGTCCTGAACAAATGTCTTATCAGGCACAAAGCTCTAAACTCAACGAGTTCTAAAAAAGGTAAAATTAAACCTCCTGCGCACAACTACGAGTTGACTCGTCAAAACGAAACCGGCCAAAAATTTACAAGGATGAGTTAGCCATGACATTTTCTTTAAGAACTTTTGATTTAATAACTCCTGCGTCATTTTATACCCTGCAAATAAAAACTAAAGGACATAACTTTTTATTCCAGCAAGTGAATTGAAATATTCTAAATTTTAAATCCTCGATTTTGATTTTTGAAATTCTGATTGAAGATCTACAGATTCAGCCATATTAACCGAAACCACTCTTCCAAATAGAGCAAATGGCCGAGTCAGTTACTAGTAGAACCGATGCTCCATTCTACTGACTTCGACGGGCCTTATCTTAAGCCCCGTTGATGTTATGGCCTTGTTCCCATGGAGACACATTTGTTAGAGACGCAGAGACAGGTAACATTTACAGAAGCGATGCCTACTAAATTCGGCAAGCCTTATTTTAAGACCCGTTAAGCTTATGGCTTTGTTCCCATAAAGACGTTTGTTCAGGACGCTGAGACACGTAACTTATCACAGATTCAGCCTTATTAACCGAAACCACTTTTCCAAATAGCCGAGTAGGTTACTTGTACAACCGATAGCCTAGTCTACTGACTTCGGCGGGCCTTATCTTGGGGCCCGATGATTTAAGAGCTTTGTGCCCATGGAGACATTTTTTGTTCAGGACGCCGAGACACGTTACATATCGTAGATTCAGCCATATTAACCGAAACCACTTTTCCCATATGCGTGTTGCGGGGTCCTTTGATTATTGTCCACCGTACAGAACACTGAGAGACGAGCTGTAACGCACCAGAATTTTTTACAGGTATATTCACGGCTTCTGCTCTGAAGAACTAAACAATATAATTTCTGTCCCTTTTAGCTCCCAATGGAGCAACATAAAGTGCCATTCTCATGTACGCCCTTACATTCCATCGAGCTTTCCACTTTGTCGGCACATCCCTAGAGCGTCTGAACCTCGGTATCTGCTACCTGCAGATGTCCTTTTTCCCATCCAAGACTTCATGCCATTACTACATTGGCGGTAGTTGCTGCCAAGAGTTGTAAAAGAATAGTTTAAAAATATTTTATTCAATAAATAAAAATATTTTTAGAAGCGCAGGGAGCATCGTGAGCGCCCGATTTTTGAATAGTTAATCCGTTTTCCCCAGTTCCGGCAAGAAGGTTAAGTACCAAAATACGAAATTAATACAATTTACCTTCCATTAATAAATGAATAATATCATCCAGACGGGACCAAGAATTTAACCTTATATACATACCACACACAACAGCATGTAGTTTTCACCGGCGGTCACTCAACCAACCACTAACCGTGCGCAATATTGCTAAACTTGGCAGTCTTGATAGAATTTCAAAGCGGCAAACGCTATTAATGCGGCACTTGCTATACATATCAGACACCTCTTTGGGTGTGTCCGTTTACTGCAGACGTCAAATTAGATCGATTTAAACCAACTTAAAACAAAGAAACAAAATTTTAAGAAACATAGTTTTTTCCATTTTTTTTTAAACGTGCTTATATATTTCTTAGATTTTTTGACCTTCTCTACCTGCCAAAGAAAAAACAATTTTAAATATAACTAAGTTGACCCAAATTGACCGATTTTTGCGTCAGGAGTCTTCATAAATTTTTTACATGTATTTTACGGACAGCCTGTAGAATGTCAAATAAACATTCGGCTTCGAAGTTAGCATAGAGTCCCTAGAATTTTTTGGTTCGTGAAACTCTTACCACATTTTTCGGTTTTGGATACTCCCTGCTTACCTAATACTGAATTTTTGTAAATTCGTCAACTTCAAATGCCCTTTAACAGCCCCTTGTAGGTTATAGTCCTCCTGGGGATCGATATAGATCACTCTGGGTATCATTGGAGGTTAGCAAAAGCCCAAACTAGATAAAACAATTCATCTACCACAGCAGTCGTTTAAGCCAGCCAAAACTAACCAGTGGAGGATTTTTTCAATGTTTTTAATCTAAATAGTGAGACATAGAATCCACACTAAATATATACCAGATTCTATTGGCCTTAAGGGGAACCTTAAGTAAAAAAAAAATGGAATTTACGAAAAGTTAATTTTTTTGTGTGCCCCCAGGAAAAAAATCAAACCATCATGAATTTGATCAATTTTTATATGAAATTAGAGGTATCTGAAATATTTGCACAAGAAAATTGTATGAAAATTTAAATGGCTATGGTTTTTAGAAAAACATACATAACTTTGCAAAATTTGGGATTCAACGATTAAATTTGATCAATTTCAAGAAAAAAATACAAATAAAGGACTCGCTATTAGAACTTACATGTTTCTCAGGGGAGGCAACCAAAAAAAAATTTTTTTTTCAATTTTTTTTTTACCAAAGTGGTCCCCTTGAGGCCAATAACATCTGATATATATATATATATATATATATATATATATATATATATATATATATATATATATATATATATATATATATATATATATATATATATATATATATATATATATATATATTATTTGGTGTGGATCCCATGTCTTACTATTACGATAAAAAAAATTATAAGTCCCGTAACCGCCATTGGCGCCAACAGAACGACATGTCCAAAAACGTAAATGTGCAAAAAATCGCGATATTGCGATTTTTCGCGTTTACAGTACTTTTCTTTTCTAGACTGAGTAAAAATGGATCTCTTCAATTGAACAACAATCCTAAAGCGATTTGAAAAAAACACAAATTTAATAAGAATGGTGTGGAAACTTTATTTAGAAATTAAGATATACAATAGAGGACGAATTATATAATGTAGTTAGCACAAGGTATACTTATAAATAAAAAAATAAACTGATATTTTAAACTATAAATGAACGGAATATTGATTATGTTAAGTACAGGACGATAAACTGACAAGTATGCTTTTACCTCCAAATAGTGTTTTAGTTTAGCAAATTTTAGTGAAGAAATCAAAGTCTAACTTATTAATAAAATAATTAACGATATGAAAATTCACCTATATAATCAGACATAAATATAATAGCTTAAACATAGATGTATATACAACCTAAGAATCGATGTTGGATGTACATTTAGCACATACCTAGCCTACTATCATCTGATCACAATGAATGTCATTTAACCTAAACAGCATAAATTAAAGATCTAAACCTAAAATTAATCAAAAATAGTCAAGCTTTATTTTTTTCAACATTTTTTTTTGAAATTTTATTTGATTTTGTTCAATACAATAATTCATTAAATTAATCAACAGACTCATTAAAAGTGGAAAAAAATACTGGATATAACAATTATTAATAAGGTTAGTAACGGTTATTAGTTGTATTATTTTGGGAAAATTGCGACTGTACAGCCGCAGCAGCTACGTTGCTAGCTGCACTCCTTACGTGCTGATTACGAAGAACAACATCTGTAAACTCCTGCTGAGCTTTTAACATACTTGCTCCGGTACTACGATACATTCTGTGAATCTATAACAAGATGTTAACAATATAAATTATATGTTTAACCAAAGATACAAAAATTTTGCTTTCTTAACGACAAAACTCTTTGTTTGGATGAAACATTTTACGGTTAAACTGACAAAAAGTGTATATCAATATCAAATATTTTTGGTTGTAACTTTTTATTTAAATGCAATAAATATATTATTTTTTTTTAAAATCTGGGTTGGTTTGGTCTTACATACTGTGCGTTTTGGCCACGGATCTAAATATTTTACCCCAATAGGATACGCTATTGCCATCGTTTTGGGAATAATTCCACTTTTGAATGTTTTTGGTTGGGCGCGAAGTAAGTCATGCACAAGAACGGCAACATCATCAGTCTTAAAAATCCAAGCATCCTTATGCTCCTTTCAGAGGTGCCCAAAGAGAAGGAAATTGCGTCTTGAACGTGGAAGATTATCCCAAGATATTTTTTAACAATATTGGTACTCGATTTTGCAGCAAGAGGTAGGACGCTATCGTGCAGCAGAATGAAACTCTTCATTGGATGATTTCTTCTTTTTGAACGCAATACAAGTTTAGCTTTCTAAAGCAGATGGTAATGGATAATGTCATCAACACTACTAATTTGCAATGTTTGAAACATTGCGAAAAAATAAATTCTTCTATTGACAAGAATAAGGTCGCTTGTCAGGTTAATGTGGCTTGTGTTCTCGCAGTTCTGGGGTGTCTCGCGAGTGACAAATTTTCGAGAATTGTACGGCCTTCCTTAAACCCACACCAATTAATAACTAGGTTTTTGAAGGAATGGATTCCTCCTATTGTGCTTGAAGTTTTTGTAAAATATCACTATCTTTGGCACCGCATTCACAAGAAATCTCACTATAATGCAATGCGCAATGGAAACATGAACTAAATGGACCAGTATTCTTGACTATAATAGAAAATCACACTCCCTCTGCTTTTCCAGTCCCCCGATTTTCTAGTGATTTGGATAGTATTCTTAAAAGGACTTAATAGAAAGGATAATTAAAATTACGATGCAGCGCTGCCACGCCTAAATAATTTATTTAAACCAATGAAAATAAAGATAATTTTGACACTCATAAATTAATTAAAGATATTTTGGGACTTAAGTCTAGGAAGTTGCATCTATGGAGCCATTTACAGCTTTGCTTATTAAAGAAAAGTTATGAGTTTAAAATTAAAAAAAAAGAAGTTTACATTATCCTACTGGGAAACTTTTTGTCACTTACGCCGCTTTGCCTTTCAAGCGTCCATACGCAATGTTATGTATAGTCTGTCTCAAAGTATATCGTTATGGCTTTTGACGGACCATACCCCAATAAACCTTTAACGATTTTATTACCTATTGTTATTGGGTAAACCCATTTGTTCATAAGAGCAGGGGTGGGCCAGGTATTTCTTGAGCATTAACCATTAGGCATATAAATATTTTGGCTAATATTTTAGTGGCAGTATTAAATAACCGTTTTTACTGTGCGTTTTGAAAAAGTTGGTTTAGGAGAATATAACTATATCGCGTCGAAATCATTTGTCATTAGATGCAAAACAGGTTTTGAAAAATGTGTATAAAACTTTAATCAGTAGAGGTCTTATTAAACGAGAAGCTTTCAAAAAAAACCTGTCTACTTACAAAAACTCCAATATCATCGATAAGGGATATTATTATTAGTGAAGAATTGAACAAAAGAAAAAAAAGTAGTGATTTTCAATCTCACCGTATAGACAATAGTGATCAGGACCCAATAAGAAGGAAAATATATTGTCTTTATGAAAGCGGAGTTAGTCCTACCTTGGATAAACTGAAAAAGAAGCTAGACGAAGACGAAACCAATATAAATATTAGCCGTGTCACCCTCCATAGAGTTGTTTGTAAAATGGGATTTAAATACCGCAAAATAGACAAAAAAATAAGTAGTAATGGAATCGCACAGATTACGCACTTGGAGATTTAATTACCTTCAAGAAATTAAAAGGTATAGGTTAGAAAACAGATCCATAATTCACCTTGATGAAACATGGTTCGATACACACGACACAGTATCCAAAGGATGGGTTGATTCCAGTCAAAACTTTCAGACGAAAGCACCTTTAAATAAAGGAAAACGCATTACCATAATACACGCTGGTTGGGAAGACGGATTTGTCCCAAACTTGCACACCAACTGTTGTCTGCAAAGAATATTAAGGATTCTAGCTTGGATTATCATGAGGATACAAGTGCAGAACTTTTTGAAAACTGGTTTATTTTATTATCTTTTAAAAAATATTCCAAACAACAGTGTTATTGTCATGGATAACGCAAGCTACCACAGCCGTCTGCTACACAAAGCACCAGCTTCATCAAGTTCAAAAACTGAAATCCAGGAATATTTGTTAGAAAATGATATTTATTTTGAATTCAGTTACAAAAAAACGCATCTTTTGGAAGTCCTAGATTCATATGCAATTAAAAAACAATATATATGTAATAATTTGGCTGAACAGGCTGGGCATACTGTCTTACTGCCTTCTGCGTATCACTGTATGTTTAACCCCATAGAGCATTTGTGGAACCAAGTAAAATCAAAGATCAGAGCAGAAAATGTTACACCTACTTTAAGTCCCAGTGTTATAAATTTGATAAAAAATGTAATTACTAACATACCAGTTGAGAGCTCCAAAAATTCACTACAGCATATTATAAAAATTGAGGACTCTTACATTTCTATCCAAAACAACATAAATCCTATTGTAATTAATCTCAATGATGACTCTGATAGTGAAACAGAATTAGATTTAGATATTTAGATTAAAAATGTAATTATGTATAGATAATGCAGTTATAAATTTATTAAAACTTTGCATACATTTAATTTCTTAATGTTTTATTGCTGTCGGCAGGTATAATCCATAAATGAAGGCAAGAACTAACACGGTATACTTTGAGACAGACTATACCTGATATAATTTTTAGGAATTTTATTTTTGTTTAACTGGATTTGTTTTTAACGTATTTTTATAAAAGTTCGGTCCTGTCTATCTTTCTGGTTAAAATTAGTGTTCTGTTCACTAGTAGTTTTAAAACGATACCAAATAGAATTTTGCAGTATATGCCTGCTAAAAATAAAAAATAGATGTTTTTTAATGAAATTTTGATTTTTATTTAACAGATCTAACTAATCAATTAAAATTATTTACTATTATGTTTTCCGAAATCTTTCTAGCAACAGTTAGATTAAAATTTTCTACAAGTCAATCTGTAAACACAATATAGATTGACAATTTTTCCTGCTATTGTGGGACTATGGTGCAAGGTCTATTAATTGATTGATATTATCCATTTTTTTACAAGGTAAATACAGGTAATATATTTATAAAGGAAAGCGATGCAATTAATGTCGAACACTTTAATTTGCAGGTTATATTAGTTATATATTATCACTTGGTTATGAGAATGAAATTCTGGTCATATTTGAATCTTACCCATAGTTTTAAGGGGGAATTCTGGTTTAGAAAGTTTAAAAAATCGTTTTTTTTTCATTTCGATAGTTTAGGTATTCAAGAATATCTCCTTAAAAAGATTTTTTGAAATTGGAATTATTTTACAAGTTAAGCTCGGCGCAATAAAGCTAGAATCGAAAGTTTTGAGTTTCGAGCGTCAGGTGCTTCAAAAGAAAGAAGAAGTGCTCGTCTTTTGAAGAGAAATTTGTTAAATATTCAATTTGAGGAAGAAAACGGCCCGATATATGCAGCCGGAATCGCTGAATAAAGAAATGTAAGTAATATGTACTTGTTCTATCTGTTAGACTACCTGAAATTTAACCTAAAACTTTAAACGCGTTTTTCTCAAAACTACTTTTTTCGAAACGAAGTGCATGATATCTCAGGTTCTATTTGATCGATTCACTTGAAATTTGGTACAGAACTTTCTTATATATTATACAATCGCACAACGAAAGTTTTTTTTTTAATTTTTCAAAATATTCAGA
Source organism: Listronotus oregonensis (assembly GCA_019359885.1). Taxonomy (NCBI): domain Eukaryota; kingdom Metazoa; phylum Arthropoda; class Insecta; order Coleoptera; family Curculionidae; genus Listronotus; species Listronotus oregonensis. The sequence goes on from JAHBCN010000012.1 coordinate 191,567, forward strand.
AAGGGCGAAAAAACAGGGAGTAAACGTAACTCATTTTCCAAATCGTCGCCATTTTGCGCAAACATTTTTTTTTTCTAAACTCCTCGTATTTCTGTAACTACATCCTTCTTATTAAAGAATTTAAAAAAATAATCAGATCACTGAAAGAATAGAAATCCTGCACACCAGAACACGCCATTTTTCTGAGTCCCCCACTTTTCCGGCCTGCAATTTTCTGAATTTTGATTTTTTTTAATACCATAAATGTCTTATACTCTCAAAATATCAATAAATAACTGGTAAAAGTGGATAGTAAAAATATTTATTGTTTTTTTATAGCGTCCGGAAAAACACCCGAAATTCGGGCGACTAAACCGGAATACCCCCTTAATACTTTTACAGTTCTGGGTGAAACAGAACTTGTTTGTTTTTACCTACATTATAGTTTAGATTGTATCTATAAAAATTTACGGCTAGTGTATTTTGGTCACTTTTGCTAAAATGGTTTTCCTAGACCTACAACAAAATTATTTTTAAGATAGGCCAAGTGCTCACACTTACCTTGGTAATCATAAATAGATCCGCTGCAGCAGCAAAAGCAAATCCTAGAGCAACAAAAAGGGAAAAAATTCCACATATTATGCTCCACGCAGTGTTGTCGAATGTACTTATGGCACTGATGAGCCCACTAAAAAAATAATGTTTGTTTAAAGAAAAACCCGTTTAGGTAATCTGACACCAGAACAAACCAGTTAAGAGGCCCACAGAAGCTCAAACCGATTGTAGCATGAATTTGAGCACAAAACACGTATCTACAGATAAATCTGTTTGTGCAGAACCTTCGAATAGTTGGTATCCACCAGTGGCGGCTAGTCCCTTAGTATGTCAGAGGGCAATTTAAAGTGTTAAATATGTTACAGCCGCATTTCCTTATTTTATTGTAAACGACTGTCTTAAAATGCTTTTTATAAAAACCGCCTTTCGTACATTTATCAGCCTGAGTAAGCTTCATATCTGAAATAGGTATACCATGCGATTTTATATGTGCTTTGTCAACCAGCAAAATCATGTAAACTCAGTGTTTAAAGAATTCTGTACATTATTTGCCATTCCTTCTATTATTTAAACACGCGGAAGCAAGGCAGAAACGAATAAAACGATACCCCATGTTACGAATTAAATCGTACTGGCCGACGGAGGAAAAATATATAGCCCTCTCGAGTGTTAAATCCAAGGCAGTTTAAAGGTAAACAATCTTCCTTTTTTAAATCCCGTATAAAATAGCTTTCCGGTGGGGGAATACAACGCACCGGCTTCAGGTTCAGACGGACGGTATGGAGCTGAAACTGGCGGTCGGCATTCGGCGAATTTCTTAATTCCAGCAATGTCCAAAGATTCTATAACTCTAGGCAAATGTTCTGTAGGACCCTAGGAAGGATCTCCCATACGAATTAAAGGGAAAATTTTAGAGTTTTAAAATTTAATTAATAGAAAAATTAAAAAATTTGGTATTACGGCGAATTTGTTAATTCCAGCAATCTCCAAAAATTCTATAACTTTAGGCAAATCTTCTGTAAGACCTTAGGAAGGATCCACCATTTGAAGCAAAGGGAAGCAAAATTATTAAAGTACTAAACCTTGTAGAATTTGATGAAAAATATCAAAATTTCAGGGTTTCCACTGGATTCTGAGTTCTAGCAATGTCCAAAAATTCTATAACTTAAGGCAGATTTTCTGAAGGACCTTAGAAAGAATCTCCCATACGAATTAAAGGGGAGCAAAATTTTAGGGCCCTTAACACTGCGTTTTGATCCTTCGCAGTTCGGTTTTGCCGCTGGACGCTGGACGTCAGTTTCAGCTCCATACAGATGGTCAGGGCTAAAATAAAAGAATATATGGCGCAAATTCGAGCGCTTTAGACTAGGTGTCAGGCAATTGGCACCGGGAAATTAATTAAGTTAAAATTAAGATTTTTATTCATTTTTTGAATTGATTGAGTTAATACAAGATATCATTTTTATTTATTGATTATTTATATTTCGTCTCGGGAGGCTAGAGCCCTTCCGCTCTTATGGACGAATCGCCACTGGTATTCACATTATCAGATACTTTTTTAAAGAGCCATCGATGCTCAAACCAATTGCTCGATCGGTTCTTGCGTCCGGAACGACCTTTAGAAATTGATCTAAAACTTACATTGTGCCAGCTCCAGGTATTCCAATAGCGTGGATGGTAGTCACCACAAATTGGCAAAAGAAGATGAAGAAGAATACCATAAAATTAAACGATGAATCAGAACGGAATGCTTTGTATGCTGGCCTGAACCAGCAAAGATATGAAAATGGTGTAAAAAGAAAAGTGTACAATATTCCAACACCAATAATCGTAAAGTTTTTGAGTAGAATTCCTACAAGAATATTGGCTAACATAACAACACCATGGACTGAAAAAAAAAATAGGTAATTAAGGTTATTTTTTATAAAAATATTTTGATGACTAGATCGTCATCTTTTTTGTTATTTCTGCAAAACTTTTTAGCAGGCAATGTCGCTACAGGGGATAACAAAAAATATTTTTATAAAAATTTGATTTCCTTGTAAAAAGTTAACATAAATTCGGGCTAACTTTTTTACCTTTGGATAGTCCCTGAAGGTTTACAACCTAAATACTAATGTACCGTAGGGGCCTAAAGTGAAGTAAGAGGCAGTTTATTAACACCATATTTAAGGATTTGGAGGCGAAGGAACCTCTACAGGAAGCAGGTAGCACAGAAGCGGACAAAGTGGAAAGTGTGGGACTTCTCCAGATGGATTGAAAAGCATGAATGATAGTGGCACTTCTTGTGGCCCTATTAGAGACTGTAAGGGGGGACTTATACTGGATAATTCTTTTAAGCAAAAGTGGAAATGCCTATAAAAGAGGGAAAACAACTTTTTGTATGTATACCCTATGGTTTCCATTGGTAAACAAACTGGAAAAGTTGCTTTTATAAAACTTCCCTTGTTAATACAAAAGACACCCCTGAATTATGCAAATGAAATTTAACCAAAAACAAAAAAAAATCAAAAAAATACCAAAATTAGCTTTATAAAATTTTACCGTAGCAACGGTAAATTATTTTCTGGTTGTATGGAACAAAAGTTTAAATCTGTGCTCAAGGAGAAATTCCTCTCTGAAACGTTACTAACTTTTTTCAAATATTTTTTCTTGGGGTTTTCATCAAGAACTAAAAAAGGAATTCATATTTTAAATAAGTAATGTAAGGATCACATTGGGTATAAAACTTTTTTTTTATATTCCTTCATAATGGGGTTTAAAGTTCTAGAAGGTACCTAGTTCTCTAGAATAACGATTGGAGCTATATTTCCTTAAATATATTTTTTCACATAAAAAACAGTAATTTTGAATGCTTATAAATATTTTTTAAAAACCCTTATTTTTAGATAATGAAGGGGAAAAACTATGTTTTTCCAATTTATGGTGTTAAAACCTGAATATTGTAAACATTGAAAAAATGTCAAATAATTCTTAAATCATATAATTTAACATTAGACCTTGTTTAGCTATATTTTAACTATTATTAAGTAGAGCTAAGTCATCTGTAATATGGTTTACAGTTTAAAGAATCAAAGAATGTTTTATTATTAATTAACATGAATAAAATTTTAAATTAACTTACAAATCCAAAGATAATATAAATGACGGACGATTTTTTGAAATTCTAAAGGTATATCAACTTGAATATCCTGATAAAAACATGGCTGGAAACAACATTGTTCCGGCAAAGGCGGCCAGTTATTGCGTCTTACATTGTAAGATGTCTGTCTCATTTCTTCTTCTCTTCTAGCTAATTCCTGTTCTTTCCTTTCTAGCTCCTCTTGTCTTCTCTTTTAACAACAAAAAAGAAAGGAGGAAGTATTTAAATTAATAGCCAAGTGAGCAGTGAAGCACACACATTTTGAGGAAGCTTTTATACAGAGGATTATGGAAACAGTGTCATATATTGCTAATTATTTTAACTTTTAAATTTAAAACATGTGTAGGTGTTTCTAAACAATTTTATTTATTTGTTAACTTGTAGATAATTTAGACAAACAGTGCATAAAAGGATTTACCTATTTAAATATATTAGGTATATCATTTCTATAACCCTCTATATTTTACTTAAAATTTATGCTTTTGTACAAATTCAAATTATATTCCTTAATTACTAAGAACTGCGTCCTATTTAAAAAAACATATACTTTTTTATTTTCAACATTTCTGCTTACTACTCAAAAATGTTATGTGTTTATTATTAATACATATTTACTGCGGGAGCTTCCTTAAAGTGTTATACAAGTGATGCATGTGCGAAAATGACAATGTATAATCAGTACCTGTAATTCTTCGGTGTCAATAGTTGGCTTTGGCTGATGCTGAAGTACCTGTTGTCCACTTTTAGTGTAGGCTGGGGGTTCCTCGGTGGGCTGCATAATTGCAGGACCACTGTTTGGTGCCCCGGTTGCAGTGTACTAATAGATAAAGAACAATCAAATCTTGGTAGTAAAAACTTAACAAAAAAATACCATTGCCAAGTTCTATAGGACCTGGTACAGGGTCTTTGATTATATTTATTTGGCTTCTGAGGCCTTTATTTTTGAAGACAGAAAAAAATGTTTTATATAAAAATTGTAGGATTTTTTCCAAATTATCTTTTGGAATTATCAGTAAAAAAATATTGCAATAAAAAAATGGTAAAATATAGACTTCAACTTTTTTAAATGACACCCTGTATATTATGCGCTACAACGAAAGATCTTTTTTTTTCTGATTTCAAATATATATTCATTGATGATATTTGAATGAACCGTTTTTGAGATACTTTAGGTTAAATTATTAATAAATTACAAAAAAGTTTCATATTAGTATCAAGAAAGCCATGGAAACAATAAAGTTGTTATGTTGCTGAATTTGGTGAGGGTTTTCTCTGGACCAATAATGTTTATTTTTGTGATTAAACATTCCTGCTAAAGTGAAGGAAGACTTATCGGTGAATAGAATTTTATTTAAAAACTTTGGATCCTGCATACTTACAATTAGGTCGATCCTGCATGTTTTGTTCAGGAAGATTCTAAACGGACATAAATTTATAAGGATAAAATTTGTAAAATTTTATATTAAATAAATTTAATAATCTGTTTTATTAATTTCAGATGCCGCATTCGAGATTAATATTTTAGGATTTTCTAAAATTGTTAAAAGTAGTTAGTGCTAGTCCAATAGAAAAAGTATAATAATTATCCTGAAAAAACGAGGATATTCAAAACTTTGTTTTCATTTCGTGCTGCAAACCTTTTCTTTATTTTAAAGCTTTTTCGTTCAATGAACTTTCTTACTATGTATTTAATAGTATCTATAGATAGTACCCATTGATAAGGATATATTAGGTAATATTCCCTTTGCACTCTCGTCACGTTATTATTGTTACCATAAAAAAGACGCATAATAGCGATTTTTTTGTTCTTCTGAATAGACAAAAAAGCAATACAAACTACTTTTAATAGTTAAAATAATAAATTTCCACTTTTTACAATGTCAATACGTCAAACTTATTAAAACAATTTTATTGTTTTCATAGCTTTCTTGATACTAACATGATTTCTTTTTAAATTTATTTATATTTTAAGCTTAAATATCTCAAAAATGGTTCATCCAAATATCATCAATGTATATATATATATATATATATTTGAAATCAGAAAAACATATAGATATATATATATATATATATATATATATATATATATATATATATATATATATATATATATATATATATATATATATATATTTATATTGTAATCAGCATAATATACAGGGTGTTTCATTTAAAAAAGTTGATGTTGCCTATATTTTTCCATTTTTTTATTGCGATATTTTTTTACTTATAATTCCAAAAGAAAGTATGGAAAAAAACGTAAAATTTTTATAAAAAACATTTTTTTCTGTCTTCAAAAATAAAGGCTCCAGAAGCCACGTAAATATAATCAAAGACCCTGTACATCTGGCCTAATCAAAACTTGGCTTTAAGATTTAATAAAGATAAAGATATGATTTTTTTTAAAGAAATAAATTTGATAGGTACGTGTACCTCTCTATTTAAAACAACAGAGAGTGTCAACAATGATTCATATTTACCAAGGAACTTTAAATCTAATATTCAAATAATTTATTATCCCCTTTATCAGTATCATATTAAGAGGAGATAAGAAATAATAATCTCTGACTGCAAAGTATGTCTAGAGTTATTACCCTTTTTATAAGACAGTGAATTTGAATATGCCTATCTGTTAAAATGAATTGCAAATATTATTATTTATGTTACAAAATATTTTCCTTAAAGATCAATCTATAAATAATACATTAAAGCTTACTGGTTTCTGCGCTGCTGAAATTTGGCTATCAAAAGGATTGTAATCATCCACCCTAATTTGTGTATTAGTATTTCTAGCAACCTGCTGTACGGAGGGGTCCTAAAATAAAGATATTATATAGCTAAGATATGTTCCTAATAATAACAAAATCTTTGTGTTTCTATTTCCCAAAAATACTGTGGTTCGGTAACAAAAAGACAACAGGCTTTCATTCTTTCTTGTTAGATTGAAATTTGCCCTTTACTGATTTACATAAACTTAAATAAACGTATGTAAAATATAAAAAAAATAGATTACTAAATTGCCAACACGGAAGGCAGCTACTAAAAAAAAAACAAGTTGGCACTTCAACTAAATCTAAAAGAAAATACTTACCGCAAAGGGGTTGTCTATAGTGGGTTCCCCGAAGGGATTTTCATCAAACCCGGACATCTTCTTTAAATGTTTCGTTAAGTAAGTTTTTACTTCCAGATGTACGCAAAATTAATCTTATCTATAATATTTTCATTATCACTCTTGACAGGAAACCATATTTCTATCGAATCGACTTGACATTTCTCTTCTTTTAAATTATCTGACGTATTTCATGCACGTCTAAGAATTTTACTTTATGATTTTATTGTTTTATCTTTTGAATTTTTATGTTTAAATTATCAATTGACAAAACCGGAATAACATTAAATCCCTTGATAAGAAATTAAAATTATCTTTTAACAATTAATTGATGTAGTGCCACCTAGTGCGCTCGATTTTTAATTTGGCGCACTGGTGTACACTTCACCAGTAGCAAGATGCTGTGCTCTGCGCTATTATATAGTCGTGTGGAATTCTGCAATAAAAAAGGAAATTAGCATTTAAATAAAATAAATAAAAATAAAAAATTCTTCAATAAATTTTTGTAGTGCATAGAATCCAGTTGCTCAAAGGAATTCAGCCTCAGGGTGTCACCGGATGGACCGTGATCATGGATGTGTAATTTTCACGTGATCATTAACATACTACCAGTATCGTCAAGTTTACACAAAATGGCATCTTATTGGATGGAAAGGGAAATAACCATAGAAGTAGTTAAGAGCTAGTAAGTAATTTGTATAACGTCCGTGGTGACACTACAACTTTCGGCATTTGCACACCGCTGGCCGAACTGGGGAAAAATGGTTTAAATATCTCAAGCGCCGAAATACCGCCTCTCGTGACATTAATGAAGTAAAGCGATGACAGGCACGGTTAGCAATTGGAGGGAGAACAGCCAGTGAGCATCGTGTGCCGTTGGGTGTAGTTTGGAATGCACGTTTAATTGTAGGTCTTGTCTGGATGACATTACCCAGACGTTAGGTACTTCAGAGGTAGAAGATAGTGGTAGCACTACCGCGTTGTCTAAAAGGTGACCGGAAATACAATATATGTATGTTTGCAACCCGGCACCCACGGTACCTAGTACTTAGGCTCGATATAAGTCTTCAGTGGCTGTAATAAAAATAAAAAATTGGAAATTTAGGGTACCTAGTACTATTGTTCATACAGGCCTCCATGGGATGTCATAAGGATAAAAAACGTATTGACGTAACGTTAAGACTCATGTGATGGCAACCTTAGGCTTAATCCACACAGTTTTTAATCACGAATCCATTTTTTCTACGGAATCAATAATATATCTAATCCGATAGCAATCCAGGTTAAAATTTTAGCCACTTTTACAAAATTTTCTGCTTAATTTTAAAAATTTGCACTATATATAAGAAGATTAATAATTTGATAAATACTGTATAAAATATTTACTTTATTACAAAACTACATTGTTGTAGCTTTTTCAGGAATCGACCTCTAAGGACACAAAAAAAATATAAGGATATTTTCGCGACTTACCGTTTTTAACTACTGGTTGATAGCAGTTCTTTCCCCCACCATTCTAACCGTGTTTAACCCGCCTATCCTCGCAAAAACGAAACGGTTTACGTATGTCAACTTACTACTAATGGTTTAATACACTTTTAAGTTTAAATTTAAATGTAAGGTCTTTGGAGAGTTAAGAAATAAGTCGAAAAGATAATATATAAACCAAATTTTTCATTTAATAAGATATTAGCTGTTTCCAAGTCAACTAGCTATAATAAGTAAATTTTTCCTTTATGATTGTAATATAATTGTATTAATTCATCCATTTGGGAATTAACTAATAAACCAAAAAATCTGCAATCCAAATAGTTGTTAAACCATAGCAAAAAAACATCACAGAACCAAAACAATAGAATAAAAGCCGCAAATTTTAAATTTAAATTTGACATAACCATTATTAACGCTCCTCCTGACTAGTGGCGATAGCGGTAGATACTGGGTACAAAGTGATGACGTAGATACTGACGACAGAACACCTTCCCCTACTTTACCGCTTCTCGCGAAAATAAACCGGTATGTTAACTGTCCTAACAATGTTCAACGCGGTATGTCGCCAAAATTTGATGTATGTTTAAAACAACCAAGGACTCATTCTCAAGGAAGTTTAAAGGTGTATGGAAGGCCAATGCAATGGCCCATTCGATCAAAAAATGTCCAGCCCAGTATGAAAATAACTGTCAGAGTTGGCCCCGCCGATTCTGCGCAATAACGAAATTTCACGAAATAATTTAATGTGTTGCACTTACACACTGATAAATCAGTGTGTAGTTAGGCAACACATTATACTTTTATGAGAGCCGTATTGGTTTCGATTGTTTTGCTTTGAGTGATTATATTTTGTGATTGCAGAAGTTTTTTGGATTGATAAAAACCTTATTTTAGTGATTAGTGTTTATTAAATTGTGACTATAATTTTGTGTTTATTGTTTGTTACTCATAATATCGTAACAAAATGACTAGAGGTTGTATGGTTTTGTCTTGCAAATCTAAGGGTAACATACCCGGCATTTTTTACTTTAGGTAGGTATTTCTTATATTTAAATTAGGTGCTTCTTATGAGACGTAACGTTAGGTAACAGAATAAATAATAATATATCAATTATGAATAATAGAAAATGAAAATTTCATAGGAAATAGCAGTGAGAAAAGTAAGGCAATCTTAACTATCTTTTAGATGATTTCCAAAATGTTTGTGTATTTCTGTGGATTATTAAAAAGAAATAAGGTTTACATTTAGGTACTTTTATTTCATTTAATAATTTAGTACATTCTTTTAAAGGATCAAAATTATTAATTACTGGACAGGCCAGGCAAATTTTAATATATACATATACCCCTCTAATTGAATAAAAGAAAGTACAATTTTATGTTAAACTTCCTTTTTGCTTTTTCTGTAATTGTTTAAAAAAAAAATAGATTTTTGGTTTCTTAATCTTACTTTATCAACTTTTTAATCTCGACATACTGTAGACACATAATATTTAACGGATACTGTTACAATGGATACCTACCAAAGGTTACTAAACATTTTTAACCACTGTTATTCTGTCTCATGAAAGTTTGTTATTACTAAAAAGTATATGCCTAAAAAGTAGTTATATAAATTTTCACTTTTTAATATACAACCACAATCTTAGGATTAGATTCAACTCATTTATACCATCTTGCCCTTCTTTTATCACAAAATTGGTGATAAGTACATGAAGCTATCATACAATGTTTGAAATTTATTTTTTTTAAATTGTATTTTTATTTATTTACAAAGATTTTTGGTAAAAATACAAAACTCCCAAAAATATCGACCATTTAAATAGAAGGCTGTAAAGTGGCGTCACCTATTCTTTCCATATTATATCAGATGATATAAAATCCAATATTACACAATAATTTTAAATATTATATGGTAGTATCGTTTAATAACAAACAATTTTGTGCAAAAAATAAAAAAAAAAACAGTGAATGCTTGAATTTGACATTTGATGATGTCGACTTTATAGATAGTAACAAAGGATTATGGAAGTCCGGCTCTGACCGACTATTCATTGCGCAAACTCCGCGGGGCCAATCCCCCTATTCCCGCTGCCCTGCACGCCTGGACAATTTTGTTCTACAGTATTGGGCTTCCATACACCTTTAAACTTCCTTGCTCATTCTCCATTTAGTGACTTTTTTCATTTTGTGGAAGAAACCGGTTATACCTATATATACTTCGTCGTTTTTAGTGCTAGACAACAGAGTTATCCCTGGAATACGCGGCAATGAGCACCTGACGAAAGTCCGAGTCGTTTAAGCAAAAAAAAAGACCAGATAACCCTTTTTTCGTTTTATGCTTATAACCTTATTTCGTTGACGTAGGAAAATAAATGAAAATACGTAAAGAAAAGAACACGTAAGCTTTGTATAATGGGCAATCATAAAAATAAAAATGATAAAACTGAATTTCGTGCGAAACAAATTATGTCCTGACTTTAGAAACCTGTAGAAATGAATGTTCTTGTAATAGTAATATCAATCCTATTATCTGTGATATGTGTCTTAATAGCTTTACTTCAACACTACTACTTTATTTCCAAAATATACAAAAAACCATTTATCAAATATTATTCCCCAGAATTCGAAGATCTGATCCCCACAGATAACAAAAGGCTTTTCGAGTTGGGGCACCCAGTTGATATCGAAACCCATCATGAAGATTCAGTATTAAATGAACTAACTTCAGCATTAAATTCGCAGCCAAAAGACTCTGGTAACAATGTTGTGGATCGCAGCAAAAGGAAAATGGGAACCGACTCGGAGGTTTACCATACAATTCAAGCAGCACTAGCATTTAAATTGGCTGGGAAAAATACTAAAGCAATGAAGCTTTTTGAACATGCAAGTGCTATGGCACCTGATAATGCTGATGTCTTAAATTGGTATGGGGAATTTTTAGAACAGCAACATCATGATATTGTTACAGCAGATGAACTATATTTTAAGGTATGATACATTTAATACATGAAAAGTACCTACTTGTTTTTTTTAAGTATATATTTTGTTCCCTCTGGTAATATTACAAAAAAACTATTTTAGGCATTGACATACTCCCCTGATCATCCAGCTGCTTTGTCAAATAGAAAACGTACAGCTCCTGTTGTTGATAGACTGGACTTAAAATTATTTCAAGAAATTGACAAGTTGAAGAATGTTTTAAAAGATAGGATGAAGCTAGACAATTTTGACAGTGTCAAGAAACAAGCATATTACCTGCATATATACCATACTGTAAGTTCAGATTGTAACACGTAAGTCCAAGTATTAAGTGTTTTTTTTTAATGTTTTTATTTTCTAGATTGGCATTGAGGGAAACACAATGACAGTTGAGCAGTTAAGATATGTGTTAGAATCAGGCCATGTGGTAAGTGGGAAAAGCCTCTTGGAGCACAATGAAGTGTTAGGTCTGGAAAAAGCAATGCAATATGTCAAATTGTTAACAAGGACTGAGTTTATTGGTATTAAGGAAATTTTGGGAATTCATAGAAGAGTTATGGGTCATGTGGATCCTATTAAATCAGGTGTATTTAGAGATGAAAAGGTATATTAACACATCACATATTTATCTCCTAAGTTGATTATATTATGGTATGGCTTTTTTGCTTTATTCAAGGTGTTTGTTGGTAGTCATGTTCCTCCCCCTCACGAAGAAATTCCAGCATTAATGGAGAACTATGTTGAGTGGTTGAACTCTGAAGAGGCACACAGCATGCATCCTGTTCGATATGCAGCTCTAGCACACTATAAACTAGTTGACATTCATCCTTTTGTGGATGGAAATGGACGCACAAGTAGACTTATTATGAATCTAATTCTTCTAAAGGCTGGATATCCTCCTGTTATGATTTTAAAAGAACAACGGTAAAAATTAACTTTATAAATAATTTTTGTTTCTAGAATAGACAAAATAAACTTTTTTTTTTGGTGATTGACGTAGTTATTCTAGATAACTGTTACCATCATGATACTATTATGGTCTATTTTAAAGTTAAAGTAATTCAAGCCAAGATTTTTTTCTAGGGAGAAGTACTATGATGCTCTAAAAACTGCCAATATGGGAGATGTGAAGCCTTTTGTTCGGTTTGTAGCACAATGTACATTACAAATTTTAGATATGTATCTGTATGGGACTAGAGCTCTGTCTCTAGATGGTCCAGACCATCAAGTGATGGAGTATTAAAGAGATTTCCAGCAACATTTGGCCAAATTTTGGACCAAAGACCTTATTATGGGCATTTACAATTTAATATTAAGAATTCGAGATTCCAGTGTTTTGTTAATGTTGAATGTTATTATTGCTATTTATTCTAATTTATTTTTGTTACCTAATGTATAATTCAAGAAGATAAATAAAGAAAAAGAATTGCTTTAGATGATTGCAGACTAGTTTTTGTTACTTTTTACTAATATAAAATTGAACACTCGGTAAGTAGAAAGGGCAGTGGCATAGACTATTAGCACTTTAAGCTTAGTGCTAAGGCTAAGGAAACTCTTACTTAAATAAAATAAATAACTATAATATAATTCTTTATTATAAACATATCACAACAATTTCTCGAACAGTTTGGTCAGGTACAATTCGAATAATTGAGTTACCTGTGAAAGGTATTTAATTAACATAGGCACTTGAAGTTCTTATTTACATAACAAATAATGGCACTCAAAAAACAAAAATTTACAAATCAATAACAAAACAAAACTAAAACAAATTAATTAAACTTTATGAACATTTGGTGATAGTGGTTGTGTTTTTTTCTTGGCTCTGTTAAAGGCTTCTACTATAGCATCTCTGAAAATTAAAAAAATATATAATTGTAATTTAAATATATAGGGTGATAAAAAAAATAAAAGGGTGACTAGCTAAAATTTTTAAAATGTATTATTTGAACTTTCTTACCTGAACATATTTCTGTACCATATGTATGCACCAACATGTCCACAATCTAGATATTTGACCGTGGCCCCGGGCCATATTTCATCCAATTTAGACACACCTTTTCTAGGAACATAACCGTCTGTTTTAGCAGTTATTGAGATAATTAAAGAAGTGTCAACAGGAACTGAGAAATTCTTTAAATGTGTGCATTCATCCATCATGCCTCGCATGAACCACAGAGCTTCTTTTGCTAAAAAAAAACTTAATTTTAACCCACTGCTATTATTATTTTTATACATTATGTTTTCATTATTTTCTCATTTTTTCAAACCTCACTTTTACCTCTTTTTTTCATTTCAATAACCTTTTTACTAGGACTCAAAACAGGTCCTCCGATGTTTGGAATTAGATAATTCAGTTTTGGACTACTTTTATAGGTAACTGTTTGACAATTGGATTCAGCACCATTTATTTTTATAACATTTACTAAGTCATAGGGGGTTACGTAACTAGGCTTAAGGTCATCTACTAAGTCCATGTCATACTGGAGTTGATAATCTAAAAATATTTTTATAAGTATTGGCTGAAATAGTAGGTACTGTATTTCTGTTGCACCCTCTCAGTGTGAAATACAAAATCTGTTGTATAGGATAAGGCAGATATTCTTGTAGGTTTACTAGCAACATGTTAACCTTTTACTAATTCTTTTAAATTTAATTTATGTAAAATAATAAAGAAAACGAATTTTTTGACAGTTACAGAGGTTCACATCTCATTGATAAATGATTTTAGTGTCAACTTTTGGCAGAAAACTAGAAGTATGGAACTGGCCAGTGGCGGCTCCTCCTTAGGTTTGCAGGTTTGCGCAACCCCCAAAAAAAGAAAACTAAAATATCATTAATTTAATCTCGCCTCGCGTCGCGTCGCATCCTAGAAGCTGAAGTATGGAACTGGCACTGGCCAAACTTCACTGAAAATGTCATGGGGTTAATAAATTTCATGTAAGCTCGACACTTTTATTAGATTTTAGTGCAAGTAATCCTTCTCAACCTATACAAAAGATTAATTACAAACCTGCGAAGCTTTTACTAAGGTTACAGGCAAAAGGATCATCAACTATTTTACAAGCCTTGGACAGTTCTTCACAGTACAATTTGTCACCAAAATACTGCTGTTGTAACAAATCCCAGTTTATAGATTCACTCATCACACCCTGTGTTAAAAAAATATATAATAGTAGCCATTTTGGTACAGCGTCTCCATAGGTCTCCATTTAATTTTTATAATGCTATATGGATAAAATTAAAATTTTCTAGTTCAAAAATGGTGGTTTTTAAATATGTTGGCCTACAATGAAAAGGTTAACAGTTAGAACCTCTCACTAAATCATATTAGACAGGTAATGTTTAGGGTATTCTTTAAAATACACATTTTTAAATAAACTATTTGTTAATTAATGTTTAAAACAATCTTTTCCTATAAGCCTGAAACCATAACCACCATTTTTAAAATACCCTGTGTATGGACTAGATTCACTAGATAGATATTTTTTAGTGCATCAATAGAATTAAGTGCAATTTTATTATCAAACAGAATTTAATAAAAATACACTTAATATCCACTAGTTCTATCAGTGATGCACTAGAAAAGTTCTAAACTTATATGCAAACTATGAATTTGGATGTAATAAAACTTGTTTTCAGCATGTAATTTTCTGCTCAACAACAAATAAAATATTTTTCTGAAGCCCCTTGTATACTTTACTTTAAATAGGACACACATACGGCCGAGTGATGATCGCGTTTTTAAATTAAATTTAACAACGCGATCATCACTCGGCCGTTAGAATTATAGTTATGATGTATTATTGTTGTGGCAGATTCATCTACTAAGAAGTCCTTGTTGTGTACTAACCAAAAATCTTTATATATGGGACCGCTTCGGTCCTGGTCCCTGGTACAGGAACTGAAAGTGCTCAGCACTATTGACCCCTATAAACTGGCACATCACATAAAGCAAAATGAAGTAAGACCCCCCAAAAAAAAACCAAAAAATCAAAATACTAGATAATACTATATGGCATGCCTACCACTGTTTTTCAGATGAAATTAATCTATAAAAATTTAACTGGAATTAAATAATATGTAAAACTAAAATTGCGATAATTTTGACATAAAAATTTAAGAGATTCTGGACTAGGATTCTGTAAAAATATAAGAAAAGAGAAAGTCAAAATAAGAATCACATGTCCTTGTTGCCCTTAAAGGTAACTCATATGTGTAGTGTATTATAATTAATTGAATAACATAGAATCATAACATCTCATTTAGGTCATCCCCATATGTTTGTCACTGTTTCGAAGGAGATAGAGAAAAGAACTGTTCAAAAATTTGCTTACAGAATCAGAATTTTTTGTCAGAATTTATGATGTAATGTCATAAATTATATTAATTTCATTATTATGGTTAAGTTAAATTTTTATAAATTAATTTAATCTTGAAAACGTTGGCAGACTTGCCATTGAAACGCAGATAAGCAATTTAATATTTTAGGTCTTTTAACTTTATTTTATTTTTGGACAATCTGCCAGTTTACAGAAGTCACATAGTCTCTATATCCTGAGACCTGGACTGAAGCGGTCTCATTGTATAACGATTTTAGATGAGTACCCAACAAAAACTTGTGAATGCCAATAAAATAAGTTATGCTACAACTAGACCAACAAGTAAAAAGATTACTAGTTTTTCCCTAACCCCATCACTTGGCAGTGCAAAAAGGTTATTAAAAATAATACAAAACAAAATTACCTCAGTGAAAACTGAAGAGGCAGTGGACCAACTTAAGCAAGGAACTAGCACTACGGGTTTTGGCCAATTACTTGCAGCAAGAGAAGCCATCTAGTTCAATAAAAAATATAATAAAAAGCTGTGAACATATTCCAAAACTGCAGAAATTAGATTTTATGGAAATAAATATAAAGAAAAAGATAAAATACTTACATGTCCTCCCATAGAGATTCCAGATACACCTAAAGGTCCAAAACCAAGCTGTTCACACCAGTTTAGTAGAACAAGGCATTCTAAAATTAAGCAGCCACCCATCACAAAAATGTCAGAAACATACTTAACACATGATCTTATCTGGTCTTTGGGCTTTCTCAGTCCATAGTATGGATTCTCTAGAATTATTGCTCCTATTCCTGCTTTTAAAAGAGGTTTTGCCATTATATTTCTTCGTCGCCAAAAAAACTAAAAATATATTTCTATATGTTTATCAGACTTAATAACATTCTATTACTAAAGAATATACCAAGTACCATAAAAAAATACATACATGATCCCCAGTTCCTGCCAAGTGAATACAAACTGGTTTGTATTCACTTGTCCACTTTAATGGTAAGATCATTTGAAAAAATGCATCTTGAACTTCTGTGACTACGAGGCCTGGTAAATGTGTTGCAAAAGGACTACGAAATTTTCCATTTATAATGTGACAATCTGCAACTCTCTGTGACTAAAATTTGCAAAATTATTTAAATATTTGACTTGACATGAGTTCGTAAACAACTTACATTTATAATGGTTATAGGCCAATCTTTGGGTACCAAGCCGTAACATGTTTCTCTATTCGATATTAATTTTCGAAAGTCAAACAGCCTAAAAATTGTAAAATATTACAATTACGGAGAAATATGGTGGTTATTCTTTGCTTTTTACTGTAAACATGGGTAACCTCAATTTTTTTTTACCTCTCAAGATGTTCAGGAACACCCCAGCCACTTGTAAAAAAATTTGTCAGTAATAACTTTCTATATACAACATCCAGGCGGCTCACGGGCATAATTTTTTTATCTTAATATTTTAAGAATTTCAAATCTAAAAAGACCTTCTTGTCAGATCAATGTCAGATTGATAACCCAACACTAACCCAAACGACCCAAACTGAACATCTAAACATAACCTTAAAAAATACTACTTAGAGGCAGCATTGCCTCTTAGCTATACGAACAAGCGTGCGAGAGAGAAAGCCTGATAAGTCTACAACCTTTCACTCTCGCTCTGCGTGTTGATTAGTGGAGAGGGAAAGGTTATACACAGTTCAGCCGGAAACTGTCTCATGCATCTTTTCCGAGATCTCCGATATTTTGATTGGTCAGAACATGTGGCACAATGTTCTGACCAATCAAAAAATACTTTCGATGATCGGAAAATCAAATCATTTTTATTAGGATATGAGTCTCCGGCTTTCGGGTTTTTCACGCACCCGAACCTGACCTGATCCTTTAAAAGTTAAAGCTCACTCGATTAAGGTAATCGGCCAAGGGTTTAGATTGGTCAGAACATTGTGGCGCCACATGTTCTGACCAATCAAAATACTTTCGGATGATCGGATCGTCGGAAATCGGATGCATGAGACTCCGGCTTTATTCTTTCTTTCTCACGGAGGCAGCCTAATTTGGCGGTGAAAACGCATGAGTTTTAATCCTTGACCATGACCTGCAGGGGTAAATCTTAAAAGTTAAAGCTCTTTCAACCGGTGTAAAAAACTCTTGATTAAAACCTCTAGGTTGGAATCGGCCAAGGGTAGTAAACATTTACCACCCTTGGGAATCGGCATCTTTCTTGCACGCTTCCTCGCACTGGCGAGCGGCCTCTAGAAGGTAAGTGCTTGAAGGCACGGTGGAATGATACACGAAAAAATTTCTAACCTATAAACGTCATTATTTGACACAATTATTCACAATAATACAAAATCCAAACAAAAAATCCAAAAACACTATTAAAGAACTATCAAACCAGTCCTTTGAGTGCTTACAATGGAGGAAGCCGAAAAAGCATCAAAAAACGAAGGCACCATTCCAGATATGGACTGGAAAAAGGTTAAAAAAGAAAGGGAAGAATACTTTGAAAAACTTAGAAAATGGCTAGATGACGCTAGACTTTGGTACAGTGTATCAGCTGGATTTCCTTATTACTTTGTTGGAATGACAAATTCAGATGGGGCTTCCAATATACAACGGCAAAATATCCCAAACCCATATGCTGCATTTTATCAAACTCCTTTGTTCCAACAGAACGAAAGAGTTCAACACAATCAACAAGTGCAGCAAAATGCTGATAACACTACATTTAATGGGGTACCTTTTTATCAGACATATCCATGTAAGAAAAGACTATTTACAATTTCTTATAGTATATCCCAAATTTAATTTTAGTGTTCTAATATGTACATATGTCACAGTTTTATTCCATATATATACCTCCTTACAGTAAATTTATAAGAAAGTATGTTGTTTTGTAAGATCACATATTTTTTTTAGTTATACTACCTCCAAACTTACTGAGGCTTCCAACCACTTATGAATTTAGAATTCCTCCACTCTGGAAAAGGTTATGTGCTGAAATGATAGATTTCTGCATACTGTTTTCTGTAAAATTGGGTCTTACATTCCTCTTTATGGAGAGCTTTAGTATTGGGTAGGTACTTTAGGTTATAAAATTGCTGTGTTTATAATTGTAAAAGTACCAAACTGTAAAAAAAAGGAAATAAACATAAAACATAATAATTATCACAGCACTGGTTCTTTATTATATTTATTATTTTTTGTTTTAGTAACGCACTTGATCTCTATGGTTTTGATGCAATACAGAAAGGTCTTGAAGGACAAGAGCTAAATTATCCATTAGCATTTGAACTTATCTTGCTGGAACTCCTCCATAGAGTTGTCGTTTGTGCATTTGAGGTAGGGTTTCAGGTATTTATAGAGGTGTATTGAGTCTATTTAGCCCACACTCCTAAAAACGTTCGTGAAACTTTTGAAAATATGTTAAAAAATATATTTTTCCTCTAAACTAGTTTAATTACCTTTATATTTGAGAAAAGTTTTCACCATCTTAATTTTTTTTTTTTTATTAAGAGAACCAAGGGCAAAGTCTGGCGATGATGGCAAAAGTTCAAGCATTTGAAACTTTAAATTGTTTCATTGCTGCACCCATCTAGTGTGCGGGGGTATTTTGTTCTGCCAAATTAGGATACCTTTGGTCATTTTTCGGCGCCTTTTTTCTCCACAAATTGTTAATATAGTGGAAGTATAGTTACCAGTAAGAGTTTTATCTTTATTTTTTAGGGAATTTATGAAACTCTTATATATCCTACCCCCATCATACTCACCTTACATTTCATTTGAAAAAGCCCCTACTCTGCTGGCTCCATCATTCCTAGAATATCTGGACTGTGCAACCTGCAAAGGTTTTTCCTTCCCTTTTAAATCTCTTGGTAATAAGCTTTATATTACTTTCTTAAGGCACCCACAGTATGTCAGTACTATACAAAAAAAAATTTGGTGTATTATTTTTAGATTTTTGGAAAAAACATGTTTTAGAATGTCAGAACATTTTTTAGGTTACCATGACTAACTTCATTTACATATGTGCAACCTAATAGAGGTTACACATACACTTGTGTGGCTGTGAGGGGAAGGAGACATTGAGAGCGATAAGATAACTCTGAGTCGTTCGCTTATACATGCAACGTACCAATAGGGCCATTAAGAAATTTCTGACAAGTGTGAAGAATTGAAATTTTGTTTTAAAGTCGTTTGCACAATTAAAATTATGTAGGCTACCTAGAAATCAATTTGTTTTTGATATTTTTTTTATAACAAAAAAATAAAAATCCCTTTTTTACAGACATATTTTTTGAGAGGCAAGATGTGTGCTACGCCAGGAAAACGTTGTATGGGTCTTATGGTGGTTAATGTAGACACCCTAACATTGGTACCAAATCGTCAAGTTGAAACCGTTTCGGCTACAGGAGTAAAAACGCTTGGTTGGCAAAGGGCTCTTTTAAGGTCGATATTAAAGAATCTGATTGTTGGTTTGTTATTACCGCTATGCGTTACATTTTATGTATTCCCTTTTAATCGCACCAGTTATGACATGATGTCCAACACATTGGTTGTGGAAGCGCATCCTGAGTTTTTAATGTACCAAACTCTTATTGTTACATAAATTTAATTACAGGTTTCATTATAAATATCCATAAGTAAACCTCTTTATGTAGTAATGGATTAAGCGACGATAGACGATTTGCAAATCAAAATTCCTTAGAAAATCAAAACTAAATGTTTTACTGTTTTCATGCTTATTAAAATAAATAACTTCAAATTTATTTTACTCCATTTAAAGTAATTGTCGCGTAATTTACGATTACATAATGGGGTTCAAAGTGATCTAGTCCTGTAAAGTTGGACCTGCCAAAACATGTTAATGTGATATTCTTTTAATTACGTTTTTGGGACCATAATGATTCTTGTTGTAACATGGAATGAGTAAACGCTGGGATTTTCATAGCCAGCAAAAAAAAAAAAAAAAAAAAAAAATGCGACATATTTTTTGCGAGTATATGCGAAAGCAATTTCTATTCTGGTAGGGAACAAATTCATTTATATGTATATACCGGGTGACAATGAAATCACTACCCAGCCCTTTATTTTCTTGAATGAAAACATATGGCTTTCAAATTTTAGAGTGACATATTATATCATAAGACGCCGATTTTTGATATAACATGTGCCTATTACTTTCGGTTTAACCGGAAACGACATCAACTTTGATTTTTTAATAAAACACCCTGTATATTTTTTAGAATTTGGATTCAAGGATCATTCCTGATATAAAATCTATATTATCTTCTATACCTATCTCTGCTAGTTTTTGAGAAAATGGCGATGTCCAAACTACCGCACATTATGCAGTTTTATGAGGAAAACAAATATATGTTATAAAAATTTATTATGTTTAATTTAATTCTTCCTGAAGACTATATCTGTGAAGGTCATAATAAAACTACTTCCGGCATTACTGGAAGTGCTGCGAAAATGTACTTTTCTGATAATGTGCCTTCAAAAATTTTAATGCAACACCCTGTATATTTTTTAAAATTTGTATTTTTCGGGTCATTCCTGATATAAAATCTGATAGAAAATGGCGATTGAAGAGGTCCAAACGACCGCACATTATGCAGTTATAGGAGAAAACAAATAAATGTTAGAAAAATGTATTATGTTTAATTTAATTCTTAATTTAATTCATTCTTAATTATGACCTTTGCAGATAAAGTTTTTGAGAAGGAATAAATTAAACATAATACATTTTTATAATATTTATTTGTTTTTAAAACTGCATAGTGTGTGGTAGTTTGAATATCTTTAATCGCCATTTTCTCAAAAACTAGCAGAGATTGGTATAGGATATAACATAGATTTTATATAAGGAATGATCCGCAGAATCCAAATTCTAAAACCGTGATAGACACATGTTATAATATCCAAAATCGGCATCTTATGATATAATATGTTATCCTAAAATTTAAACGCCATATGTTTTCATTCAAGAAAATAAAGGGCTGGGTAGTGAGTTCGTTGTCACCCGGTATATATATATATATATATATATATATATATATATATATATATATATATATATATATATATATATATATATATATATATATATATATATATATATATATATATATATATATATATATATATATATATATATATATATATATATATATATATATATATATATATATATATATATATATATATATATATATATATATATATATATATATATATATATATATATATATATATATATATATATATATATATATATATATATATATATATATATATATATATATATATATATATATATATATATATACAGGGTGATTCATGAGGAAATGTCAATACTTCAGGTACGTAGTGAGGGTCTAAAAATAAACATAAAGGCCAATCCAGATATGGGTCCGCAAGGCCTTCGTTTCCGAGATACAGGGTGTTTTTTTTTTGTTGTTTTATTATTTTTTTAGATTTTGCTATAATAAAATCAGATGCGTCGTATTTTTTTTTTAAATACAAATATCTCGAAAACGGTTGCTCATATCAACTTTTAACAGGTAAACCTTTTGACGTAAAAATAACAAAACAATTATTTTATTTACTTAAAAATGTAATAAAGGGCCGTACCAAAAAGTTGTGATTGTTCAAAATAGTAAAAAGACGTGTAGGTGGCTCCCCCTACAAGTAAGAGCCGTAATCAGATTAGATTCGAATCCGTCATACCAAAAAACCCCGGGATACCAATTTTTACTCCAATAATAATATTATCACAGATTTTATTTAAAAAATAGAAAAATTAAATAAAAATTTTAACCCATATTATTACCCAGAAATATTGACATTTCCTCATGTCACTGCCCTGTATATATATATATATATATATATATATATATATATATATATATATATATATATATATATATATATATATATATATATATATATATATATATATATATATATATATATTTTTTTTTTTTTTTAAATTGGTAGACCCTATATTGCAGCACTAACATTCAAACTGTAAAAGAATCGTCAGTTTTCTTGCTGCAATTTTTGTTTTCTGGCAACAAAAATTCATGACTGTAATAACGCCCTAAATGTATTATTTGCATATTCACCCAAGCAGATATATCAATGCTTTTCCTCATTTCATTGATAATACTATAGAATTCAATTTGGTTTTCCAATCTGTACTACAGCTGCATATGAACTATCTAACAGTTACCAGTTGCGTGAGAATGCGACTTATTTTAAAAAATAAAGTACAGTGTGGCCGCATTATATTGTTCGTCATTTTATCCAGAAATCTAGAGAAAGTGAACACAAAAGTTATTTGGGGTAAAATAGACTTTATTTTATCATATTTAGTTTATTTTTCTTAGGAAACCATCGTCTTTCTTTAAATAGAAACGTTATATTATTTTATGTCATTTTGAAAGTCTAAAAGAAGTTCACAAAATTTTTAGAAAATACCATATTTATAAAGTTAACAATTTTTATGATATAGACATCATTTCACTCTGCCAAAATAGGCAAATATTTTAGTAAAATGCATGGATATCTATTTAAACTTCAAAAATGCAGTTAATAGGAAAAAATTTAGTTTAGTTGTCATAATCTTAGAAGAAAAAAATGTTTATTACTTTTATAAAAAATTTTAGAGGAATCCGAAGATTAAATAAGTCACCGGGTATTTCATTTAAAATAAGTATGTTGATGGTTGCTCCTTAAAAAAAAAAACAAAAAAGACATTATTTTGTTCCATATCAATTTTTTACTAACCGGTTTTTCCGAAAAACATTTAGTGCTGGGATAAGATGATAGCAAAGATAAACAAACCACTGGTTTTTATTTGTATTTTGACAACTTAATATCTATTACAGCTTTGACAATATGATCATATCATCAACTGTTTCTCTATTAGTATTGAAATAAAAAACTCTTAGATAAATTGAAAAAATATACATAATATTTTTTAACTCTCTACGCATAGGCGTCAAAATAGAAATAAAACACTGTCCAATTATGTTTCAAAATAATTTCTTTAGACAGAAACATTTTGTAGGTTTCTCAAGTATAATTTTAAATTAAATATGTTGTCAAGATACCACTTTTTATATATTATAAAAAATGTTTTAGTTTAGTGATGTTTTTAGATTCTTACTTAAAAAACTTTGTACCTAGTATTTTTATTGCAGAAATAAAAAATAGGAATTTTAAAGCATTACAAATCGGATTGTACCCGTTTGTCTTTAATTTTGACTAACTGTGATAAATCATACAAATTTAAAAATTATTATAAATTTATTTTAAAACTGGTTGTTTATTTCAATATACTTTAGAATTTTGCTGTATTATTTTGATTTTTTTTAAGTTTAAGAGTTGGTAAAATAGTTTTACCATGCCTTCTCTGTGTTATTAAAAAGAACTGTTTTTTTTACCTTTTTAATGCCCTAACACACTCAAACAGATAGGTTTGTGCAAATCTAGTCCAGTTGGGTTTATTGTTTTTTTTTTACAATTAAGTTTGCGTGATTTCAAAACAAATTATATAATAAAAAACCCACTTATCAAAATGAGAAATATCTAAAAGTACTTGCAGGATGAGTAATTTTTACATTGCCTGTTTTATACTAAAGACGGATAAGGTAAAGTATGCATATTACATTATGGAACGCTACAAAAAAGTATCGTCATAATTATATTTTTATTATAAAAGAACTAAAGTGGACAGATACTTATCAGTTGATTTGTGGTTTTTAAAACGTAGTTTATACAGTATGTAGTAGTTTTTTATTGAATAAGATTTTAGCGTTGGTTTATTAAAATGAAGTAAATTTTACTAGGACTAAACATATTTTGAAGTGACAAAACAAAATGTATTTTTTTTAGATATAAGTAGGGATATTGTTAAGCCGAATTCATATTTACTCGGATCTTAGTTATTACTCGAACTGAATCTCTGAAGTATAAACGGCTCCTCGTAGTCGCAACATTTTCCGAGCAGCCGTTTATACCTCCAAGATTCAATCCGAGAAGAGGAAATCGGGTCCTAGTACTCGTAAATTTAAATTCCGCTTTAGCTGATGCTTATAACAGTAAAAAACAATGAAACACAACTTTATCTAGAAAATTTTTATTAGAAGAAAAAACCCCTTGGAAGGCATGGTAAAAAGTCATTTACGAGGAGGGTTTAAATTTAAACTGGAATTTGGTTGTACCTTTTAATTATAATAATTTAACTGCAACAAGAATACGATTTTTACATTTTTTCTCCATGTATTCACCCTGTAAGTCTATGCGCCATTATTGTAGAAGTTTTATAATGCCACTTTTATGAAATGATTATTGTCTCAAATTTTAAGCCCCCTAATGACTTTTTCAGTTGTCCAAAGAGATGGAAATCATATGTTGATAAATCCGGACTATAGGGTGGATACGTCAGGGCATTTGTAATCAAATGGGCAGTATCAAGTCGGGCCTTATCGTGCACCTTTTTGTAAGTGAGCATTTTAGAATATTCAGGAGTACGCGGTTCTTACAAAAAATCAGTCAATCATGACACCCTTGCTGTCCCAAAAGGCAGTGACCATCACTTTACCGGCTAAAGGCACAACTTTTGCTTTTGGGGAGTTTGAGTGACGAGTCCCAGCCCTGGGTACCTATCTTGAGCAAACTTTTCGGTAAATGCAGATGGATAATTAATGCGTAATGTGACATTTAATGAACGTTCATTCCTTTTATTGGCAAGATTAATGTCGTTTATCGAGCAGTGTCGTTGAAGTTTTTAAACGTCTCGCGTTTAGCAAATTTTTGACTGTTCTTAAATTTTTTACACCAAATAAACACATGCCTTTGATTAGATGAATATCTCGTCTTATATTTGAAGCCTCTGCAAAATATCACTTGGTTTAAATCCCTCATTTACAAAAAAAATAACTAATATTAGGTGAGCCACTTGTTACTGAAAATTAAATTCCGGGTCATATTTGAATCCCCTCGTAGCACTAATTACGCATCTGAGTTTACGTAACTTAAGGTCCATTTTGGTTTTCTCCCTTTGTGAACATAGGGAATGGGAATAAGGAAAAATATAACATAAATACGGAAAACTAGAGTGTTGTTTTTTTTATTTAGTGTATACACCTAAATAGTACCAGAATGTCACGTGCCTTTCATGTGTACATTTTACACTTCAATATTTGTTACCAAGTCCACAGTCATTAGTTAATTTATACAGTATTTTTAAAACATATGCTGTACCAAATAAAAAATTGATACAACTAGGAAGGATACAGGCGTAAAATCTAAAATTATATCCCAAGATGAAAAAAATATATTTTCAATTAATTTTCTGTAAAAAAAATTAAAACAACCAATATTAAATTGAATAATGGTCACAAATATTTGAGACAAAAGAAGGACTTGATAGCAATTGTTTTCGAACAATTTTTCCATCTCTAGCTAAAAAAAAATTACTGGTTTAATGTCGATAATACTAAGACAGGTGAAAAAATTGTCCACATTAAACAAAATCGGTTACACTAATGCAAAATCTGATTTTGCAAAGATCACAGAAATGAACGTTTTTTTTTCTTATTTACATTAATAGAAAAGAAAATGACAAAATTTCCCTGAATCAATACCCTAGAAAATTTCGAATAATGTACATATAATACAGTTATACATAAAATAAAAACTAAATGTTATATATATTATATACGCTATAAACTAAAATAAAACCCTAAATATAAAAATATTACATATGATCATAATAAAATTTTTGTTCGATTCACACTTACTTTAATTAGCAAAACTTCATTTGCATCAAACCACGTTATCACAAATATAAATGAATTCAGTAATATGAAACTGTCAACATTGATTTTTTTTTACAACTAACATTGAATTATGTGGGATAAGGCAAGAGTGCTTTAAAGTTTCAAGTAAACATTTAAACTAAAATAAAGCAGCCTATATTCATTAAAAATGAGCCCGTTTTAATTTCCTATAAAGTATTAAATATTGATACAACAGGGTGATCCAGAATATATCCTTAAAAAATTAAGAGTACAGGATCATTTAACAGTGACTGAACAGTGGCTTTGGTGTCTTTTCTTGTATTTAAAAAAATGTGAAATAGCCATTTTGTGTATTTTTTCCAAGGAATCTAAAAAAATACTTTTGAAAATTATTTCAATTAAAACAAAAGAGATACAACATAAAATTAAAATTAAAAAAAAAAAAAATCTTATGTATTAGTTTGTTTGTAAAAGCGGTTTCCTTTTTTTATACATTTCAGTAAAAAGGATTTCAAATTTATTTTTAGTATTTTGGAATTATTTTAATTTATATAAGAAATTGTTATTTAAATTTGAAAAACATAACAATATATACATATTCCAATCAAAATTGTTAGAATTGTTTTTTTTAATAATATTAATATTAATAATTATGTTTCATTTTTACCAATATGTATTGAAAATAGTTATAAATGCCAGACAGAATATTGACTTTTTCTGTTTTGGCATTAAAGGTATTTATTGGTATATCATTCTATTTTTTTATTTGCCAATTATTTTAAATAGATTAAAATAATTTTATTGTTACTAAATATGAAATGGTTTTTATTGAAATGACAAAAAAATGGGACACTTTTAAAAACAAACCAATAGATAAAATATTCCATTAAGAAAATTTAAGTTTATGTTGTATCTTGTTTGTTTCAATTTAAACCGTTTTCTAAGTAACTTCTCACATTTTTCTATAAAAATGCAAAAGATGGCTATTTCGCATTTTTTTATATCTGAGCTATGCCACTAATACATCATTGTACAGTCCTCCTAGGACAGAACGCATATTATAGGTAAATCCGTCTCTTGCGATGACACTAATAACAATTATAATTGTTTTTTTTTATTTCCATGGTAATTCCTTTTGTTTCTTTATTTACTAAAAGTTAAAAAAAAACTAAAACACTGCTTTATAAATTTCTAAGAGATAGGATTAAAGGGGGCCCACTTTTTAGAGTATACAATATCTTTGCAGAAGTACATTTTTTTGTTGACTTAATGTTAAAAAATAATAAATAACTAATATTAAGATACAAGCACTGTCAGTAATATGAAATTGACATTTTAGCTTTTCCAAACCATGGAAAAGTTATGACCTATTTAATATAAAAACTGCTACAGAAACAGCTATTTCTAAAAAATACTTAAGAGTTAAAAAATTTCATAACATATTTTACCCGTATATAGAGGCACCTTTAAAAAATGCCTTCACACCCCGGAAATTTCTGAAAATTCTAATGCCCAGAGATAATGCTAACTATTAAAATTCAATTGCTGTTCAGTTTCAGCTACTCCATTTCGGTTTTAGGGTGATAAATCGTTCTTTTGAACTCAAATTCTTACGTTTTAAGGCCAAACAACAAATTATAAACAAATAAACCCGTCAAACACAAATTATTGCCATTTTTCATTTTTTGAGTTTACCAAGATTATTGTTCAGTTTAAAAAAAAAGCTTTTGAGTTAAGAACAGCTTTATTTACTGAGTTTTTGGAAAAAAAATATACCTGAAATATTTTCCAATATAAAATGGCGATGGGGAAACTGAATAACAATCTTAAATTTAGAAAGTCTATAGTGGTCCAAATTCAGCCCCTCTTCTTAGAAGCCTATTAGCGATATGTGGCTTAAAGATCTGATAACGTAAATGGAAGGCAAAGGTGTATGTTAGATAAAAGATTTATCCAAGACCCTTATTATCTTTAATTGCTTTTAATAAATCCCAACGTTTTAACTGGTAATTATCGCCACTCATCTTCAGGTGAATACTGCATTATAAGAACAGTATTTTACTATTATTCAAGGCCTCAGACCACCATATACTTTTCTAAAATTCTCCACATAAAAACCGTTTTGACCGGAATGTTTACACCAATGATATTTCTATTTTTCCACACTCATGCCCAACCAGCTTAAAATAATAAAAATTTATGAGATTTACAAATATAAAGCTATATCGACATTTACAATTATACCATTTTTCAATGTTTCTTTTTTTTATTTCTGTCTAGACATATAACATTAAGAATCAATCAGGGTTCGTAAAAAATATATTTCTCATTTAATCAACTGTAAAAAAAAAGAAAATAAATATTTTTCATTTCATAGACAACTTCTGTTTTTACTGAGAGAACAATATTTTTATCGAGAATTTATTAAATAAATTATCTTGTAAAAGAGCAATATATTTAGCACGGATATCCTGCTGACAAAAATGAAGCAAGGTAGAATCAGTGGTTATTTCTTTATAGTTTGAGCACTATTAATATAAAATTTGGAAAGGTTATCCGATTCTGCACAACCTTTCCAGATATGTCGACATCGCTCCAGTTAGACTGATTAGTTTGGTCAATCAGTCTAACTAAAACTAACCAGAACAATTTTGGGTAGGTTCTTGAGGCACTATAAAATATTGTGTAATTGTTCTTAAAGGTCTCCTAAATAAGAAAGTCGTGGTCTGGCTGAAGGGTAGCGACCCCTTACCAACCCTTGATTTTTTTTTAAAAGGACAATTTCTTTATTAAAAAATGTTTTTGAGGCCCTATGGGGGCGAAGCCATGGGATACGTCATGGCAGATTTTTATGAATAATAATAATAATATAATTAACAAAAATATGAGAAAAAATTGTATTAACTAAATTTTATTTATTAGCTGAAAATACACCATAAAAATATTTATTTTTTTCTTTAAAGTTTTTTTGATATGATACTTTCTCGATCATCTGGTAGGTGAAAAATTCCACCAAATTGATCTGACTTTTTGGGATTATTTGTCCTTAAATACCTATATTATTTTCCCAAAATCTCAAAGTGCCTTAAATTTTTTTTTTTATTTAAAAAAAAAATGTTTAAAAGATATTTTCCTTTTTAAAAAAAAGCAAGGGTTGGAACGGGGGCCGCTACCCTTCAGCCAGACCTCGACCTTATTTAGGGGTTCTTCAAAAACCTACCCAAAATTGTTCACCAGTTATCCTACTATATATAGTGGTAATAATTTAAGATGCTAGAATAGATACTTTCAGAGATGTTAATTTTTAAATTTTTCATTAAAAGTGTCCAAGTTGATCGTAAATATTTGCTTTATTTATAAAATTTTTCAACAAAAATCGATATTTTTTATCTATTCAAATTCGAGTAGAAGGCTGCGGTGATCTACAATCTACATAGCTTGTTCAAAGATTTTCTGAAAGTTTGTTTTTTTTGTAAATATAGCAAAAAATTAACAATCAAATTTGTCACTTACTAAGCTACAATTATTTTAAAATTTTAACTTCAACAGTTTTTCCATAACAAGATGGAAGTTGACATGATTTAAGTTTAAAAAAATGTGTTTGGTTTCTTTTTTAATGTGCTAATGAAAAAAAAAATTAAACAAACGTTATTAGTAACATATCAAACGGTTTTTCGTGGGTATTTGTTCACGTCATCAAAACGTCACGAGTTGACAGACAAACGTGGGCTGTACAGGGTGTCCCAAATTCGAGCCTCATCATTGGAATCTCCGAAACTTGAAGAGATGCCACCTTAAAAGTTTAAAAAATTCCGAATACTTCCGAAAGCTTTTGAGTTAAGAACAGCTTTATTTAATGAGGAAAAAAAATACCTGAAATATTTTCCAATATAAAAATGGCGATGGGGAAACGATAGAAAGTCTATAGTGGTCCAAAATCGATATTTTTTATCTATTCAAATTCGAGTAGAAGGCTGCGACAATCTACATAGCTTGTTCAAAGATTTTCTGAAAGTTTGTTTTTTTTGTATATAACAAATTAGTCAAATTTGTCACTTATTCTCATTAACTTCAACAGTTTTTCGATAACAAGATGGAAGTTGACATGATTTAAGTTTAAAAATGTGTATGGTTTCTTTTTTAATGTGCTAATGTGTTATTAGTAACATATAACGGTTTTTCGTGGGTATTTACACGTCATCAAAACGTCACGAGTTGACAGACAAACGTGGGCTTTGTCCCAAATTCGAGCCTCATCATTGGAATCCAACTTGAAGAGATTAAAAGTTTAAAAATTCCGAACGGATTTTGGAAAAAACCAAACATTTGCGATTTTATGGTTACCCATATAACAAAATAGATTTCACATTCTCATTGTTTCTGTTTTACAAGACAGTGTTATTAAATTTAAAATCGACGTTTCGTCTTTGAGCTGCCATCATCAACTTTGTTTTTTTATTACGGATTTTAAGAGCTTCTAAGGTCCCAAAACCAATTATGTTTCGCACTTATTTAAAAAATTCATATTATTGATTTCCTGGTAAGTCCTTACCAAAAATCTATTTTCTGTCTCTCTCTCTAACACATGTTTTCCTATGGAAATTGCCATTAATATGATTTTTTTTTTTTTTTTTTTAATATGTGCGATACCTGGTTTTGAGACCTTAAAAGCTCTTCAAATCCGTAATGAAAAAATCCAGGGCCGTATTTAAAAAAACAAAGTTGATGATAGCAGCTTAAAGACAAAACGTCGGTGTGTAACTCTAATAACACTGTCTTAGCAAGTAGCAATAAGAATGTAAAATTTATTTTGTTATATCTATTCAAATAGAGCCATAAAAAAATAAAAATTAAATCGCGAATATTCGGTTTTTCCCAAAAGTCTTCGGAAGTATCTGAAATTTGTAAAATTTTTAGGTGGCATTTTAATCAGCATCAAATTAGGCAACTTTGCCTCCATTTAACCGACCTCGTATCTCTTCAAGTTTCCGAGATCCCGATGGTGCGGCTCGAATTTGGGACACCCTGTGCAGTAACTGCGTTAAAAGAATGGTCAGTAATGAAAAATCGTTCAGTATTTTTAAATAGGTCAATTAACCGCGTAAAAAATACAAAATAGAAATTATTTTAACATGAATGACATGAAGTTGTGCAAAAAACGAATAATCCTTTTAAAAATGGTGGTACAATCTCAAACATAGTAGAAGTAATACATACTCCTATATACCTGTAAAAACAAAGATTTAAACTATTTACAGAAATGGAATTATGAAAGTAAACACGGCTTTCGACCTTTTAGTACATACAAAACCACCTTATTGAAAGGCTTTACCTAACCACTGTTTCTAGCCGATTACACCGAGTGTTAGTCTTTTACATAAATATATCGAAATACCTAGATATCTAAACATGGCCTAATGAATCATTTTATGGATCTTTAAAATTTTACCTAGTCGTTGTTTAACAGTCTTCATTCCTTTCCTTGGTTTGGGTGGGGAAGGGGATTGCGGCAAGGAACTACTACTCGACGATACAGAGCTTAAAGTTCTATTAGTTCCACATGTGACAGATATACTACTCCCACTAGATCCGGATAATAATAAGCTTCCGCTAGAAGAATTCGATGGACTTCTCATATCTATCTTTGGTTTGGGTTTTTTTCGACGGTACTGACGTTTTGGTGATGCTAGTATACCCTAAATTATAAGCAATAAAAAAATATATTAAAAAAAGCCTTTTTATATTGCATGCACTGTCATTTCCTTTTTTGACAAAGAGTATAAAAGTACCTTTTCCGTAATGTCAAGCGATCTTCTAGCAGCAGCAGCTTCAAGAACTTTCTCAACCGATTGTT
This sequence comes from Listronotus oregonensis, assembly GCA_019359885.1. Taxonomy (NCBI): domain Eukaryota; kingdom Metazoa; phylum Arthropoda; class Insecta; order Coleoptera; family Curculionidae; genus Listronotus; species Listronotus oregonensis. Next base: position 223,839 of record JAHBCN010000012.1, read on the forward strand.
TCTTCGTACCTTCCCGCGCTGGACGGTTCATTTTCGGTAATAATGGACCCACTCTTGCCTTTGGATTCCAAGCTTCGTCAACTTTTGTCCGACCTCTTGGTTTAAATATGTGAATATCTTCGTCATCTGAATTATCCAAGGAAGGATATACTGCGTCAAGAAAAAATAAGACTGTCAGTGCATTTGCCTGCGTTTTTTATAAGTGTCTTTTATGACATTTACAGTACGATATCCAGTCAGAAGGAAGCACAAATTCCTCAAAGATAATCCGGACTAACTTCAATAATCCGGACGCGCTTAAGGATTTTCGAGTTGAAACCTGTCATAAAGCGCTAGCGAGCGGAAACCAGCGACCTTTACTCTTAATTTATCGAGTTAGGTTGCTGCAGTAGTCGCGTAATATCTAGAATGTAGTAGAGGTCCCAACATTCTCTAATAAAGCATAAGTTTGCAACAAAAGTCTGGGCAATTGTGCATTAGTGGGGCTTTAGCCAATTTTAATTTAAAAAAAAATCACGATCGGGACACATTCTACTAGCTAGAAATAGAAAATATAAGGTGGGGGAAGCCATTTTTTATAATTATTTATGGCTAAAAAAATTGTTACAAATATTTTTAAATTTTTTTTTGTTAATTTTAAGATTTTTTTTTATTCTTAAAGTTTATCAAAAATAAACGAATTAAAAAAAAAATCATAAATGACAATTTTTCGATTAAAAAATAAAAAAAAAAAAAAAATTGAAAAATCCAAGTATTGATAATTTAAAAAAAAATTAAAATTATTTTCTTTACACGTAGAATTTGAAACAACTCACTAGAAATTGGTAGGTAGGTAGGTAGGTTTAAAGTAAGTGGACTTTTTACACCCTCCACTGCGACCGCTCGGTCTATTGTGGCTCACATCTTTTTATATTCCTCCCAATAGGATCGGACTTCTAATGAATCCGATAACAGATTGGGAGAGAGTTATTACATCTCCTCTTACTCGTGTTGCTACCGGACACGAGCACAATGTGTTCTGGTGTCCCTGTCTCCTGGAGAGTGACGAGCAGACAATTAGATCCATCATGCCCTCCTCTCCCGGTCTAGTGACGTGGGTAGCTACCAGGTCCTTGTTACAGGAACCAGATGGTCTTTCTGAGGTCGCATCTCCGGCCTTATCCTATGAAAACGGTCCTATCCGCTTTCTGTTTAAAGCCCTTTTTCCTATAAAGGCGGTTCTGTCCGCCTTCTGTTTGGATTCAGGGAACCCTTCCTAAGCACCTGTTTGTTTGGGATGGATTAGTCCTTCCCCGTGAACCAGGCGCCGGTGACTTCAGGGGCAACTTACGAAACGGATTCACCCGTTTCGGTCGGCGCACCTTTGTCTGCTTGTGACCTTGAGTGGCACCTCCCGAAACGGATTTATCCGTTTCGGTCAGCTTCTACTTGTCACTTTTTTTCCTATGTTTGGAGCTAGGGAAGTAACAGTCCACCACGGCAGAGCCTCGCATTACCGCAGTAAGGTTAGATACTCTGAGAGGTCGCCCTGTATCTCGGAGGCACCGTTGGAGACACATTTTTAAGGCACAGGATGTCATTCACTCATCAGCACGGTATGCTAACACCTTGAGTTAAAGCCTTGTGTTCATCTTAGCTTCGGATCCCGTTCCACACGCTAGCCAAGGGAGTTGCCGATAACCAGCAACTCTAGCGCATGTTCCAAAAGATCCTACTGGGCCCAACAACAACGACGATGTGTGAACACAGCGAACAGCGGGGTATTGGGTAGGTATTCACGGTCAAAATTATTCTGATATATTTTTTGAGTACATACGCTTATTATTCAACTCTAATACACAAAAAAACTCATGTTGGTACGATTTTTTTATGTATAATGTTTACTAAGTGGCAAGTAGCTTCAAAAAATAACAAATATGATAACAAAGTTTGCGTGTTAAAATAATAAGCCAGTACCAACAAGGAAATAATTTTTTTAATATATTTCACTATCACTGGTATCCACATCTGAACCTTCAATTTCTTCAGAATCCTCTGTTGTTTTGTAGTCCGGTGGTAAAAGCATATTTAATGTCTCCTTTGTGAAATATCTTCTTAAAGATTTAGTTCTTGGTTTTAAACTGGATAAAAAAGGGTCGGAAGTCAATAATAGTCATTTCAACTCCTGTGATGGCAGCTGCCATTTCAGTGTCTGCAAAAAACCTTCTGGATGTGTTACCATCGTTCGTGTTTCCACATCCAGGTTTAGGACGGCCCACAAGTAGGCCCATTTTTGTTCTAAAATCGCTCTGAAATTTTATTTTCGTAGCTGCTACAATTGATTTTTCCTCCTCACTTCTTGCTTGCCATTTCTTAATTGACAGTTTGTATGACAAATGTAAAATAGTTTCAGAGAAACGTATTCTAGCATGACGAATGGAAAGTCCAAATGTCAAATTTTTAGCTTTTATTGGTTTCAATCTAATGCGTTCCAGGTCATTAAATTATTTTGATGTCGCTAGGCAAATAAAGCATCTTTGAGTAGATTAAGTGTCAGTAGCTGCATTGCAGACTTTGCCATTTATGGTAAATAAAAGATTATGCTGAATCTTAATTTCACCAGTGGCAAGTGCTACAGCACCTTTTTTTAAGTTTTGTATTTGACTTTCGATAAAATATATTTCTTCTTTAGTGACATCGACTGACTAGTGGACAAATCCAAATCAAATTGGGCGGAAAAACCTTGGGGAGGAGGGAGAAGGATTACTCCATATAAGTTTACTTTGATTTTCTGACTTAATAACTAGCTGCAATGGCACAAAGAACTAAAAAAAATATTTGCGTCACTATCAGAATCGTCGTCAAATCTTTGTTTAAACTGGCTTTGGTGCGAGCCCCATTTAGAAATCAACTGTAAGTCTTGTAATTGCTCCAATTTAAGAGTTTCTAAAGCTTCAGATAACAGTTTACAAATTCGAGTTGCTGTATGATCTAAAATAGCTTGAAGATTTATTTTAGCACTAGTGGAGGTAACGTTAATATATTCACGTAATTGGGTAACACTCTAACTTCGCCTTTTGTAGAAGTGAATAACACGGAAATCTGTCTCTATCGGCATTCCTTATTATATTATATTGATTTCTGGTTAAATCAGCCTTAACAAAAATAGAAAGTCCTTCCTGAGGAGATAACTGTTGCCTTTCAGTTGTTAACGTGAATGCCTTCTGGTATTTTTTAGCTCGTTCTAGTGATGCACTAAAATCTTTTAGAATACGAGAGGCAGTCACCTTACCTTCAGCCCTCATCATCATTTGGGTCGCATGCACCAATTCATATGTGGAGACCTTTTCCCTGGGTTCTTCTGTTTTCCTTCTTTTGCTTCTTTCGCTTAATTGCTCAATTGGTTTTGGTGGTCTACCTGGCGGTGAGTATAAAAATTACGGAAAATCGATAGTTGCGTCTAACCACGTTTTATACGTTTTTAGGAAAACATACTCTTTCCTACAAGCAGCTGCCTATTTTTCTTTAAAATGAAATTTTAAATCGGATATTTTGTGTTTTATAATGAAAGCCTGTTCATCAGGACATTTGAGAATACTGAGTATATGCGTTTCCAAACTTTTTATTTTTTGTTCGTATTTTCGCTCAGGACATTCTCTAATATAACTGTACATGGTCCTTCTTGTTATTGTTTGATATTTTGAGTGATATCACTTCGAAATTTAAAAAAAAAACCATATAAACATTAATAAAATTAAATAATCAGTATATTTTCATATCTATTAGTTTATGATACACCTATATTTAAACAATTGTAAATGTCTTATCCGCACATTTCCGCAAAGTTTTTCGATGCAATTTTCTTTATTGATGTGTTGTATATAAATGTGTATTTAGAAAAGCCTTTGGAAGAGCTTGGAAGTATAATAAAATCCTTAGAGTATTAATAATTTGAAATAAAAAAATAATAATAAATAGCTTAAAATAATAAATAATAAAAAATATTTTATCGCAACAAGAGTAAATAAACCGAGATATATACATTGTTACATACCTTTGAAAGTGCTAGCCATCGTAAAAAGCGTTAAACAAATAAATAAATATTCTCTATTTTCTGTATTAATTAATCTTTTTAATAGATCATACACAAACTGTTTACAATAGACACCAATAAAAAAACTAATGCGATCCAGTATCAAGAGTAAATGGTGGGGATTATCAGTACGACCTTTTGGCAGGTCCATCATGGTGTTAGCTCAGTAAACTATTTAATTTAGTAATATATATTTTTGGCCACATTTCGGCCTTCAATACCCCACCATGCAGCGGTTGGCCACTAGAAATTGATAAACTTAAATGGATTTATTTACAAAATAAAAATTAACACTGATGTTTTTTTAGATTTTTTCTTAAAAGATTTGTAAATCCGCCGTAAAATAGAACAAAATGGAAAAAAAACCTGTCAATATCTCTATTTTTCGATTTTTTATGGCCAAAAATAGGTGGAGCCCCACTGATGCACAATTATCAAAGTCTGAGGTGTAAAACCGATTTAAACTAGGAAAAAGTGTTTGACAGGAATAGTACCCATACACATACATATATCCCATTTAATGCGCTTTTAGCCTACTTTTCAGTAATCGGGACATTTCACCAATTTAGACACGCCTATTGCATTTAATTGTGCAGATTAAAAAGGTTGTACTCTTTTAAAAATGGTATTTGATAAGACAATTGCGCGAATAAAACAAAGTTAAAAGCAAAATAATAATTAATAAACAATATAAAATACAGTCGCTACTGAGGTAACAGTGGACGACACGATTGATAGAACCGTAAACTTACCGATTTTTTTAGCCAGTAATTTTTGCCCTTTTATCCGATAATAAATTTCGATTTTTGACATTTCAAATGGGGTAATTTATACATGAGTGGAATTGTCATCCAAAAGTTAAAACGCAAAAACCATTAATATAAATAAAAATTTAAAAATTTAAAGAAAACAGTAAAGTTTCTTAAAAAGTAATTACACACAACCACGAGACACAAGTTGTGCAACTTGCTCAAGAGGCGTATCTTTATCGATATCATCCACCCCTTGAATATTAATAATAATAATAATTTATTGGAACTTATACACAATAGAATTTACACAAGTTACTAAGTAAGAAACAAAATAGTATTAAAAAAACATAGTACAAACTAAAAATTATTGTATTGTATTGTATTCAGTATCAATGCCGTAATCATGGGAGTGCAATTCCAATTCTTCTAAAGGAAGCAATAGCCAACAAGCAATAATCGGTAAATTCCTGAGATCGAGATTTTATTATTCGTAATCGTAATAATTAATATACGTACTTTTTCGGAAATTATTTTTCTAGTGTGAAATTTGTACTGCCAAAAAGTATAAAAAATCTACAAAAATCTTTGTTTGGGTTAAAACGCATTTTAATTTTTTTTTTTTTCGATATTTCCAAAATTTTTAATATTTCCGAGACATTTCCAATATTTCCATTTCCATGAAAATATTTCCACTGAAAATATTTCCAAGTACAACACTAGTTAGACCTTATTTTAAAATAGATCCAAAAAAATAGGAATGGTGTGAGGGCTCAAAATGATAAATCAAAAAGATATAGCACAGAAAATTGTAACATACTGTAATCTTCATCTTGATGAACATTATTTACATCCTCTTCAGGGCTTTGATGGTACCGCCGGTTTTTGGTGGTAGGAGTCCAATTTTGGCTGATGGACAGCATCCCAGCTATGGCCTCTGATGTTGAAGGTGATGTGCCACCATGTGACCTGCCACTAGAACAAATTGTCCATATTCTTGCTAAAAGTGTCAAACAATTTTACTTACGGTACTGTTAGAGATGCCTGAAGGAGAGATTCAATTCCATTAGTGCTAAGGTTCATGGCTATTTTATGCTTTTTATTTGTTTTGGCAACTGAAAATTAAAATTTTGAGTATTATATTGTCTAGTTACAAAAAAGAGTTCTTACCCGGTAATTTCAATTTGATTCCACCTTTTTTCTTCTTAGGGCTTTCATCAATAGTAAAATTAAAACAGTCTTCATCTCTATCACTATCATCATGGAAATCATAGACATCCTTATTTTCGAAACCATCCCCATAGAGGTCAGTTGGCATATTCATTTCATTTTGTACTATCGTTGGAGGCATCATATCTTTAGACCTAAAACAGTATTATACAAAAAAAATCAGATTAAAAAACAATAAATATCTGAAAATATTTTTTTAATAAAACTGGATACAACTTACCCTAATTTGAATTTTAGAACAGTGCCACCCTTATATTCTGCAACAGTTTCCTGAGGTCGATCAAAGGGCAAATTCCATAACTGACTATTTTCCATACTTGGCAACGCTTGATTATTAAACATCATTGTGGAAGGATCTGGGTTTGATCTTTCGTAGGGAAAAGTGGCCGGTTTTGGTAAAGTCAACTTTAAGTTTGGGTTATTGGATGACTTTGAGTAAGTGGGTGGTGGGTTGTACTCTGCTTGAGGCAGTGGCATATACTAAAATTAAAAATCAAAAATTGAATTTAAATAGGGTCAACATTGCCAGGTACTTACATCAAAATTAAAATTTCTAGGTGATAAAGAATAGTCCACAAAATCCTTATTTACAGGTTTTTTTCTTTTTCTTTTCGACTCTCTTTCTGGCTTAGGAGGGTTTAAATGATTTATAATTCTTTCAGCATGCCTTATTTCTTTTCCGATATCTTTTAGAAGCTTAGGAATATTTATATCATATGGCAACTGTTCTCTTATACTTGGATTGTACTGAAAAATTTATTAAAGAAAACTTGTTTAATTTACAAGAACATACTCTAAACCGCATTGGTAATTTTCATAGTCAAAGTCAACATATAAAATATGTTTACCAATGGAATTTACTATTATACAATTTTTAATCAATAAAATACTCTTACATCTTTTTCACTGTTCCAATGTTTAATAGCTTGCTGTAGGGCTTTTAATCCTATCAAGAGATTTTCAGGGGCTCTAGCACCACCAGACATATTTATTTTAATTATATCTTCTAGTAGTTTAGTGGCAGCAAAAAAATTTATTGTTACGAAACTAGGATATAAATATTTCTTCTCTGTCTTTGTTTTCCTTTCTATTTCATAGCAACTTAGCTGCATATTAATGTTGTAACTATGTAAAAAGTTTCCACCAAAAACTAATGAGTCTACAGGTGTATATACTGCATGTATCCATCCTGTTGGAATAAGCATAGTTTGACCCTGTCGAAGATGGCATTTGTAACACTGATCAACCTAAAAGAAATGTTAAAATATTAGTATTCAAATTATTAATTTTAAAACATTAAATACAAGTAATTTTCAAAGAATAACTGGTTAAGGACATGCCTAATGATATGCATAGGTTGGTGTTTTGTAGCAAAACGAACTCTGGTGGTAAATATTTCAAAAATAAAATTTAGTGTTGAAAAAACTACGAGCCATAAAAATTTGACAGACTGACACAATTTCCTACTACCTACTTGATCACCAAAAAAAGTTTCACTTTGATTAGTAGAAGTCATCCACTGTGAATATAATGTTAAATTAGCAGGAGTGGGCTTGACAAAGAAAAATATTTTCTCTCCTCGTAAAATGTGGTACCAAACACTGGTTCCTCCAAAATCTATGTGAAAGTCTGTGTATGAGTCTTTGATGCTCATAAGGCAATATTTTTGGACTTGAGGTCTACCTTCATAGTTTTCAGGCCATATTAAGTTGGCCCAGTCTAGTTTCCGTGCTATTAAGGGAGGTTCTATAATATGGGTCATTCTAAAACAAAAAACAAAAAAAAAACATTTTTTTTTAGGTCACATGTTGGTAAGTTCTAAGCTTACCCCGTATTTGAAAATTCTAAACTAACAACATTAAATATCCTAGTTCGATCGTTTTTAACAACATATTCTACAAAGTCACCCAGGGTCATTCTTATATTAGCCTGTCGACAAACATCTATAACGTCAATTTCTTTATCATCTCCGACCAGCTTTAACACATCTATATAAGAAAAATTATCAGGAGGCATTATCATGTCCAAACCATCTTTATTATCTATCACTATGGGGTTGTTGAACCCTTTGGTATCAAGGAATTCTTCTGTCAATTCATGGCCACTGATTTTAACTAAGATATCGTCTGCTGGAGTGAAGTGACGGGTACATAACTCTTGAATAAAGGCTGGAGTGCCAGTTTGTACAGGTTTATTTACGGCATTAACATCCCAATAATCATGGCGATGAGTATTATGTATAGCCTTGTCTAAAATAGAATACTTTTATCAATGCTATAGAGGACTAACAATGAGCCAAAGTTTTAATCTAAAATTATGAATTCTGACTTAAAGGCACAAGATCTGCCTTCCCTAAGTATTCCCTCTAACAAGTAGATCTCTGTCAACTGTTAAGTACACTTACGTATAGATGGTCCAATAATTGGACTACACCTTGGACAGTGGTACTTGTCTATTTCAATTGCTTGCCACTCCCGAAAGTTACAGCACCTAAAAAACGGGCGATTAGTTGGTTTATTACGAAAAACTGGTTAACACTGTGAGCTTTATTGTTTACAAACTTACGTGCTATGAAACCAATCTTTACAAGAGTCGCATTGAATCATAAATATGTTTGGGTTGTAGGGTTGCCCGCAAAGGCAGTAGGACGGTTCAGATTCTTGCGGCACATTGAAATTGTTAACATTAAACGGTGTTTCCGTTATATCCATTCCAAAAAATGGATTTTGAGAGTGTTGTGCCTGTAACATTTTGACGTTTTTTTGTTGTCAGAGTATGTCACTCGTCATTTGTCTACTTTCTGTCATACCAACTATCCAGCAGGAAAAAAAAATTCTCTAGAAATCCAAGCTCACAAAATATTAACTTCGAGCACATAGCTGCTGGGGGCAGCCCTGCCTCTAGGCAGTGCGAACCAGAACAAGTTTCTCTTTCGCTCCAGCGTGCTAATTGGTCGACGGGAAGGGGTCGACTAATTGAAGAGAGATAAAGGTTACACTGCGATCTGCGATTCTTTTTCTTTCGCACTGCCGAGCGCCAAGGCGGCCTGCAGTAGATATACACTCGAAGAATAAAAGGATTATATATACAAGGAAAAAAATATATATTTTTTATTTCTTTACATCTGAGTACCAAACTGATGCGTCTTCGATGATCCAAACATAAGTTTACAACAAACGCATACTAAATTTTAAACCCCCTACAGGTTTCTTTTAATTTTTTTACGTCAATAAATAAAAGGAAACTCTCTTGTCTGTCGATATTGGTAGTTCCTAGTATTTTCTATAGATGTCCCTAACTGGTATTGGCGGTTTATTGTACGGTAACGCGTCGTAACGCGCAAGCCCATTTAAATAAACTCATTCCAACCGATGGGTGCCGGTGTATTCCACGATTCCTTTACTGTTCCAACCAAACTTGTGATCGTTCGACCGTTTCTGAACTCCATTTCGATCCACAAGCAAAACAAGTACCCTTTGAATATACATAAAGCATTTCAACTTTGTCGTTTTTGTACTGACAAAAGTCCACTTACCTGACTTTTTGGCGGGAAGAGGTATATCAACCGCTTTGCGTCCTGATTGGTGGGCGGGGTACATATTCTTCCCTGCCAACCAATCAGGCACGTGGAGCGACAGAGCAAGGTTATACTGCTATTCTTTTTTGCTCGCGGCCGAGCAGCAAGGTCCATAGAAAAAAGAGTAAGGCAAGGTCCCCTCCCCTCTATGCTCGAAGTCCTCTAACCACCACCCTCCCAAACCTCAATATAGAATGTATAAAAAGAAAAAGAAAACTATTTTCCGCAAAACATTGAGGAAACTTATGTAAGGGGGTAGATTTCTATTACGTTTACACAGATCTCTGACGAAACATTCAGCTCAGTTCTCATAGATGAGGATTTTTTAAGTATGTGAAATCAATAAGCCATCTAATGCAAACAGAAATCGCCCCTTTCTATAGTATATAGTATATTATAAGTTATTTCAGATTACTATAGATGGCACTTTTAAAGCTATTTAAAAAATAAATCAAAATGGTGCTTTGTATTTTTTTAGTCAAGAAAATATTGCCTAAACATAATACATTTTTTTACATTTTGAATACTAAAACAATTTAACGTTTTTATAAGAAGGTATTAAACCAATAAATAAACATGATTCGCTTCTTAATCCTTTTTCTCTGGGATTTTTTCTGATTCTGCTTCTGGGTGGAGGTTGAGCATCCACATTCCTGCTGAGTATATTAAGGAAAACACGAAGGCAAAAGACAGGCTTAAGCTAAAAATGTAAAAATGTAATTAAAACAACTTGGTACCTACTTTGTTAAAATATTAACAACAGCAATAGTTACTATTAAATAATGATACAATAATTTCAACTTTATTTTAAGCTAACTACATTTTTTGATAAAAAATTTAGAAACTGACATCTATTTTGTGGTCTATCTTTGTGAAATATAATCGAGGGCGTGTCAAAGAAGCCATTTATTTCTATAGGACAAGTTTGTACAAGGTAAAGGCGGAACAATTTAATTCCTTGGGATAAATACGTAAATCAATTTCATTTACCTTATTCGATCTAAAAAAGACCCTTCATCCTGTTCATTCTCTTCATCCAGTTGGTCTTCATTCGGTTGTTTATCGTCAGTTTTACCTTTTTCTGGTTGATTTTCTTTATCCTGTTTGCCCTTTTTATTTTTGGTGTCGTTAGTTTTCTTTTTTTCTGGAAAGCTATAGACAAAACATGCAGAGCTCTGAAAACCCATCCTGATATTTAACTTGCTGTCTTCTAAACAATATTGGAAATAATCGTATTTTCAATATTAAATAAGTATTAAAGCTGTTATTTTCCAAGGTATTTCACTTCTTGTTTATCCGCGGCGCGGTTTTACGGGACTATGACTAATTAATCCAACAAAAAATCACCACAAAAAATGAGCAAATAGGTTTAAGCTAATACCACTGTACGAGGGGCGCTTTAAAGTATAGTTTTGTACGTGCAGGCCTTACACAGTCCAGGTTTATCAGTTTCTTTTTTTTTATAAAACAAACCATCTGTGGTCTGCTTCTAATCATTTTTTTTTTAAATATAAGCACAGCAGTATTTAGCTCATGAACTGCAACAAACTTATCACTAAGTATGTCTGGTAACCCTCATATAAAAGATCAAAAGTTAATATTGATTTATTCTGTATAAATATCTTCAATTTTTTCTATCTTGCGTGATACTTTATATTATTTAATTGCCTCTCTAAGTACACCTATTTTACAATTCTAAGTGGGGCATAAAAGGTGTCTTTTAAAGTATTTCAGATTTTTATCAGGGTTTAAATTCTATATTTAGCCTGGTAAAAAATAGAAAGTTTGGATATCTGTTTCGACAGCTTTTTTTTTTAATATTTTACGTAAGATAAAGTTGTTTTTTTTTGTTTAGCTTTAACTTATGCATATTTTATTGCCTTTTAAATGAAATTATGTTTTTTATTAAATTCAAAATAATTAGTAATTGTGTTACAGGTACAATTTACAGTTTAATTCACGAGAAAAAATATTTATAAATTATGGATGTCTTTTAAATTATCTAAATGTATATCTGATCAATAAGTTGATTTGTTTAAAAACTTTTAACAATGTGTAAGGTGAAAAGTCTTAGATAAAGTTATGGTTTCAATAACACTCAAATGTTGGACTTTCATCGTCTTTAGTTATTAATTGGTTTGCGATGTTTCGGTTGGAAAAAAATCTCCGACCGTTTTTAAGTGATAACCCAGTTATAACTTATCCCAAAAAATACTTAAGAAAATTATTTAAAAAGTAACAAAATGCTTCATTATTGAAAGCAAATCGCTTTTTTTAACAAGTTTCAACAAATTTTTAGCCAACAATTTATATGAGAAATTTGTGATTTAAATTACAACATAGTCAAAAGTAACAATAGACAATAAATAATTAATAACTAAAATGCCAAAACACAAAGAGTCAACATTCTGTAAAGTTCTAGCATGTACTAAAATCTTTTTATTTTTAAAATGTATTGCATTGCCCCAAAAAATCAGTAACCATGGTAACAAACACAAGTGACTAATAGTCATAAATATAACTCGCCCACCAATCTAATTATGGAACCTACATACTTTCCTAGGGTTCCCACCCATAATTCTAACCCCCTAAATATCTTTATTACTTCCACCCCCGAACTCTATGAAGCATCAGTAACTGCTCCCCTTGGTCGCTCTGACCATGGTTTGGTCACCGTATCATACTCCACCCATTTTTAGGCCACTGAACGCATGCCGCCACGAACCGTCTGGCACTACAACTCGGCTGACTGGGATGGTTTAAGAGATTTCTTTGCCAGCTACCCTTGGGATCCTACCTGCTTTTCTACGCACGATCCTTCCGAAATATGTAAACAAATTACCGAAACAATTCAACTAGGCATTGAGACCTATGTTCCCCACACTATAAAGAACCCCAAACCTTCAAATCACAAACCGTGGTTTTCTAAATTCTGTGACAAAGCCAGACTTTTAAAAATTCAAGCCGACAAAAAGTTTCTTCAAAACCCCAGTCCCGAAAATCGACAGGCTAGCATCGAAGCACGAAATCAGTATAATCAGACCATCTCAGAAGCAAAAGACCGTTTTAACAATTGGATAAAAGATAAAGATCTCTCTTGCTCGACTGGCAGTAAAGCTTTCTGGTCCTTCGCCAAAAATATTAGTCAAAACTTTTGCACAAATTCTTTTTCACCCCTAATCTCTGAAGATGGAATTGTCTCTACCTCCAAAGGAAAAGCCGAACTATTTGCCAAATAATTTGCTGCCAATTCTACGCTTGATCCTCCTATTAATCTTCCTCTTCCAACAGTTGTCCCTGTTTCTCATAAAATGTCCGATAGAATTTTTAAAGTCAAACAGATCAAGCGTATTCTTTCTTCTCTTAATACTAAAAAATCGTCTGGGCTGGATGGCCTACCAGCAAACGTCTTAAAAAAATGTGCTCCCGAGCTTGCACCCATCCTAACTCGCCTCTTTCGAATCTCTTTCGACACGGGCATTTTCCCGGAGAGTTGGAAAGCTGCACGTGTGCAACCTGTCCCCAAAAAGAGATCCAAAACTCTCCCATCTAACTATAAACCTATATCTCTTCTTTCAGTTGTTTGCAAAGTAATGGAAAAATTCATTGATTCTTAAATCTTAAAGTATCTGGAAAAAACACAAGATCTTTCATGATAGTCAATATGGATTTCGTCACAGTAGATCCACAGCAGATCTTCTTTCCTTTGACTCACACAACTGGAACAAGTCCCTTGAGTTTCTTGGTGAATCCCAGATCGTTGCTCTTGGCATATCCAAAGCTTTCGATCAGGTCTGGCATGATGGGCTTCTTAACAAACTTCCTTCTTACGGTCTTCTACCTAAGCTTTGCTCTTGGCTTTCCAGTTTCCTTTCTAATCGACGTATATCAGTTAGTGTAGATGGTCACTCCTCCAAATTTTACCAAATTAATGCTGGGGTGCCCCAGGGCTCAGTGCTGGCACCCACGCTGTTTCTTCTACACATTAACGATTTTCTCTCTTCCACAATCAATCTCATTCATAGTTTTGCTGACGATAGTACCCTCCACTCTAGTATTCAATTTCTTAAGACACCATGTAATTCTGATTTGGAAAACAAGCGCAGGTCAATGCAGATATCTCTTTCACAAGACTTCAAACTTATCTTGGATTGGGGCGCCAAAAATCTTGTTCAGTTTAATGCCTCGAAAACACAGTCATGTTCGCTGTCGCAAAAAAAGTCTGCCAGTGCTCATCCCTTACATATGAGCGGCCAAATTCTGCAGAACAAAGAGTCGTTTAATCTTGTCGGCGTTACTTTTGAGAATAACCTCAACTGACACAAGCACATTACACCCATATAGCCTCGGCAGCTTTAAAAAAGCTTGGATTCCTCTTCCGAGCCAGAAAATATTTTTCTTCTTTCAATCTGTACACTGACTCTGTATGTATTCCAGATCAGACCCTATGTCGACTATTGTTCTCATGTCTGGGGAATGGCGTCCCCTACAACACTTCTCATTCAAAGAAGAGCCGTTCGTCTTATTAATGATCCAACGCTCACAGAAAGGCTTCCTCTTCTTGCCCATCGTCGAGCTGTAGGGGATCTGTCGCTATTCTATAGGTATTTTCACGGCTTCTGCTCAGAGGAATTGGCCAGTATAATTCCTTCTCTGGCAGCTCCCAACAGAGCAACACGTAGGGCAACTTTTATGCATCCTTTTACAGTTCAGTTGGGGAGGCCCCGAACTTCCCGCTTTCTTCGTTCCTTCATTCCTGGAGTGTCAAGACTATGGAACCTGCTGCCCGCAAAAGTTTTTCCTTCTTCTCCCAATCTTCAAATATTTAAGTCCCGTGTGAACAAACTCCCTCTCACCACACTTAAGACTCCCACCGTACGTTAGTACTTAGGCATCAGCCTTCGTGGACTGTCCCAAGATAAAAAAAAATAGGGCGACTTCTTTTAGATTTTTTGGTTTTACTTTTAAACAAAAATATAGAGATTTTAGAAATTTTCGAGAAACGTGTAGTACCCATGCGAAAGCCTATTATGCTTGTTTAATCGTTCTTGGTAGACCAATGGTTGAAATCGAAGGACTTCAATAAAGTTCGCATATAAAATACTTATAAATTATCCCTCGTAAAGAATACCTATCATAACAAAAAGATCAATTGGGAATGAAAGAATTACGGCTGTTGGTGGTGTGGTTCCTCTGCCTTTTGGAATATTTAAATGAAATAGGGGGTGTCGATTAAAATTCAGAATTCCCAACTCGATTCGATAAAAAAATCACAAATTTTATTTCACCCGAATGAGCTCAGAATAATGATTAAGGCTGGATAAAGAACAAAATTTTTATTTTTAAGAATCGCTTTCCGTTTCTATCAGAAAACAAACAGGGGCTAAAAAGAAGTCCGCAATAAAATGAATATACATAAATTAATTTCGAGTTTTCCAAAGTGTTTAAAACACAGCCTGCATAATACACCCTCTCTTTTTAAATTAGGTTTCGTGGGGATAATCTCA
This sequence comes from Listronotus oregonensis, assembly GCA_019359885.1. Lineage (NCBI taxonomy): Eukaryota > Metazoa > Arthropoda > Insecta > Coleoptera > Curculionidae > Listronotus > Listronotus oregonensis. Next base: position 238,974 of record JAHBCN010000012.1, read on the forward strand.
GTACTTTTGATTTTTGATTAAAAAAAAAAATAAACTAGTTTTTCAACCTTTTATTATAATTAAAATTACTATCATCGAAATATAATTTTTATTTATTACGTTCTGTTTTCATTTTATACGGGGTAAATCAGAACTTTTTCTAAACATTAAAAGAAATACACAACGTATTATCAGAAACATGATTACGTTATGGAAAACAGTACCTTAAAGCAAAATAAAATTGCAATTTGATAAACTACGAGGCGCGAGAAATTTTTCTTGCAAATTTAGAGCACCAACTTAGTAATTTACTTTAAGTACTAATATTTAGACCTAAAGTTCTTTTTTTAATTAAAATTAAGTACCTTTATATTCACAGCTAATAGAACTAATTATCGAAACGGCGTCCTCAGGATTATTGGCAAATTTTTTAAAGTACCCCACATATAATTTCCACCGATACAGGATACAGGTCCACTTATTCTCGGTTTATATATGTGTATAATATGGACGCCAAATTACTCCGAAACAAGAAATAAAGTAAAAAATCAAAACGAGGATATTTATTGCTTAAATACTAATCTTTTATACAAACTGCTGCAAAAGTCTCTCAGAGAGAGCAATTCGTAGTCTCTCTTAGGTAAGTCTATATTTGTTAGAAAGAAAATAATGTAGAACTATAAAGAGAACTACCTTTAAAGCTACCCTTAAAGGCGAAGTTACATCACGCGAAACTTCTTTGCGCATCTGATTCGCGCATCTAATCTCGAATATTTAGGTGACACTTTGCGGTTTTTACTCCACATCAAAGGTATTCTGCTCTGGTACCTCGCGACGTGTAGACTAGCTTCGCGAAAAACCTAGAGCAATCAATCAATATAAAAACTAATGCCTGGCATCTTGTCTCGTTGATTCGCGCATCATATAAAATTCCGCCTTACTACAATGGGAAACTACAAGAGTGGTATTTGACAGACCTCAAATTACGCAAAAATATCTTCCTTTTTTTTTAAGTAGAGGCATTTAAAATATTTGCAAGAAAAAATTGTCGAGTAAAAATTTTTTAGCTGACTATGGTTTTTGGAAAAACATAAATGATTTTGCGAAATAAGGGAATTTTTCGATCAAATTTACAAAAAAAAAATCAAATAAAGGATGTGTGGAATTTTTTATTTCAAATTTCAAAATGAAAATTTTCTTTACCAAGGTGTTCCTCTTTTAAGGTCAATAGCATCCGGTTTATATTTGGTTTGGGTCCCATGTCTCACTTTTTAGATAAAAAATTTTAAAAATCCTAGAGCCGCCACTGAAGAATACGCGTTTTGTGGTGTGGTTTTAATTTTTTTCTGCGTGGTATACGCCACAAGACTTTTTCAGTGCATTGGAAATTTCATCTACGTATTTTCGCACTTAGCAATTTAAAATTTTTGTAAAGATAATATAATGAAATTTACCTATGCAGATCTAAGAATCAATAAAAAAAGGAGGTGTGGTCAATAAAAGGAAAGATGCAAAGAAGGTGTTAAAAAGTCCGCCCAGCCAATAATTATTCAGAAATCTTTAGTCGACTCGCGGTATTTTCTCTGCCGTGAAATGAAACTTTTAAATTGTTTTGATGTATTTCCGTTGGCTTATTGTATCTTTTAACGTTGGCGGCATCATTTGCATTTTGTCATTTACGCTTTTTGCTGACTGATTTATAGTTTGATTGGCTTCCCCCGGCCGATTTACCCCGGCGTATTTTTCGACTCATGGCATTCTTTAAGCTCGTTTGGGAAATGGCCAATTTGTTGCCTGGATGAGCTGCTATATACGATTATTGTGCCAACTCATCTTACATAAAAATGCAATTATGCATTATTTTTATTTTTAAGAATGAACCTCTTGTAAATAAATCCAGGTTCATTTGTATAATTTTGTAACTGGAACAAGTCTCTCAAGTTCTTTGGTAAATCTGCCTCTGACATACTTACTGCCTTTGACCTAGTCTGGCATGTTGCGCTCATTAACAAAATTTCTTATAGTATTATAGTATCTTTTACTATGAGTCTGGATGAGTAATGAATATATTTTGACTAGACAAACTGTGAGGGTCCTTGCCTCTTTTGTAGGTGTTTTCATTAATGCTGCTGTAAAGAATTTACTATTATAAATTTTTACCTTGCAGTTTCCAGTAGAGCAGCTTGAAGTACCACTATTATGTATCAACTCTTATAGTCCATATGGAGAATATATATATATATATATATATATATATATATATATATATATATATATATATATATATATATATATATATATATATATATATATATATATATATATATATATATATATATATATATATATATATATATATATATATATATATATATATATATATATATATAAATACTCCTGGACATAAAAAACCTGACAATGAAAATTTTGTTCAAATTCAATCTTAAATAAACTCATCTAGTTTTCCTTCGATTTCAATCATTTTGTTTCAAGTTGTAGGCTATCGTCCTGATTCTTATTTTATACCGGGCTTGCAAAAATTTTAAATGGGCTTGGTGTTATACAAAGTAGAATCAAAAAGTGCATTTTGCCCTAAATTTGAAAACACTCTGTGGAAGAATTTAGTGACATAATGATGAATCTTTGTAGGACATATATATATATATATATATATATATATATATATATATATATATATATATATATATATATATATATATATATATATATATATATATATATATATATATATATATATATATATATATCGTCGTTGAAAATCCGTAAAGGCGTATCTCGTTTTTTATAACTTTACAGTAGAGCAATTAATAGAAAAGTGGTAACCTTAAAAGCAGTATTGGTAAAAAACTATTAGACATAAATTATCCCTTTTTCACAGTTAATTTTATCAATAAGTGAAGAACGCTATAGGCAATCGAAATTGTTGTTGTTTTAATTTTTATTGTTATTATTTACCATTTTTTCAAGATACGCCTGTATGAGTTGCTAATAATAAATTATATCCCCTATAATAATGAGATACGCCTTAATTTTAAATAAAGATGTATATACTATCATATTCAAACTTATATTTGCAAAATAATTATTTTTTAAAAAGTTAACAAAATGAATAATTACTTAGGTTTTTTCTAAACTAGGAAACAGCGTGGATAGGGTAAATGAAAAATATTTTAATATTTTCTACAACGTGGTTTTTTCAATCCAAATTTAAAGTGGTTATAACACTAATAAATAAGAGGCAATAAAATAATATTATGCTTACGATTAGCCAAAATACCAAAGAATAACATAGAAAATGAGTTTAAAAAATAGGAATTTAAAAAAACTATTTTTACCTTATTGAAAAAATGTAAGTATTATCAAAACAACAAAAATCCTATAGTTTGATGACACAAAAAAAAAACAACAAAATAAACAAAATCAGTTTTTTTTCTGAGTTATGAACAAGAAAACTCCTAACCCTTAAAAAAGCTATAAAAAAATAAAATTATTTAGTCAAAAAAAACGGCATGAGATTTATAGTAAAGTGGACCTGTTCAGGCAACTTTATCACTGGCGGGTTTCCTGGGTAAGAGAGCCTTCAAATCATTATACTTTGCCGGTGATATTGGACAAGGTCCTTTATTTAACTTATTGGGTTGTTAATATTTTTTTTTTTAATAAACAAGCACTTTGGCGCTTTAAGGACAGTTATCGATGGTTTTGATCCAAGTGGCTCGTTTTAAAAAAATATTTTATGCAAATAGTTCTTCTATTTTGACCTTAATTTTACTATGTCCGTCCATTTAAATGTTTTTTTCTCATCGTCGATTCGTATAGAGCGAACTCTAAGGTTGTCACTAAAAAAGTTTCCGAAGTCCAAGAAATCATTAAAACCCAAGGGATATACTTTATAGAGTTTCGTTTCAAAATTTCTTGCAAGCTCGAATATACTGGTATAAGTTGAAATGGCACACACAACTCACCAGCCGTGTGAAATGGCACTATGAGCTTAGTCTCCTTCACTTTGTCAATGATTAGTGGTGAACAAGCGAAGGCTTGTTTCTTGTACGTGCTACAATTGCATGATCAGGTACAGAAGAGCTTTACGATAGAATTTCGGTTTTGTCCTCCACAAATGCGAATAAGTCAGCAGATCATACTTTTTTTCGTCATATTTTTGCAACGTTTCAAATAGAGCAGTTGCTATTTCAGAGCCACCCCTTCCACTATAAAACTTGTCCCACATAAAGACATAGCAATCTCGAGAACCTATATTAAAGAAAGTTAAATTATAGACAGCAAACTTTCTTTTGTGGAAAATAGCATCGTCGTTTGAGAAAGGCAATTAAATTACCTGTCGAAGGTCAAAACACAAACAAAGCAAGTTTGGATTATTTTGAACTACAATCTTGGAAGATTTTATAATATCACTCACAGCGATTTTGAATTGTGCGTGTTCCGTCAAAAATAACTTGCATTGACAACTTTGTTTCCTTTGATCCTTCGTAAAATACTTTGCATAAAACCACATTAGTCTCTTTTCGGCCTGTGAAACAAATTATTATAATTTTTTTAAATTTATTATTTTCCTTTGTAAATACACTAAATTTTACTAAAAAGAAACAAGAAGCATTCTTTCTGTAGACACAGACTCGTCCATCGAACTGTAGCTATAGTTTACCCTTCATTTTCGTTCACATCTTGCGTACATACAGGAACTGACATGCAAAATGTGAGATACGCCTTTAATAGTACCAGTAATGCTCTTGTTTGAGTTGTTAAAAAGAGGCGTAAGTCGAGATACGCCCACATGTTAAAATATTTTTCCTTCATATTTGAGATAGGGCTAAATTATATGGTTCCGTACTAGCTAAACGGTTCCAGATTGAGTCACGCAGCTTCATCCCAAGAAGGAGGACATATATATTTGTTTATTGGTGTATCTAACCCATTATTGCCAATTTTTGAGATACGCCTTTACGTTTTAACAACATCTCTTCGGGCGATATATATATATATATATATATATATATATATATATATATATATATATATATATATATATATATATATATATATATATATCCTAGATTAAGCTACTATCTTAGAAAATTAAACTTAAAAAAGCGTAAAATTAAAGAAAGTATAAATAAATTTTTTGAAGCAATATTTAAATAATTTTAATATGAATTATTGTGTAATTTACGTGTTTTATTTTACTTTATATTTAAATTTGTATGAATGTTCTTTTATAGCTCCTTTTTTAGGTGATCTATTAGTTCGTAATTATTAATTGATACCCTGGCACTTGGATTGTAGTGCTTCCTTCTAACACGTTAGGCGAGTAACACAAAGATCATTTTGTAGTGGTTCTCTTGTAATTGACTTTAAGTTTAAAGTCTGTAAAGTTAATGTTATTTCGGGGCTGTTGTTTTTCAACCGAGCAAATTTGCTGTAACTTTTTTCTTTTCGACAAAACACTCCTATACGAGGAATGCTCCCTTAAGTCTGACCTATAAAAAAAAAGTTATTGTATTCTTTTGCTTCTAAGCATTCTTCAATTAAATTATCAACACACAAAGAAATTGGGTGCTGTTTAAACATAAGTGCTGGCCGTTGCACCATATACATAAGCTGCAGTTGATTTTCCTGAGTTTACTACAACCCCACCGCCCTAATTTAAATGAAATCGAAAGTATCGCGAGAAAAATTGTGAGAGGAAGTTTATCAGACATATCTGTTCAATCAAGAGACCGCGACTGGGATATGCAGGTCAGCGAAGGAGAAGAGAAAAGCACCCGGCAAACCGCTTTAGTAATAAAGGAGAGACTCTAAGAGGGATAATACTAAAACAGGACTGTATTTTTAAAAAATGTTTAGTTTATAAGCAATGTGATAAAACGTCGTAAAAATGAACCAAAATACAGTGTTAACGTGTTATTTCGCTAATTTCTACTTATATAACCCTTACTGACCTGTAAATTTTATTACGTATTAAATTAATTTAGTTATTTTTTTATTAATCAATAAACGGGAAACCCCCTTGAATAAATACAAATACAGATTTAAAAAAAATATATAAAACTAAAGAAAGTTAACATTCCGCAAATTTACAAATGGATAAATTCTGAGCATAAATCAATAAAATATACATATATGACAATCTCCAAACATAACTGAACAAAATAATAAAATATTAACAATTTAAACCTTTAATAAATTTAAACCTTCCCAAATATATTTTTCTTAAATCTATTGAGTAAGTCCCCAAAAGGGTAAAAGATGATCATTAAAGTATTTTAAGGTTCTGGTCACAGGACCATATTTTCCATAATTGGTGGCATAAAATTTAACTTCGAAAATGTCATTCCTTCTTAACAAATGATCAGGTACTTTTATACAGATCTGCTCCAGTCATGCTCGACAATCAATATACTCATTCAACAATTTATAGACAAACAAGAGATCATTCATTATTCTGCTTTCACTTAAGAGTGCATTTACGCTACACCTTAGGGGTCGGGCGAAAGGACGCGGAGACGGTGGGCGGAGACTAACAAACTCCCACTACCACAATTTTTGTATAGCCGCCTTAAAAATATAATATTTTATTTAGGTTCTTCCAAATTCGGTGTATCGATGAGATGTTGTTTCCGATTGCAAGCCTACAGGAGATAACGTTTTTCGGTTACTATTTTTCACTTAAATGACATAAATTGTACACCATTTTAAAGGTAAGGAAATAATCTATGCCCCTGCTGTAAGGGATTTTTAAAATATGAGTCGAGTTAAGAGAAAATAGTATCTAAACATAACTGTTTGTTATGTGACTTTCACTCAAGGAAATATTAAAAACTAAATCCAAATTTAAAAAACTATTACAGCAGAAGCCTAGATTTAAGTGTTGCTTTCATATAGTTTTTGCAAATTATCGATAACTTATACCGTTTTTGAGAAAAACATTATGCCCCGAACCCCAAATTGGATCCAATTTTCGCGACGCGAATGGACTCTTAAGGTGTTTAAAGATAATTCATTATGTACATGTGCAAATCGAAATTGACAAAACTTTAAACACTTTTTCTGCACTCTTTCGATGTTGTCTATATAAACATTATAATATGGGGACCATACTATGGATGCATACTCCAATCGAGATCTCACAATGGACCAATAAAGAGTTTTCCAGAAAGACAAAGACAAGTCTCGGGCCAGTCTGAAAATAAAGCCCATCAATTAATGCTTTAGAAACAACCAAAGAATAATGATCCCGAAAAGTAAACTTATCATCAAGAATTACTCCAAGATCCTTGACACTAGACAGAAGTGACAGTTCCTGCCCACCAATATGATAATCAGTACTGATTCTTGTTCGATTTATGTAAAAAAACTAATATAATTACATTTACTGGTGTTTAGTGACAGATAGTTAACCCTAGACCATTGAACAAAACTATCAAGGTCCATCTGCAGTAGAAAACCGTCATACTTAGACCTAACCACTCTATAAAGTTTTATATAATCCGCAAACGAAAGGGAGCGGTAGGACTTCAGATACTAAAAGAACATTAACAACACATTTTAATTGATTTTCCACTAACCTATCGAGTGGTGACTGTTTACTGGCTCTTCGAAGTCCAAAGGCGTTTTGTGTTGTTTAATGAAAACGAACAATCAACTTTTCTCGTTAGTCAAGCCCGAAATATTAAAGAAAACGCATCAACCTCCACTACACGGACAACTATGGATAATAAAATTTTTGGTTAAAGCCTTAAATAAAAAATAAATGCTTTTCTACGATTTGGAGGTCCATATGGCAACTTCCCAGCTAATAAAAAATAAGAAGGAGCGAAAAATCATACCTTTTTTTTAGTTCTAATAGTGAAAAATGGGTTACTGTTATGTAACTTTACCTTGGCTACTTGCTTTTATAAAAATATTTTAATATCTTTTCCCCCTACCCTTCCTTAAGATAAAAATAGGAAATTTTCTATAATATGACTTTTTTAACGTTAAGTACTAATAGTGAAAAATACCACACGGATCTAGTTAAAGAACTTATTTAATCTTACAAGGCGTTAGCTTGCAACATGTCACTTAAGCGGAGACAAGGGTCTGAGGTACTACCAAAAAGCATATTTTTGTGTGTTTTTTTAGCGAGTACCTTATTTCAAATTATTTTGTACATTATTAAGTATTATTTTAAGTATATTCTGCTACATTTTCATGAAAAAAATATTAAAAATTCAGCCAGTGGTAGTGGTGAGAACCGACTCACAGTCAAAAAAAGTTTCCATGCGGTAGTCAGGATAACTCATGATTGCTTCATCTGAAATTAAAAAAACCAAAGAGATTTCTTTAGTACATAAGTTTATCCTGAATTTAAACGAAGGAATTAACAAAATATTCATTTTTTAATTTTTGGTGAAGGTGCAATAAAAAGCTCTGATTTTTATTGCAACATTATTTGATAAGCTGCATTTTTTTCATCTCACTTGAAAATCTTTCCTAGTAAATTGGCAATAGATGTAAAAGTTGCAAATTATTGCTCAAATGGTAAAGCGGTATAGTGGAAACATGTTAGCGCACTACTGTTGGACCCTCAAACGTAAAACCGATGCCTTTGTATACAAGTGAAAAACTGATTTCTTCGAAGTCTTTTTTAGTTTATAAAAAATTCACGTCACTATTGATTCTAAAAATAATAGAATAAATATGTTTTTAAATACGTAAGTATAGTTATTGAGAAACTTAGACTAAAAATCGACAAAAAGGCGAAAAAATATAAAGTTGTTTGGATTGTTTTAGGAACGCTGGACCTAAATAATTAATCCGAAGCAATCTTATTCTGTTATATGGTGAATTTACCGCGTAAGTATATCGAGGTCCAATAAAGCTCAAATTCTGTGGTGAATAACCCTTCAAGTTCCATTTTTCAGTAAGAAAACTAAAAAAAATCAATTCGTCCCTGTAGTTGAAAAAGTTAAAAAGAGCCAAATATCAAGCGTCTGGCAGCATTGCTTCCAGCTCAACGAATTCAAATGCCTCTAAACGGCACCGAACGCCGAAAATCATTGCGGATAATGACATTAAACTCATTAAATCAGAATAAGAACCTGCGACGTTTTTACCGACGACGGCTTTGTGTGAGCCTAGCGCTCCGTAGTTTCGGGAAAAATGCGGCAGATAGGAAATAAAATAACCGCCAGATAGGTGCTAATTTATTATTTAGAGCCGTGGGGGTCGGATTTCGAAATTAGATTCCGCACGGGCTTGCTTTTTAATAAATGATACCTATTTAGACCGAGCCTTGTATAGCTCCAACCATTTTTGACGTCATTATTCCCGTCCAATTTTATTGGAAACCCAACTTAGTAATCAAACGGATTTTGACTTCATATTTGCTTACAACTGCTATGCCCTAGTAACACAGATATTATTTTTAAAAGTTATGGGAAGCGCAACATCATTTTTAATTTACAGCCAAAGAACTGTTTGTTTTGTACTCTTTAAATTATATTAAATAATTACTTAAATTGAGTATTCGGAAAATAAATGTGTAAAATTTTTTATGATAGACTCCTAATGTCAAAAGTGGTGCCTACTTATAAATATCTGAAATTGCTTTATTAACCAAAGAAAGCCAAAATATTAGGAAATATTGGTTTTTCTCAAATGTCTTCAGTGTGTGCTCATTGATTTTAATATTTTTTGACATACAGTCAGACAATATAAGATAAAGTTTTTTCGTGGTTTAGTGATATCCAATAAAAAAGTGGAAGATTATTTGTAAACTTTTAAACATTTTTCGTGGAATAAGCTGTGTTGCCAGATAAAAATTGTTTATTTCCTGCGAACATTAATTGACTGTAATATTACAATTAACAAAGGTTAGTATAAAGAAAGCATTACCTAAGCAAAAGTGCAAAGTGACCGTCATTTTGTAAAATAGATTTAATAACACTCTTTAAAAAATAGATTTTTTTTTTAACTTTAATATCTCAGGATTTTAAATAAGGTTAGTTCTGGTTGAACTTGATATTCGCGTAAAAAAATCTTGGAAAGTGGTCATCGGAATATTGTAAACTTTTTTTCAAGAGAGTCCGACACAAAAAAATAATACATAATCAAATCTGGAAAACTCGGTGGCCATTTGACTGATGTGTTAGTTTGGTCATGGTATTTCATGTAAATATTGCACAGCAGCTAGCAAAATTGGGTGGGACACCATCATGCATATTTAGTAGTTGCCTCCGAAATAAAAGCAAATCCCAGCGAAAACCCTTATGTACAATAAGGGCCAAGTTTCTATCCAAACATCCCGGCCTCCTAAAGTACTGAGATCTGAAATTAAACCAAGTTTTGTCCACAATTTTATTATAAATAAATTACATACCCAACATATCCTTCTCGTCTGTTGAACTTTTAATTCAACGCACATACTAGGTATGGGTACTCAGATATATATCCTGGAGACAATAAGCCTGTGTTGGGTATGTAATTTAATTAGCATAAAATTGTGAACAGAACTTGATCTTATTTTAGATTTTAGTACTTTAAAAGACCGTGATTTTTGGATAGGAACCTGACCCTTATTTTCTGAGTTCAATGAATGGAATAAAATCCTTCCTGCATTTTAAATTCTAAGGTAACTCTGACCTTCGAAACTCAGGTTCAATTAGATTGCAAACTTTTAAAATATCCCCTAAATATATGATATTACCACACGATATTTGTACCAGATTTAAGTTACTGCATTACGGTTTTTTGTCTTTAAAGCCGAATAATTACATTGAAAAAGTTTTAAGATCTAATTACAATAAAATCAGGTTCAATCTGCAAACTTTTAAAATACCCCCTAAATATACAGTGCTTTCATTTCAAAACGAACCACCCTAAATATCTTTAAAAAAAAACACTCACCAAAAAAACAAAGAAACACGTCGATTTAGATATACAGGGGGAAGTTTAATTTCAGTTATTTGATAAATTTTTTTATCGGTCGCCTCCTAACCTCCAGTTAACCTCACTTTGATATGTCAAATGGCAAACCCCCATAGTGTGACACATCATTGTAAGCGGCATGAAATTTGCTATCCAACAGTACTAAGAAACTTTAAATCGATGGACGTAGAAGCGACTTAGAAGTAAAAATGTGTGTTATTTAGTTTATCGTGTTCAAATAATTTATTTTATCAAATGCTCAAAATGTGCGCCGCTATTGGCGAGACAAGCTTGATTTGAAATTCCTCGCAGACTATTTTAGTGTGCATTCATTCCAATTATTATTTTTTGTGTTACCTGCTACAGCAAAACCCTGCAATAGCACAAGTTTTTGGAGACGTTTAGGAACCAGTTAAATATTACTGTTAGGATTGTCATTTTGACATCGTTAGTTTAAAATTAAGAATCTTGATTTTAAAATGGTGTATGCTCTAGCAGAGAGAATAGAAATAATTTTCCTATATTGGGCTGAAGATCGATGCGCGCGTAGAACCGCCAGAGTTGTCATTCAATGAGAGGTATCTTGAAATAAAAACGTGGGGCATAAATATGTAATGGAATTGGTGCGTAAGTTTGAAGAAACTGGATCTGTATGCAACAAGCCGAAAGTACTAATGAAAGGGTTTTAGACGAAGCACGCCAGGTTGAGGTACTAGGACCAGTTCGCAATAGATCCAACGTTGTCTATTCCAAAGTTTCTAAGCTGACCAATATTTCTACGGGTTCCGTGCACAAAATTTTGAAAAAGAATAAGTTTTTTCCATACAAAATACAAATCCTTCATACATACTCAACGAAGACGATTATGATAGAAGAATAGAATTTTGCGAATCAATGTGCCAGCGAATTGACGAAGACCCTCATTTGATCAGTAAATATCTGCTTTTCTGACGAATCTACTTTCTTCTTAAATGAAATTCTTAATAGACATAACTGCAGATATTGGGATAATGAATCCGCACTTCAGGGAAGGACATAAATAATTTCCAGAGAAGATCAACGTTTGGGCAGGTATTTATGGAAACGAAATTATCGGGCCATTCTTTCTCGAAGAAAATTTAACTGGGCAACTGTATCTGAACCTTTTTTGGAAAATGCGATATACCCTTCTATCGTCCAATCTTTGAAAATCAGGTGGATGAAAATGGTGCTATGGAACTCAGTGAAAATAATTTGCATTTCCAGCAAGATGAAGCCGCTCCCCACTAAGCTTTAGCAGTTCGAGAGTGGCTCAATGAACAGTTTCCAGGCACATGGATAGGCAGACGAGGTGCCATCGAATGGAAGAAACACGGTCTCCAGACTAACTCCTCTAGACTTTTTCCTCTGGGGTTATTTAAAAAGTAAAGTGTACAAAAAACGCCACCTGCAAATATTCAAGAACTTAAATGTAGAATTACACTAGAATGCAGATATTACCAGACAAACTTTTCGCGTTCGCGAAGAATTTCAAAACAGACTTTAATATTCGCCAATAACGGCGCACATTTTGAGCATTTGATAAAATAAATTATTTGAACACGATAAACTAATTAACACACATTTTTACTTCTAAGTCGCTTCTACGTCCATCGATTTAAAGTAGTACTGTTGGATGCAAATTTCATGCCGCTTACAATGATGTTCACACTATGGGGTTGCCCATTTGACATATCCAAGTGAGGTTAACTGGAGGTTAAGGTGACCGATAAAATTTTATCAAATACGAAATTAAACTTCCCCCTGTATATCTAAATCGACGTGTTTCTTTGTTTTTTTGGTGAGTGTTTTTTTTTAAAGATATTTAGGGTGGTTCGTTTTGAAATGAAAGCACTGTATATTTAGGGGGTATTTTAAAAGTTTGCAGATTGAACCTGATTTTATTGTATATTACCAAACCTGTTTTAGGACATACCAAATTTTAAGTTTCTACTTCCTCAGGAAGTGCCTCATAATTTTAAGTGAGTAATTTTAATGAGCCGGTCAGTATAAAATGGGTGATTTTCAAAATAGAGTATCTTAGGAATCACTTTACATAACTTTCTTAATTCTGTATGTATTCGGAATACTTATGTGAATTTACATACCAAATCTCATAGATTTGTGTGGAACGATAGAGAAGTTCTGATAGGGGAGAAGGACACGCTAAAAGACTTCGTGTAATATACACACTGCGTGCGTATGGAAATAACTTGCATTACCGTCCTCCTAGATGTTCTAAAAAATGGTAATTAGTTATCATGTTGGCTACGTACTTGATTAATAACCAACAGGTCTATCCACGATATTTGTACCAGGTTCAAGTTACTGCATTGCGGTTATTTGTCTTTAAAGCCGAATAATTAAATTAATGACATTTTCAGATTTAATCACAATAAAATCAGGTTCAATCAGTTTGCAAACGTTTAAAATATCCCCTAAATATATGATATTACCGAACCTGTTTTAGGGCGTTCCGAGTACAAATGTGCAGTTTTTAAAATTTTTCTTTACTTGTGTCCTAAAATCTATTTACATACCAAATTTCAAGTTTCTACTTCCTCAGGAAGTACCCCATAATTTTGAGTAAGTAATTTTAATGGGCCGGTCAGTAGTAAAATGGATGATTTTTAAAATAGATTATATCAGGAACCACTTGAAATAACTTTCTCAATTCTTGCACAGTATGCACAGGTATTCGGAAAACTTATGTGAATTCACATACCAAATTTCATAACTTTGTGTGGCACGATAGAAAAGGTTATGATAGGGGGAAAGGAACACGCTGAAAGATGTTGTGTTTTATACACACTGCGTGCGTACGGAAGAAACTTGCACTACCGTGCGCCTAGGTAGTGAATTGGTAATTCGTTATCATGTTGGCTACGCATAAAATTAATGACTAACAGGTTTATCCACGATAAGTGTACCAGGTTCAAGTTACTGCATTAGGGTTTTTGTCTTTAGAGCCAAATAATTAAATTAAAAAAGTTTTCAGATTTAATCGCAATAAAATCAGGTACAATCTGATTGCAAACTTTTAAAATATCCCCTAAATATATGATATTACCGAGCCTGTTTTAGGGCGTTCCGAGTACAAATGTGCAGTAAAGAAACACGCTAAAATATTTCGTGTAATATACACACTGCGTGCGTATGGAAGAAACTTGCACTACCGTCCTCCTAGATGTTCTAAAAAATCGTAATTAGTTAACATGTTGGCTAAGTACTTAATTAATAACCAACAGGTTTATCCACGATATTTATACCAGGTTCAAGTTACTGCATTACGGTTATTTGTCTTTAAAGCCGAATAATTGAATTAAAAAAGTTTTCAGATTTAATCACAATAAAATCAGGTTTAATCGGATTGCAAACTTTTATAATATCCCCTAAATATATGATATTACGGAACCTGTTTTAGAGCGTTCCGAGTACAAATGTGCAGTTTTCAGAATTTTTCTTTACTTGTGTCCTAAAATCTACTTACATACCAAATTTCAAGTTTCTACTTCTTCAGGAAGTGCTCCATAATTTTGAGTGAGTAATTTTAATAAGCCGGTTAGTAGTAAAATGTGTAATTTTCAAAATAGAATATCTCAGGAAGCACTTCCATTACTTTCTCAATTTTTTTTACAGGTAATTGGAATACTTATGTGAATTAACATACCCAATCTTATAATTTTATGTGTAACGAGAGAAATTATGATAGGGGGAAGGAACACGGTGAAATATCTTGTGTAATATACACACTGTGTGCATATGGCAGAAACTTGCACTACCTTACTCCTAGATGGTAAATTGGTAATTAGTTATTATGTTGGCTACGTATCAAATTAATGACCAACGAGTTTATCCACGATATTTGTACCAGGTTTAAATTACGGCATTACGGTTATTTGTCTTTAAATCCAAAGAATTAAATTAAAAAAGTTTTCAGATTAAATCACAATAAAATGCTAAAACCAACGTCGTAACTATTCCTTCTTAAATGAGAGAGCGTTATAATGGCCGTTTGATGTTTAGACATTTTCTGTAAATGCTATATTAGACATTAGGGTTGCAGCCGCGGCTCCGGGGTTATATTCAATTGCTTCCAAAGAGCTACCCTAATTAACACAATGTAATTAAATCAATTAAAGCCGCACGGTCCGCGTGGCTGGGATTTATTTTAAACTCCTCACCAAGATGCTAACCCTTCCGTTTTGCGTTCTGTCTTACAATAACCTAAGTTTCAGTTCAGGACTTCAAAAAATTAATTTGTGTTTTAGACGAAATTAGCCTCAGGCAGTTAAAATACGAATTTTCAGTCTTTAGCTTTCGCTGTGGGAAATGATTGATTTTAAAACATAAATGAGCTTCTCTCTATATTTTTAAATGTCCGGTTTTATGCAATAGTATTTAAAAAAAAACTACGTTTTGGCTAATAAGATCTATTATTTATATAATATACAGTGTGTCTCTAAATGCTTGTGCACGTACTGGCATATTGAAAAAGAGTAATGCCCCAGATCTAAGTTTTTTTTTGTAAACATCTACATAAATACCTTTGTAATTAACCCAACTTCTGGTCGAGCCATTAGAGATTTGTCCAGAAAACACGTTTGTATTTGTTCCTATATTTTTTTAGTTTGGCCTATGTTTTTTTACCACAAAATAATAATTAATTAAAGTAATTTATAAAGAAAAGAAAAAGAAAAAAGAAGGTTCTTTACGAGAAAGCTTTGGCTGTTCTAGTTCAAGTAGCAGACTAAAATATTTAATAATTTTTGTTTTTTTACTTTCAAAAAAGACCAGTGAAAACGCAAATTTTCATTAAATATTCCAAATCTGCAAGATATACCTTCTAATGCTTTTAAAGTGAAAATGTTTTGCGAGTCGAGTGGGAAAATCCGAATTTAGTCTGCAAATGTCCGTGTCGCGATACGATGCAGATTATTGCAGATTTATTTCCAGAGGTGGCTGAGGTATGGCAAGGCGCCAGAATACCAATGCGAGACACATCCCCTTGCTTGTTTTGCCAGTGGCGGAGACATATCGTTAAGATCCTTTCCTGAATTAATAAATACGAAATTTCTAAAATCATTTATAATCTTAACCTAGACGACATGTATTTACTTTTATTTTTTTTATAAAATACATACTTCGGAGGTGGCTGAGGTATGACAAGATCCCAAATTACCATACTTGGTCAGCCAGCGGCGGAGAAAAATTGATAAGAAATTTTTTTGAATTATTAAACACGAAACTTCTAACAGCATTTACAATCTTAGCCAAAACGACATAAATTTCTTCTTAATATTTATGTAATATATTCAAGAAGTGGCTGATGTATGGCAAAACAAGATAGGCTTGTTTTACTAATGAGAAAAATTTAACATTAAGATCTTGGCACGATCTATTAAACACAATTCTAAAAGCATTTATCATATTGACCTAAAAAAAACATCTCTTTTTATTAATTATATGATACATTCCAGAGGTGACTGGGGTATGGCAAGACAACAGAATACCAGTACGAGATACATCCCCTTGCTTGTTCTGTCTGTCGCAGAGAAGTTTCGTTAGGATCTTGCCTTCAACTAGTAAAGACTAGATTTCTATAAGCATTCATAATCTTGATCTAGACGACCTTTATTTCTTTTTATTATTTCTACATTATACTTCATAGGTGCTTGAGGGAAGGTAAGGTACAAGAATACCAATAAGAAAATATTACCTTGCTTGTTCTGCTAGTGGCAAAGAAACGCCTTTAAGATCTCGTTCACCAATAATAAGCACTAAATTTCAATTATCCATAATCTTTACCTACACGACGTACACGAATTCTTCTAAATTAGGAAAAATGTTGGTTTCTTATTTTCATAGTTGTGCCTGCTCCTTTCTTAATCTATATCTTTCTATGCTTGTTTATTCGTTCCTTAGCTTAAAAACAAAATCCTGCGCACATGTTGAGTTTTTCCTTGTTACATATTTGATAAGATTTACAAGGTTTTTTAAAATCAGTACACATTATAACAAACAGTTTCCGCTTTTTAAAGGTCTTATATTCTCTAAAATTGGAATCCGGAAGAGAGTCGTTGCCTGATATTTTTAAAGCTGATGAAGGCAAAATACTATTTTTTTATTTGTAACTTTGATTCATTTCTGTAATATAAAATTCCACACTGTTTCTGTAAAAAGATACCCACTCTCGATAATGATAAGACGCACCATTTAATCGTTTTTTTTTTAACCAAGATGTTATAAAGTTGGTAATATCCTTTTTTTATTAAGAAAAATTAACTGACTTCTTGAAATTAACGCTAGAGTTTTTAAATGTATCTTTACGGACATTTAATAATTTTTATTTAAAGCACTAATTAATAAAAACAAAATTAAAAAAAACATTTTGAAATTATTTTGATTTGTTTTTTTAGTATCACATTCAAATTAATTTAACACAAAAATACTGGATCCTATTGATTTCCGCCTAGGGTACCTTTCTTGAATAAAACAGTAAGCAATTTTATAATTTTCAATAAATGGATTATTTTTGATTAAACTAGATATACTTTTGGCAAGTTCTCGATTGGGTAAGTACCTAAAAAATTGTATGTGCTTCAAGGACTGTTTAGTAAAATTAAAGTTAGTTATAGAGTTATAAAACTTACATAGTCAAAGTATTAAACTAGCCCCTTTTGAGTCAACTTAGACTGGTTTTTAATTCAGGCCTTCTTAGTAAATCACCTTCCTATGTGTATGTCTTGCTACAAAAATTTTAAAGTCGTTAAAATTATGTCTTGTGCCGTCTATGTTTTAACGTATCATTGACCTGACGTACGAGACAGTTTATGTATTTGCCGGATTGAATCGAATTTTCTAATTCTCACATAACCAGTACGTAATCCGGGAGACAAGGCTCTATGCATGTAATTAATTTTAGCAGAAACGACAGTAGCATTCGTCTGACATTTTATTTCACCCAAAAAGAAATAAATCACCATTATATATATATATATATATATATATATATATATATATATATATATATATATATATATATATATATATATATATACAGGGTGTAAAAAGTATGATGCTCATCATTTTAATGGGCGATAGTGGAGCTCAAAATAAGTCGAAAAGTTTATATGACATATGTGTCAAAACTTGACAGATTTTTGTCTAAACGATGTTAAAGTCATGCACTTTAAAAGCAGTTATTTCTGTAAACCGTAACAACTGGAAGATTTTGTCTTAATCGCTTATTAGTAGATTCATTTAATAATAAATTAAACTAAATTTTAAATGTTTTAGTCTACAAATAAAAAAAAAATAAATAATTTTTTAACAATTGTTCTCCCAGTTAAAAACCTACCTTTGTGGGTAAGGTCAGTCGTTCAAAGAAGCTTACCCATCCGGCCACGATATTTTTGTTTGTTTTTGAATCGGGAAAAAATATGCCGATATGTTTTAAATTCAAAACAAACGTATTGCAAGTGTACCAAAGACTGATGAAAACGAAATGTGTGCGACCGAGAAATCTTATTCTTTAAGCAAAACAAAAAAGTGCTGTTTTAAAGCATAATAATTTGTGTTCTTAAAATGGATATTAAGCCTATTCTTATGGTAAGTACAATTATTTTTTAATTACAAATAAACACCAAACAATAATTGATTGTTTTTTACCTAAATTTAATATCAAAATAAATTGCGGGAAGTAATTTTTATTATTTGTATGTAAATGAACATCTCCTTAAAAAAAGTGTAAACAGTGCAAAAAACTCACAACAACGTTCGAAGTTGAGACTCTCTTCTAGGAAACAGACGCGGTGTTGCCAACTTTTTTAAACTTTGAAAGGGCATATTTCGAAAACAATTAACTTTTGACTCATATGTTCTTGGCTTTTTCGACTTATTTGAGCTCCTCTATCGCCCATTAAAATCATGAGCATCATACTTTTTACACTCCTGTATATATATATATATATATATATATATATATATATATATATATATATATATATATATATATATATATATATATATATATATATATATATATATATATATATATATATATATATATATATATATATATATATATATATATATATATATATATATATATATATATATATATATATATATATATATAGATGGTATCCCGAAAATAGTAGCAATATTTTTAGGGTTCATTTTACTTTCCAAAACCTAAAAAGTAGTTTATATAAACATGCCTCGGAAAATGCACCATGACCGAGCGAAGAACGGGCCCAAAGTCATGTTTTGCATAATACCTCTGAAACTAGAGAGAGAGAGAGAGAGAGAGAGAGAGAGAGAGAGAGAGAGAGAGAGAGAGAGAGAGAGAGAGAGAGAGAGAGAGGGAGAGAAAGGCCAGTTAAATTTGGTAAAGTTGTTTATTTTTTAACATTGCATGCAACTGATTTCCCAAATTACCCATTTTATCTTCAGGGGCGTTACATACAGGGTACGTGCCTGGTATATTATGTCCCAAATTTGTGAAATCTTAGTCATTTTAGCACCAAATAATAAAACCTTTATTCTTTCCACACAAAAAAGGTATTCTTAGTCGATATTTGTATTTTGGCCCTTTTTGGATTAAATCATATTAAAAATTATCATATTATGCATCAAAAATAAACTAATAAAAATCCCAATTAAAAATTATTTGTAGTTGGCCATGAATTAACTTCTATTTATACTGACACGACGCCTACGCGGCCTTGGACGTTTTGTTTGTTGCCGCAAATAAAATTTAAAGGAGGCGACTGACTTGTCAGCGAAGGTTGTAATGTAATGCTCGCTACGAGCATTACATTACAACGTAGTGAATGGTCGCGTTTGAATGCTCGGTTCACGAGCGATCCACCATTCGTCTTCACAGTGTCGTCGAAAATGTCAGACATGGAGGTCACGTTTTTGTTTCTGCTAGTACGCAACTGCGTCATTAAAAAGAATCATTATGACGAGGATCCCAAAGATTTGCTTTTTCTCTATATTTGTCAATAAAAAGCAGGGTTTTCTCACGATCCAACGGCATTCTGATTTACACAAAATATAAAACCTCAAAAAAAGATTTTTATTTAAACAAGAAAATAAAAAAAACCGAGACTTTTCCATACGCTCGGAACGAACAAACTGATTTTCTGATTGTGTAGTGCCGAACACTTCCAAGGGATTTTCGAAAAAAACGACAACCCGATGAAAAAGCCGCGAGCGCGAGCAGCTCGCTGCGACCACTCAGCTTTCTGTATTCATTGCGTGTAATGCTCATGTGTAACATGTTACATTACAACGTTTAGTTACAAGTCAGTCGCCGCCTTAAGAAATACGTGATGCAAAATTATTTAAATCGGGAGCCAACTGATATACACTTGGAGTTAATTTTAATTTTTTGGGCCATATGTGCAATATGGTTTGTGGAACTGAGACAAATACCCATGAAGATCTGCTTTCCAAAATCTCACTAGCGGGAAATAAAATGAGACAAAATCATTTTGAATTCTTTGAGCATCACAACCGTAGAGCTAGAACGTGTACAAGGGAAAACGAAGGTTTATTTGATCATCTTTTAAAACACTATCGACACTTTAATAGGTTTTACAGTAAATAATATAACAGCCTGTATCTTAAGAACGAAGGATTTGCGGACCCATGTTTATATGAACTTTTTGTGTAAAAAATTACTTAAAGAATCGCCTGTTAAATTTATTCTACATTCTTATTTAACACCCTGTTGATAAATAAATATAATATAATAAAACAAAGGAAGACTTTGGATTAAGTGACCTTATGGCAAATTACAAAACTTGCCGATATTGGTTTGTTTACAAACGGCCAATGTAACACCGCAAAAATGGGAATCAGATTGTTCGGTGCGAGGGTCATTTCTCGGACTTGGCTTTATCAAAAACTCCAAACTGTTTGCTGACTGGACAACTAGGTATAATAAAAGGCGATGAACAGACTGCCGCTGGCGTTAATGGTTACGGCACTCCCTTTTTTGTCTTCGTGATTCTGGCTAGGGACCTAGATCAATTGCCAAAAAACACTAAAGAACACGATCATATTCGTTGACTTGCTAATAGCCTATTTTCTTTTGGCAAAACTCAATTAGTAAAAATAATGTCCTTATTAAGAGTTATCTTTTTAAATCTGGTTAGTTTATTTTTTAACAAATTGTCCAATATACCGGATGTCGCGACTCCACCATAACCATCTTAAATTAGAGTCTTGTTTTAGCCAGGTTTTATTTAACATTATAATGTCCGGGTCTTCTTTTAAGATTCAGCAATTTAAATTGCCCCTATTTGAATTAATGGTCATGTAATAGCTAATTACATTCTTATTTACGAAGATATTGTTCAAAAATTTGAAGGGCTTACATAGCATATAGTTGCTCTCCTTCAGAGCTTATTACTTTTTTGCTTCTTTCGGTTTAACCGGCAGTAATTTTTTTTTTCAGATATCACCCTGTATATTTTTTAACCTATCAGATTTGCCTTAAAACTCCCTGTTTAACCATGTCTCACACTGTGACATTTGCTTTTAAAATGACATCCAAAAGCATATTCCTAAATAAGCTTCAGATGGCCATTTTATGCAGCTTGGACCATATTAAAGTGTACTGTGCTGTAATTTCAAAAGAACAGATGATATCTTACAATATGTTTTACATTATTTTGGCATGGTTAATGTCAGTCGACGGTAACTACATTTTTCTTATTTTGGAAAAAGCTCGTATAGCAACTAGCAGTATTTTGGAAAATAGAAAAGAAACAGCATTTTTTTACTTGTTTATTCTATAAAATAATTATTTTTCTTTCGTTTTTGCCATATAGATGATCATATGATCAGCATTGATTGGTTTTAGCAATAAGACAAAAATTTATTGCATAATAACCAGATAAAAAATATCTGTCATTATTACACTGAAGGTTTCAAATCAATGATGATGATCGAATCTATTAAAATCTGTAGAAAAATAATTGTTTTATAGAATGGACAAATAAAAGTATACTATTTCTGTTCTATTTTTTAAAATATTGAGGGTTGCTTTAGAACTTTCTTTTAAAATATAAACAATCTACTTACTGTCAACTGACACCAACCAGGTCAAAACAATAAGGATTTTTTCGCGACATACCGTTTTTAACTACTGGTTGCTCTTTCCCCCACAATTCTAACCGTGCTTAACCCGCCTATCCTCGCAAACACGAATCGGTTTACGTATGTTACGTGTGTGTCAACTTACATACTAATTGTTTAATACACTTTTGTTTAAATTCAAATGTAAGGTCTTAAGAGAGTTAAGAAATAAGTAAGATAAAATATAAACTAAATTTTCCATTCAATAAGATATTAGCTGTTTCCAAGTCAACTGTATCAAGTAAATATTTTCCTCTACAATAAAGGTAATTGCACTAATTTATTCATTTGGAAATTAACTAATGAATTAAAAAATCTGCAAGCCAAATAGGTGTTAAACCAGAGCAAAAAAAAATCACAAGAACCAAAACAATAGAAAAACCGAGAATCTTCCATTATTTTAATTTGACACTTGACATAACCATTATTAACGCTCCTCCTGACTAGTGGCGATAACGGTGGATACTGGGTACAAAATAATGACATAGATACTGACGTCATAACACCTTCCCTACGTTACCGTTTCTCGTCAAAATAAACCGGTATGTTAACTGTCTTAACAATTTCCAACGCGGTATGTCGCGAATTTTTTTTTAATATAAAGTACATTGTAGAATATCATTTATTTTTTTAAAATCCCGGCACACTACGCTTAACTATAGTCAAAGCTGTATATCAGGGCCTACTGAAGCTTATTTAAATAAATTATTTTTTGACGCTATTTTTAAAGCAAATGTCACATTGTGACTTACAGTTAAAAAGAGAATTTTAAGGCGAATCTAGTTGTATTAAAAAAGGGTATATATATATATATATATATATATATATATATATATATATATATATATATATATATATATATATATATATATATATATATATATATATATATATATATATATATATATATATATATATATATATATATATATATATGTATATCTCATTTAAGAGCAAAATCTATGTAAATAAGAAGGTAATCAGCTGTTATACCGGTCACCCGGTATTTTTTAGGCTTCTTGCCAGATTGGACCAAGGATCTACCCAAAAATAATTTAACAAACTAAAAAAAAAAAAAATTGACAGATATCAACATTTCGAAGACAAATATGTGACGGTTTTGAAGATATTGATAAAATTTAAGTTTAAAAATTAAACAAAAATTAGGATTATCAAATAATGGCTTTAAAAATTAAAGATATTTTGAGAACATTTATTGTTTGTAACAAATGTCACAAAAAATAAACCTAATTTTTGTTTTGGCGCTCTTGGAGCCATTTTACACATACGAGAATGCTTGAAAAATAGCGAAAATTATCTACACAATTGTGATAAAAGTTTTTATCTCATTAATGGTAATAGTACAGGGTGTCTGGATTTCGTTGTAATAGCAGGGTATCTCGTTTATTATTAGATATAGAGACTTGCGGTCTTCATGAAGTGTCGCTACTTCTCGAAAGATGACACCTTTAGTGTCACTTTGTGAAAACCGCAAATCTCTATCTCGAATCATAAGCGAGATACCCTGCAATTACTAAGAAATCCGGACACCCTGTACATTAATTTGTGTTTAATAATTATACTAAATTTCGGTAAAACTATTTCTGAAATTTATGTGTTACTTATGCGCACAATCGCTAATTGGAGAAGTGGAAAATTTATAAAAAGAAAAAAGTTATTTTGTATTATTTAAATTAGTTTAGGTGTGGGTAGATAAAACAAAAATGTTAATTTTAGGGGTTGTAACAGTTGGTTGTTTTTTAGTTCTATATTTATGGAAAAAATATTAAATAGTGAAAAAGGTTACAATGACAGAAAAGTGGCTACAAAAAAGATAGTAAAGGGCAAAGAGAAAAAACATTAGTGATCGACATATGTTAGTTTTAATAGGGACATAGATTTATGAATAAAAATTTATGTACTGTAAATTTTTATTATGTTATAAAATATTTCTTCCTAACATTATTAAATGGTTTAATGTGTATTAAAAGTATGAAATTCTGAAAGGGAATTGAAACTTCAGAACAAATTTGACACAATATGTTTTGCGTCGATTCTCGTGTTCTTAGTTTCCTTAGTTAAAATATAGAACATTTTCAGTATTTTTGTTGCAAAAATTTTAGTTTAAATTATTAAACGTGTAAAACACAAAATAATTATTGTTTACATATTTGACACAATTGCGCAAATACTTTTAGGAATAATTTTCTTCAAAAATAGGTAATATTTTAATAAAAGTTATTTTTAGAATAATTATACTAGTAAAAATTTACTAAAAATAAATTTATGGAACCCCTTACAAATGTGCAAATAAAATACAGTGCTGCATATATAATATCTTGTGTTTCTGTAACTTTATTGGACGTTTGGCAATAAATAAGCGTTTTCTATTTTCTCAAAAGAATAATCGAATATAAGATACTTGGATTGCGATTTATTATATTTTCGGTGAAAAGGGGCCATAAAAAAGCGAAACTACGAAATTCTATTTGAAGTTTTTCCCCTCGCTCCAACCACAATATTTACTTACCGCCAAAATATAGCGTTATGACGAAAATATATACAATAATTTCTAACACTAAAGCTAAAAGAAAAAAGAGATTTCTTTGGTGTTTTTAGGATCAGCTAATTTGTCGACTGTATAAAATAAAAAGCACTATGTTTCTCAACCCTTTGAGGTAAATATTTGACTTGATTTTAATTTAAAAAGTTCTATATTAATTTTTATTTTGGTCTGGAGAATCCAAGTGGAATACTTTCTAATCCGGTAAAAAGTTTGTTAGAGACAATAAAATCGTCGATTTATTTAGCCATGTTTTATAGCCTTGGTTGAATAAGCTGTAAACGGGCACATTAAGCGGCCAGGGGCCGAGATAGGAAACACAAACGGACTCGTTAAAGAAATTGCCCTATTGATGACCTGAGATTTTTTCGGGCACCAAAAATCGACCCTTTTTCCCCATGTTAACAGCTTACACGAAACACCGATACTCAGCAAAAAAGAACTAGATTTGTGACTATCTTTATCGATCAATTTTATTGTATCCATATTGGCATTGAAAATACAGGGTGTTAAAATGTTAGAAAAAAGTAAGAAAGTAATTAATATTATCGAAACTGCTTAAGATATTTCAGTGCTATTTAGTATGTAGTGATATTTAATAAAAGTGCATATTTTCAAAATAAATGTAAATTTTAGATTTACCAGTGGCGTGCGTGTGAAGTTTGATATTTATATAGTAAAAAATGGTACGCCAACGTTTTTTTTCCCAAATAAATATTGTTTTATTGAAAAATAAGGATTGTATTGTCCGAGAAAATAATTGTAATTATTTACCGAATAATACGTTTTTCTTTTACTCACAATAGGACCGCCCCCCAGGGTATAGCGACTGAGTGTGCTCAGCCATATATATATATATATATATATATATATATATATATATATATATATATATATATATATATATATATATATATATATATAATATATATATATATATATATATATATATTTTTTTCTTCATTAATTCTTGGGAGTTTTGGTTCACATTTATTTTGAAATTAAAAGGTTATTTTTAATTTTTCATATTGTTTAATTACAAACGTTTAGGCAAAAGCCTTCATCAGTGTTTATACATCTAAAATTAATATGGCAGTGTTACTTATAATTATTACGTTTTTCTTTGTGTATTACTTTAAAATTACTTTAAATTTTACATAATTTAAAATTTTTTTTGGCTTACCCTTTTAGAAGGAAACTTTGCCCATTAAAAAAATTTTTTAAAAACTTCAGTAACACTTTCTATCCAACATAAGATCCAAAAATTTTTTCTAATTTACAATTAATGTTAAAAACAGTTTTATAAAATATAAATGATAGTATTTGTTGTTTTTATTTAGCTTCGAAGATTAAAAGAAAATAGGTTTTTTTAAAAAAAGTTATTATATTATTTGATGTAAGGAGAGTGAGAAAAATAATTTTGCATGATACGATAAAACTGAAATTAATTAATGACGTTGTAGTAATATTGGTTAGGTTTTTAATATCTGTTTTACATTTATAATTTTTATGTTTTTTAATGAAAAGCATTTCTAGAAATTATTTTTTTTCTGATTTGGTTTTGTTTTTAAAATTTTTTTGTCCTGATAATTAAAAGTATGCTTTGCTTCATTTTCGTGTTTAGTTAAAGAGGTTTTATTTTTTTGTCTATTTTCCCATTTAATGATTTTTAGATATTGTGTTGTTTATAAATGTGTCCTAAAATTTTTAGTAAAAAAGACAAAAAATTTTTTTGTTGAAATTTTTACCCAAACCCCCTTTTTAAAAATAAAATTTAGCATATTTTTTTTTTAAAAAAAAACATTTATGATATTTTAAATTTTTTTAAAAGTAGTATTTCGGCAAGATATTAAAAAAATTTTTAAGAAAAAATTAAATTTTTCCCAAAAATTTCATAACCATAGGCCACTTTGATTTTTTTGTTTTTTGTACCAATTTATTTTTTTTGAAAATATTTTTAAGAAAAGTTTTTAAATAATTTAAACGTAAAATAAAAATACTTTGGTGATACGAAAAACTGAATAATTATGACTGTAAATATTTTTTTTTAAATCTTTTTTTATAATTTCTGTTTTTTAATGAAAACATTTAAAATTATCTTTTTCTAGGCATTTGTTTTTAAAAAAATAAAAAGTATGCTTTTTATTTTTTTATTAAAGAGGTATTTCTGTCATATTTATGCCCATTTAATCGATTTTTGAGATATTGTGTTGTTTGGCCAATATAGACACTAGGACAGTCGTTACATGGAATTTGGTAGATAGTATGAGTTTTTTGGTGTTTTTATCTATTGTATTTAGGTTAGGGTTATTTGCTTTTTGCAATCTGTTATTAAAGATGATATTAATTAATTTTTTTGGGTAGCTATTTTTAATGAGAATATCTTTAGCTTTGTTGATAGTCTTAGGTTGGTATTCCAAGCTGCTCAGTTTTATAGCTCTGTCGGCAAGGCCGACAATTACAGATTTTTTTTGCGATATTGGATATTGTGAAAAATAATTAAAATATGGGCCAGACCAGGTTTTTTTTGTATACCATTCTGTTTTAATATTATTGTTTTTGTTGTGTAAGGTCATATCTAGAAAGTTTATTTTACTGTCGTTTTCTAACTCTATGGTGAATTTAAGTTTTTCGTGAAAGGCGTTAAAACAGTTAAGAATATAGTCACATGTATTCATAGGAACTGCTGTAAGGCAATCATCCACATATCTAAAAAAGAAAGGAAGCCGAAAATCCAGTTTCGCAATTACTTTTTCTTTGAGGTCCTCCAATACCATCTGAGCTATAACACTAGATATAGAGGAGCCCATTGCACATCCTTCTACTTGTTTATAAAAGTTATTTTTGTACATAAAATGTGTTGATTTTAAAGTTAATTCAATAGCTTTTAAAAATTCATCCATTGGTATGTCTGTGTAATTTTCAATTTCCTTCCACTTTCTCCTAATTATTTCAAGAGCAAGCTCAACTGGTATGTTTGTATACAGTGAAACCACATCCAGAGATATAAGAATGTGGTCATTTGGCATATGAATATTGTTTATTTTTTCTTTGCAATCCCAAGAGTCTTTAATGTAGGTGTTGCTTTTGTTTATGATGTTTTTTAGAATATTTTTAAGAAATTTGAATAGATTACTTAGTGGGGATTGTATACAAGATACAATAGGGCGCATTGGAATACCTTCCTTGTGTAATTTTGGTAATCCGTAGATTTTTGGAGCTTGCGCGTTGTGAATTTTTAGATTTTTTGCATTGTTCGGTGATGTGTAGTTTTTCTTTTCCCAGTGTTTAATAAGATCGTTGTTTTTTTTTCTGCAAAATGTTAGTTGGGTCGCTGTTTGTTTTTTCATACGTGCCGGGATCATTCAACAGTAGATGTATAAACACTGATGAAGGCTTTTGCCGAAACGTTTGTAATTAAACAATATGAAAAATTAAAAATAACCTTTTAATTTCAAAATAAATGTGAACCAAAACTGTCAAGAAATTAAATTGAAGAATATATGGTTCAGAAACAAATAATAAAATAATTATCAAATATATATATATATATATATATATATATATATATATATATATATATATATATATATATATATATATATAATATATATATATATATATATATAATATATATATATATATATATATATATATATATATATATATATATATATATATATATATATATATATATATATATATATATATATATATATATATATATATGTAAATTAATATTTTATAAAAAAAGCACTGTTTTGAGTTTCAGCCTCTCAGCCGTGAAGACTTTTTCATAGCTCGTCACCTTACAGAAGGCAATGGCAAACCGCTGTGTAGTATTTCTGCCTAATAGACCCTCTCACAGGTGCTTCGGAAGGCACGTTAAGCCGGTGGTCCCCATATTTGTGTCTAGTTGGTACGCAACACAGATATGTGTGAGAGGGCGCCTACACTCTAAAATAGAGTATGGCACAGCAAGAAGAATGTATTATTTAAATTAACATATATTGATGTATATGTTAATTTCTATCATGACCACCGGCAGGGGGTTCAACGTCGACATGCCTGAGTTTTTTAAAATTATTTAAAATAAAACCACTCCCGTCTAAATCCTTAAATTTTACAATATCGCCTAGGAATTTAAATAAATATGATTATTATTTAGAAATTTCAGTTGTGGTATTTTTACTTGTGTTTTTAATTCAATTAATTTTGGGCTATTAAATTAACCTAAACTTTTTGACTCTACATTTTTTTCTGGCGGCGGCCCTGATATGTATGCACTTTCTTTTATTTTACGTTTATTGAACAAGTTTCCTTTGCTAAAATACTAGAAGCATTCCAGTTTATTATGTGGTTCTTATCAAAATAAATGAGTTGACAGATTTTTGATCTGAGGAATTCCGTGTTTTTAATGTGGTTCGATCTTCTTTTATGCGTTTGGCTAATGCTCTGAAAGTTTCACCTATATAAAATTTAGTACATTCACAAGGTATATTATAAATAACATTTTTTGTGTTTTCGTTTATATTAGAATGTTTTGTTTTTGTTACTTAAGCTTTAATAGTGTTTGAAGTTTTAACATAGTAATAATATTAAATTTATAACCTATTTGTTGAATTTTATTTGATAAGCCAGGAATATAATATGGTAAAAATAAATTTGTAATTATTCCATTTTAATTTTGTCTGAAATTTGGTTGTTCAAGTTTCAGAAAACATGTATCTAAAAAAAATTAAGAGGATAATTATTTTCAACTAAAATATCTTTTTTTTTTCATTTTCTTCACTTTAATCAGACATTTTTTTTAATTCCATTAGAAATACTTTTTCCAACTCTCTTTTATTGTTTATATGTCTAGATTTTCTGTAAATTTATATTTTATTTTAAAACGTAAAATAAAAGTGCAAATATATATATATATATATATATATATATATATATATATATATATTATATATATATATATATATATATATATGTATATATATATATATATATATATATATATATATATAATATTATATATATATATATATATATATAAATGTGTCCCAATTGGTGGGAATGTATGGGGATCTTGGAAACCAAGATAGATAGAAAATCGGTTAAATGGGGAAAGTTTTACAATTATGTTAGTAAGCTAATCCGTTGACTACATGGTTTTATCTATTCAGGTTTTTGAGAAATTTTGAAAAACCTGAAACATGCATTTTCGAAAATCGGAATTTTTTTTAAAAGTAAACATTTTTTAAATCTGTAAAAACTTCTTCAAAGCAACTTTTTTGTAGAATATGACCGAGTAGTCAATTTTTATTTTCTACGTTTCGGGTTTTAGAATCATCATCAACTTTATTTTTCATATGGACGATATTGATTTTGCAGTAAATAGTGCTTTTTATTCTGATTTCAACAATGTATAACATGTTATAATTTATGAGTTTATAACCTCATTTATTTCAAAAAACAAATATTTTCTCAGTTGGCCTTGATTCTGGCGAACGTCATTTTTTTTTGTAAACAATAAAATATTAGTAATTGGCAAAATAGATAAGCTGAACAGATATTTTACAGAAATGGGTTTGGCGAACATAGCTATAACGTTAATACCGTGTTACAACAAAACTACACGTAACAAGTTAATTGAAACAAGTGAAAACAAAAACAATGAAAAGTGGCTAAACTAATATTCCTACTAAAATGAAGATGTAAAATAACGACCCAAAATTCAAAATGTTGTCCCTATTTCTCAACATATTAACGATATTTTTTTAAATAGTCCTTACTACCCTATGAATGGTTGACTTAGGTATGTGGAATTCTCTATCAACATCCCTGGCTGAAGATGTTGGATTTTCTTTAATATGTTGGTTAACTCGTTGTCGATTTTCTTCAACGTACTTCTTAGGTCGTGGTTTTTTAAAACTTCCGAAATTAAGCAAATTTGTAACCAGTTTTCGAAAGTATGTTAGTTTAGGATGCTGCCTTTCAGGAAAATTGTCGAAATACGTTTGCGTAGCTATATTAACACTTCTATAGCTTTGGAAATACCGTTGCAAGCTTTTCTTTAAATAATAATTAACCATTTTACAAAGTTAAAAAAAAATTAGTAAGTTACCCGAGCTAACTTGATAATGACGCTAGATGACATTCGCCGGAATCAAGGCCAACTGAGAAAATATTTGTTTTTTTGAAGTGGATACGGTTATAAAGTCCTAAACTATAACATGTTATACATTGTTGAAATAAGAATAAAAAGCACTATTTGGCTGCGAAAAAATCCAATAGGGCGCCCTATTGGTTGATGATTCATCAACTTTACTTTTTCATATGGGCGCCATTACATTTTGTGGTTACACGGTATTAACGTTATAGCTATGTTCACGAAACCCATTTCTGTAATATATCTGTTTAGCTTATCTATTTTGCCAATTACTAATATTTTATTGTTTATAAAAAAAATTACGTTCGCCGGGATCAAGGCCAACTGAGAAAATATTTGTTTTTTTGAAATAAATGAGGTTATAAACTCTTAAATTATAACATGTTATACATTGTTGAAATCAGAATAAAAAGCACTATTTGACTGCGTAAAAATCCAATATGGCGTCCATATGAAAAAATAAAGTTGATGATGATTCTAAAAACCCGAAACGTAAAAAATAAAAATTGACTACTCGGTCATATTCTACATAAAAAGTTGCTTTGAAGAAGTTTTTACAGATTTGAAAAATTTTCACTTATAAAAAAAATATGGCCGATTTTCGAAAATGCATGTTTCAGGTTTTTTCAAAATTTCTCAAAAACCGGAATAGTTAAAACCATGTAGTAAACGGGATAAGCTTGCTAACATAATTGTCCAAAACTTTCCCCATTTAACCGATTTTCTATCTATCGTGGTTTCCAAGATCCCCATACATTCCCCACCAATTTGGGACACACTGTATATATATATATATATATATATATATATATATATATATATATATATATATATATATATATATATATATATATATATATATATATATATATATATATATATATATATATATATATATATATATAATTAAATATAGATAAATGTGTAGCATCAATTTCTCTTAATTTTAATGATACATGTTTACCTATGCTTGACGCTGAAGTAATTTCAGGGTAACTTAAAATCAATTAACACACCACACACCACCCTTTTCTTGTCTTTTTGAAATCAATAAATATACCAGTCAAAACAAACTAATATGTCATTTATGACAAAACGTCATAAATAGTAATTAAAAGTTCTTTTAATCTTCTAAGTTTTACATCAAAATTCTTACAAATTTAATTTTAATTTCTATTTTATTTTTTATGTAAGTTAATCTTAATAACGGTGGCGTTTAAATTTTTCGTAATTTTTTGGTTTTTTTTTCTGTTTCAGGCGATCTGCAAGTTTATAGGGATCAATAGGGTTGAGCGCACTCAGTCGCTATATCCCGGGACCAGGACCGAAGCGGTCCCATTGTATAACAACTTTCCTGGCGGGTTGACACAAAAAAAACTTGTTAAAACATAAATCCGCCATGAAACTATAGAACATATTTGTACTCAGATATTTATTGTTACCTTTTTGTATTTTTTAATTTAAATCGCAGATTCCTGATATAAATGAAATAAATTCAGTTGTTACTAAAAATGAACAGAAATTCTTTTTATTTAAACGTACCGAAAAAAATAAGGCGCTTTCAGAAACAAACCAATAAATAATGTGTTCTTATTAAGGAAACGATTATCTTTTGTTTTAATTTAAATCATTTTTTTTTAGTCCTTAGGATTTACAGGAAAAAGTGCACAAGATATTACTGCTCAGTTTTCATTGGATGATATTTTAATACACCAAAGATCAGTATTTTTCACAAAAAAAAAAACACTTATACTACCAGTTTTTACATTATAAACAGGTAAAATAATATTTCGTAAAATTAATGAAAGTTTTTATCATTAGTTCGAAGCCTTACGGTTACTCTGGGCCCTTAAGCCGTCCGTTTTGTCATGACGACGTGGCGTATAAATATCCTGGACATTTAAGTTAATCTTGCAACCTCTCTGGACAAATATTATTATAACAAGGCTGATCCTTCAAAGTGATCGAATTAATTTGTTAGAAAGGGATTGAGGATGAGCATTGTTAACCTCATTATCCAACTCCCACTACCTGTGCAAAGCGGACGAATAAATATATAAGAATCAATTGTGTATAAAACGTATGTTAAAACAGGCTTAAGCGTCACTGAAATTGGAAATATCGGGTTCAAAGAAAGTAATATTTGCTAAAATTTTAAGGTATGTAGTGCGAATAAATGCAATAAGCAAATTTTTGCTAGCTGACCATGTAACATATTTACTTGTGCACAGCATAACTAACAGGCAGCACGATCTCTGCCTGGCGGCGCTTTTGATATTTTTAAGCACAAAACACGAAAGAACCGATTACAATTCAAATAAAGCAGACATATTATATCTTAGCAAAACTTTGGCTGAACTTCCGCAAGAATAAGACCGTACTTTCCCGTCAATTCATGAAAGGGTGCTACTTTCTGTTAGTTATGCTGTGATACCATTATGATACCGGTAAGTTGTGGTTACCTAGAAAAAATTTGGTAAATGATAATGACACATTTTTTAATAAACTATGCATTTTCAGTGCAGTCTCACTGGTAGTCCAGAAAACGAAGCTGAAAAAGTGCACAACCTGGCAATTTTTTCAAAACGCATAGATTTGCATGAAAATTTGGGATTTAGCTTAATTTACCCTCCTCTTCAAAATCTATATTGTGCCGATGGGTGCTCTTCATTTTTTAGGGATGAAAACTACCCTTTATTGTTAAAACCTATAAAACTATACATTAAAGCTTAAGTTGCGTAAAATTTGACTCAAATAAGTAAAAAAAGTAGTATTTTATTTTTTTTTAATATTATTTGAAATATTTCAGTCCTTAAAAATCAACCCCTATTATGATTAAAAAAAATATTTACCCTAAAAAAATAATATATTATTACAGCGTTTTGCATGAAAATTTGGGATTAAGCTTAACTTACCCTCCTCTTTAAAATCTCCATTATGCTGAAGGTCACTTTTTATTTTTTAGGAGTAAAAACTACCCCCTATTGCTAAAACCTTCAAAAATTTTATATTTAATCTTAAGTCACATAAAATTACGCTCATATAATTTCAAAAATAAGTATTTAATTCTTTGAAACATTATTTAATATATTTCAATCCTTGAAAATTAACCCTTATTATGATTTAATAAAAAAATTGTTTACCCTAGAAAAACCTATCGTCACAGAGTTGTAATTAATAAATGTGACTGCTCAAAAGTATTACTAATTTAATTTTGTAATTTTTTAATCCTCAAAAATCCACCCCTTACAATATTACAATGCAAAAAATAGTACAAAACCGCGGATTTAAAAAAAAATGCAGGGAATCGCTTTTAGCATGCTCCAAAAAATTGGTGCTTAAGGCATGACTCCTTCAGTTTTTGTGATAAAAAGTTCTTTAAAAACCATTTTGTTGGTTTTTTTTAAGAGCTATAAGGTCCTATATATTAAAACTGTTCAAAGCCCTTACTTTTTTAAGGGGGTGAGTTTAAAGGGCTGAAACAAGGTCTATACACACGCGTTTTAAACGTTTATATCTCACTTAATTTCCATCACAAAGTAAATTAAAAAAAAAACAAAATATTTGTTATTCAAAAAGCTACAATTTGATACCTTAGTAATTTTTACATATATCCCTTAGTTTTCGAGTATTTTCAAGAAAAGCTCATTTTTTATTAAAATTCTGAAATTTGATTTTCACTTACAGCTCCATTTTTTTCAAAACTAAGCAATTAAATCGGTTAAAATTTTAGAATTTTTATGACACATAGATAAAGAGAATTGAAAAAGGGCTACGACTCATTTTAATAAGGGTGGTAATTAGGGGGCTGTTTTCCAAAATTTTTGCATTTAAAAAATTTTGTTCTAACCTTATTTAAATTATAGCTCATTTAAATTTTATGATACATATCTTTTTTTAAGCAAGGGCTTTGCAAATGCTTTAAAAAAGTTATCATTAGTTTTCTTCAAAAAATACTTATATTTTGCGTTATTTGCCTTTGAAACTCTGAAATTTTGTGTTTGAGGAATAACAGCTAACCTTTAACAAACCACAACTTGGTTTGTATTGGTCCCACAACAATTACAAAAAACCGTTTTATTCGTTTTTTAAAAGCTACAATTTTGTTATTTACAGTTTTTGATAAAATGCATACTTATCGAGTTATTTGCAAAAAACCAATTAAAAACTCCAACTTTCGATCCGATGAATATAACCATTTTTTGCTTAGAAATAATTTTTCTATCGATTCCTGTGGTCAAAATATAAAAAATAAAATTCCATGTTAGTGTATGCTCTTTGGAAGGGCAGCAAGCTAAGGAGAGTTGCCCTGGCAAAAGATCATAGGACAAATACGTCATCAAATCTTCGTTTGGTCATTAGATTTGCTAATTTGATAGAGATATATAGAATTGGCATCCAAATTGACAAATTATGTCGTCTTTTTCATGTTTTACTGTGTCAAGTATCTGGGAAAAATTAGTTCTTTACAAAGGTATCTGTTATGTCTGTTAGGGATTGCACGGTAGGCTAGGTGTTTTTGCTTCTCTTGAGTCGCTTACTCGCCTTGTAGTACTGACTATTAGAACTTGGGAGGTCTGCTTAATTTTCCATGGGAATACATTTTTTTTGAGGTCAGCGTTTATAAATGTGTCAGCGATTTTGGTTTTGGTTGTTTTTTCTTTCGGGGTATGTGGTACGATCGGTCATTGTGAACGGATTTTTAACAATATATATATATATATATATATATATATATATATATATATATATATATATATATATATATATATATATATATATATATATATATATATATATATATTTAAAAAATCATTCTGCTGCAGATTCCTTTATCTTTAAAAAACTAAAAAAGTAAGTGTTGATTAAAATAGCTCCAAATAAAAGGCTGGTGACAAATAAAATATTTTCTTTGAAAAGCGCCATAAATAAAAGCAAAAAAGGGTGACATTCCGCTCTTTTGTATAGGTCTGGGTTTTGTAATTGCAGAATAATGGCATGTCCTTAGGCGGTGTTCCTTATCAAAAGGAAAGACGCATTAAAAATTAGAATAAAAATTGTCTTAATTTCATAATTTTCCGGTGGTATAAAATATAAGAGTGCCCGTTAAAATTCCATGTAATTTCGGGATGATGTTGTCTTACAAGATCCTCGAGGGAGAAACAGCATTGTTAACGGAGCCTATTTGCATAAAGAAACCACCGACAAATAAGATTTACAAGATTTAAAAACCTCCCCTTAGTTAATGTATTTATTATTACAACGTTTAGTGTTGTATAAATTATGTTTAGCGCATAATTTTTCGGAGGAAGCGTAATTCCGGATAAATCTACCTGCGAGAGAATCCCGAAGGCGTTCTTTATTTATCAGCTTTTCCCGTTTCGTAAAACGCCTCTTTGAAACTTTTCACCTAACGTTTGCGTCTTGATTTAAATAACGATTAAAAAGCTTTTCTTCGATTTGGAGATTCCCTTTAAGTCCTTGATTGCCCATTTTTTGTGAATTAAAAGAATACATTTAATGGTCAACATTTAACAGGAGTAGCTGCTCTATTAATACACACAAATTTAAAATCGGTTCATTAAATTAATGTCTTGTGCATGTATAATGATACGGATAACTAAGGGTTTCTTAGCAACAACAGTATAATATTGGATTTTCTGAACAGCTAGCTCATTTGTCTTATGAAGATTTAACGATACCTTAAAAATACATATTTTCCCGTTTAAAAGGCCTTAAAGTATTTTTTAATTAACCTTAAAAAAAAGGAGGTTATTAACATGACAAGTATATATGTAAAATTATAGGAATTGCAATATACAGGGTGTAAAAAGTATGATGGGCGATAGTTAAACTTAAACAAGCCAAAAAAGCCAAAAACACATGGGTCAAAAGGTAATTGTTTTCGAAATATGGCCTTTCAAAGTTTAAAAAATTTGGCAACAGCGCGCCCATTTCATCACTCATCGAGTCGAACGTTAAACGTTTTTTGCGAGGTTTTACATATGCATGCACTTTTTTTTTAAAAGAGGTGTTTGTTTACATTTTATTTGTATTTAAAAAATAATTGTACTTACCACACACAAAATTAAGCTTAATATCTATTTTAAAAACACAAATTATTATGTTTTAAAGCAGCACTTTTTATTTTGCCTAAAGAATAGAATATTTCTAATTATAAAAAAAACAGCTGTGAACTGTGGTATGTGATACGTTAACTTCGCGGCCTAATGACCTCGTACTAGTTTCAGAATTTTCTTTCGCGATTTTCAAAATTCTTTTCTCTTGTTCCACAGTTACATATGTACCTCCCAGAATTTCTCCACGCACTGCACACATCCTGTGTCGAAAACTCTTTGGTACTGTTAAGGAAATCTTTCACGGTAAATTTGAGCTGCTAGATTAGCATTATGGTTTGCCTCGCCGTAAATTATTAACATATCGGCAATCAAGGCACGAAATAAAAAACGGACAAAAATGCCGCAGCAACTAGGCATAATATAAAGTGACTACTTACTTGACGAACTGCAGTGCTGTTGCCAATTGTTTTTTAAATGTTTAACTGGAAGAAATATTATTATTATTATTTAATTTGTAGACTGCCACATTTAATACTTTTTTTTTAATTAGCCAATGAATCTACCGATGAGCGATTAAGACGAAAGTTGCCAATTGTTAAGCGTTTCAGAAATTATTGCTACCCACTATTGCCCATTAAAATCATGAGCATCTTACTTTTTACACCCTGTATAACATTCTGCTCGGTCTAAAAAATGGTCTTACTGAGACCTTAGTAGAGCAGCAAAAAATGTATTTACCTTCTCTGTACAAAAAAACGGCTTATAAAAATATAAAACGGTTTTAAAGGAAATTTCCGTTGTGAGGCAACCATTGCAATTTTTTAAGCAGAAAATTTTGAAACTACACTTTCAAAGAAAAGGGCGGGACTGCCTACGAAAGTGTACGTAGCAATTTTCTAGGTACAAGAAATCAAAGAACTACACATATTTAGTTGAAGAGCTTAACCAATCTTACAGGACGTTATGTTGTAACCTGTCACTTAAGCTACGTTTTTGATTTAAAATTTTTCTAACAATTTATGTTCATTAAAAAGTGCTTTCTATGTATTCACCAAAAATTCCTATTTTTATGCTCTTCAAGAGGACCCGCTTCGGTCCCCAAAAAAAATAAAAATCAAGATTCTTATCTATCTTTCAGTGGTAAGTCTACCACCGCTTTTAGGATAAAATAAATCTTAAAAATTATTACTAAAAATTAAATATTTAAAATTATTAATATTTTTTGATATACCGACAGGTCCAGTGTAGTAGAAACATAGGCAGGGAACTGATGAATTTACTACTGTCCCCTTCGATCGATAAAGCATCGGCATTAACCGAACAAGATATCAGTTTGTAATATCCTTTCGGACGGGTGTGTTGTATGGTTTAAGGTGCGTTTGAAAATTACGAAAAATAAATGTATGCGGTCTAATCTGTTGAGAAAACAGTTGATACTTAATACCGTTATTTATTAATAGGGAAATAAATACCAACGGCATTATTTTTCAGTACATTAATTGCCAAAGCAAAATAAAAAGTAAGTTCTCTAAACCCAAAACTCATTTTTAAAATTAAAATAGTACGCAATGAAAAAATAAATAATTATAAACATAAAAAATACTCTAAAATGAAATTATAATAAATATTCAAACAAACCTCCTTCTTGCGCAAGGCAATATTCCAAACGATCGTAAAAACCCCGTCTATCGTTTGTTAGCATATTAGGGCTGATAGTTTGAAAAGCTTCTTCGATTTTTATTCGAAGTTCTTCTAAATTAGCCCTATCATGACCATAAACCTTATTTTTTAAATAACCCCACAAAATGAAATCATTAGGAGCAAGGTCTGGTGATCTCGCGGGCCACAAAATGGTTCCACGTCCACTAATCAAACGGTTAGGAAACGTATTGTTCAAATATTCTTGAACAATACGTCCGTTATGAGCGGGAAAACCATCTTGCTGAAAGCAGATATTACCAAATCTTACTCCTAATAATTGACGAATTACCGGTACAATTTGTTGTTGTAACAGATCCAGCAGTTAAATTGCCTTCAATAAAAAATGGTCCAATAAGGTGTTCTCTCACCATACCAGCCCAAACATTCAATTTTTGAGGATACTGGGTTCGAACCTCAAAATACCTGTGTAGGTTTTCACGAGACCAATATCGAACTTGAGTTGGATTATGTCGATTTAAAAATGAAAAATTTCATGTGTTTTTTGGGCCTTGTAGGATCGGAAACCATTTTTTTTAAGGACTCTTTTAACTGTAGTAGGCGATGAATCTGTTAACTCAGCAGGTTGTCTACTGGTTACAGTGGGGTCTTGTTCAGCAGTAACACAAATTAATGCCTCTTTTAATTCCCGTTCTTCATTTACGAGTTCCTGTTTTTTATGTTTTTGGGGAGACACACACCCGTGGGTCTCAAAATTTTGGATAATTCTAAAAATTGTTTTCAGACATGGTATAAGTCTGTTTTCAAATGCTTCGGGAAAAGATTCATGAATTTGTCGATATGATTTTCCTTGGAAATACCATTTTATAATTTGAACCATTTTACGAAGTTCATTAACGTCCATTATTATTTATTTTTAGTGAAGAAACGAGTTTCCAAGAGAACTTACCACGTATTTGCAATGGCTGCGGCTGCAAGAAAGCAAATAATATTTA
This sequence comes from Listronotus oregonensis, assembly GCA_019359885.1. NCBI lineage: Eukaryota > Metazoa > Arthropoda > Insecta > Coleoptera > Curculionidae > Listronotus > Listronotus oregonensis. The sequence continues at coordinate 278,535 of JAHBCN010000012.1, forward strand.
AATTCAAAATTAAATCTTCAAAAACATTTCACATTTTTATCGCATCGTTTTGGCGAGTTTTGTTTCTCTAGCTCGAGTCAGGCGAATGTAAGTCAATTCGCCTAAGTGTTTTCTATGTTTCTACTACAGTGGAGCTGTCTGTATACTAAGTGACATAATAAAATGCAACCCCGAGTAGGAGTGCTGTAATTTTAAGCATACTTTTCCAATTTTTAGGTCTACTAATAAATAGAAAGTGATTAAAATTTGAACTCGAAATTTCGCAAAATATCTGAGATATCCCACCTTAATGTTAATAAAGTGTCAAAGCCCCTCTATTCGCTCCACGTTCGTTAAGTCGTCGCGGCATTAATTGGATTAGGTGATTGATGTGTTCTTGGTGTATTGTATTCCAGGCCATCTGATTTTGGTTTCGTAGAGCCTTCAACGTTTGTGGAGGGTGCGGTGAATTTTGCAACTTTCTTCTCATCATATCCCATACATATTCGATGGGGGAAATGTCTGTAGATCGAGGAGGCCACTGAAGCAGATTTAAACCAGACATGAGGTCGTGCATTGTCCCGCTGAAAAAGTAGGTTCTTGCAATGTTTTCAAAAAGGGAAGCAGATGTGGTTGCAAAACTTCGTGGATATAGCGCTGGGCAGTCATGCTACTTCGAATGAATACTAATCGTAACTTGCTGCCGTAAGCATACCATAACACCCACAGTGCGATAAATATGCCGTTCGATGGAAAATTGGTCATTCCGTCTTTCACCACGTCTTCTCCTTACTCTTACGCGGTCATCATGTGTGCCCAAACAGAATCTGGGCTTAACGTTGAACACCACTAAGTTCCAATCCATACTCCATTTAAGTCTCTCCCTACTCCATACTAATCGTTGCCGACGATGTTGTGGGGTTAGAGGTAGTACAAGATGGGGACGGTATGAAAACAGTCCAAAAAACCTTATTCGGCGATAAAATGTCCTTATTGTTATTGCTCTTTCGACAGCATCAAACTACTGGTTCGCAACTGCCCTCGTTGTGGAAAATCGATCTCTAAGTGCTAGTTGCCTCAAATAACGATTCTGTTGCTTTGCTCCTCTTTGGCCTCCAGTATCTCTAACTCGTCGATTTCGGCCCTCTTGGAACCACGGTCGACAACATTTCATTACAGTAACCCGATTATCCGACCTCTCAAACTCGGAAAGTTGAGTGAAATTAGCGCGTCTGCGAACTCTTGGCATGATAATGTAATAAACAACAGAAAAATCACCGAATATTAAGTAAACATGTTCATATTGTTTGGTTCCTGATATGACGAAAAAAGCCTTTACAAAAAAAGTACGGCTTGGGATGCCCTTAAAATTTTATCAGCGTATACTTTCATGATGGCCAATATGTTTACAAGTTTTTATCAAAATTCAATAAATAATTCTGGGTGTTTTTTATGTCACTTGGTATAAAAATTTATGATAGAGAGAGCTTGTGGTCAGAATTTATGAGTAATAACATAAAAAAGTATGCAGAATAGTGTAACTAAAATAGTATAAAAAGTAAAGCACTCTGTATTTTCTGTGGATAATATTAAATGGTTTTAATCTTTGAAGCTTTAAATAAAAAATTCATGTTTAAGTTTTGTTTGTAAAGAATAAGGCAATCAGTATTTTATGGGGCTATAAAACGGTTAATTTTCCGACTCGCTATTCGGAATTCTGCGGCAAACTTGTTTTCTGGAAGAAACGAAAAGGGCATAACATAAAAATTAACGTATACGTAAGTACTTTTCTCAAGTTACTGTTTAAATGAGAATGATTGCCGGGAAATTATACACAGGGGGGCAATTGCGTAACTGCGACGCGCCTCCTCACGCAGCGGCGTGGAGCATTTCCGAACGTTCGCACGCAGCGATACGCTACGTTTCATTTTAGCTTACTTCAAATTACTGACACCTGAAACGACTTATTTGCAACTTCTCACTAAACATTGACAGGGATAAGTTTTAATGTGTTTTGACTTTATTTATAGAGAAACAAAGAATTTTACGAGGAGTACTCAAATATAAAACGGAATTTGACCCAAACTTTATACTTAACTGCAATATGTATATGATTTTTATATTATTTCTTCACTTATTCACCCTCCAAGTCTATGCGTTTTTCTTATGGTGGCAAGGTTTTCATAATGCCACTTTTATAGAATTTTTTTGGTTGAGCGCCAATTTATTCCTGCATAATCTTGGCAACATCATAATCGTCCTGAAATTTGGAGCCACCCAATGTCTCTTTCAGCGTTCCGAAGAGATGATAATCACACGATGATAAATCCGGGCTATAAGGTGGTTGTGAAAGAACACAGATTTTTTCGAGGGCATTTGTAGTCACTGGGGGTTGCCTATATAAAAACATATTATTCCGAAAAAGTTTATTTTAATATTTTTACAAATAATAAGATAAAATAAATAGTGACAGATAATTCCATAAATGTGGCAGCTAGGGTACATAAGATTCAGCACTAAAAAAAATCTAGGGTAACAAAAATAATTCAAATATCTAAAATTAAAAAAAAAAATGAAAAAACTTTTTAAAAAGGTTTATTTAACATATATTTTTATTTTCTCATCCCATAATATATACATTTAGTAAAAATAACGAAGTTAATTTATTTTCCCCTGTGCTGTTTCGCAAATAAGTCTTTGGACATCTTAGTGAACGGTAAAAAATATCTTTAATAAAATATAAATATTGGAAAATATTTTAAATAATATATTACCTATTGTGTGAAGTCGTGCAGCAAAATGACACATTTGATCTAACAATTTCTTTTTTTAAAAGGAAGACAGATTTAACTTTTTGAGTGAGCAAGTCAAAATAAAAAAATGCATTAATGCTGGTCATTGCTTTGCCGGCTGAAAGTATGGTACATTCCATAATAATTCGTTGGTTTCTCGGCCGCAATAAAATTTAAATGGCAACCCTCAGTGGAAAACCCAGCCATAAATAAGGTGCCTGAAAAATATCTATTGTGTAGGCACCGCACCTTTTAAAAGGGGACAGGTCCTGATTACCTACTAATATTAATAGTTTAGGTTAGCTATTTTGGATGCTCAATCATACACACAAAAATACCTTGACAAACTCCAAACGATTGATGAACTAATATGAAAATACTCTGCTTTATATTGAACACCTGCAATTTGCCTTTAACCTACATAATATACCAAAAAGTAGGTACAATAATAAATAAAGGAAAGTCCGGACCTACATGCGGGTACCCAAAGTTTATTGAGTTTTACAACTAACAGTAGCAGGTAAAACGAGAAATCAACGAACTATTGTGGAATGAACTGTACAATCTTTGCTTTTTCGGTTTTAAAGATTTAATCCTTTTGATTCTCACCCTCATCCCTAGTCAGCAATCTGGGTATCCATCTTGCGAAAACTTTTAGGTAATGTAAATCGAAAGGAATTATTTCCTGAACGCCACCAATACTAGTTTGCAATGTTTGTAACATTTCAAGGACAGACATTCTTCCAATGACTAGAATAAGGTGGTCAATTTGGTCAATGTTGGTTTATTTGGCAAAGTTTATAAAAGTCTTGGGTGCGACAAATTTTGTACCGTTGTACTTCCTACACCAATTAAACTGCATGGTTAATAATAATATGAATTCCACGTAATGTGCTTAAAATCTTTGCAAACTATCACTTAGTTTGGCGCCCTCCTTTACAAGAAATCTTACTATTAAATTATTCGTTGTAGAACGGAAACATGAACTGCCTGTTCTGTCATTTTGACAAATACTAAATAAATACAGTTGAAGTGACTATGGCATGACATTATGCACTCCTTCTAGATACCCCAAAAACATAGATGGAATTGCGGTTTGGGTTATTAGTTTAGTTCTGAGTAAAAAACTGTCACATTTGGACCCCTCTGGTACCGAGAATTTTCTTTGATTGTTAAGTTCTTAATAGCTTTATTAGAATTTCTTGGTTGATGGATGTTATATTAATTATGTTAACTGTATATCTTGATTAGTCTTCTGAGTATCACAAAAACATTATAATTTTTGGAGTCCTTAGATTACAAAAACATCGAACCCCAATTCAGCTGATCTGTCTGTCAATTTTCGAAGAAAGGATCATTTCCAAAAATGCGGAGCTTCATTGCCCGTCACGTTTTCCTGATCTAACTGCCACAGATTTCCTATTACTTTATATTTAAAGTATGTATTAATAAACCTAGAACTCTTGCTAAGCTAAGGGACAATTTGTTAGGAAATTTATATGATTAAGAGTCACTTTCCAAGCATTTTTGTTAAAAACATAGAAACAGTTCGCCTTTGTGTAGTGGAAACGAGGTTTATTTAAAAGCTTTTGTTTTTCATGTTTAGGCAAAAAAATTTAAGATGTGAATTTTATTATGTTAAAAAGAAACCTATAAAATAATTAAAAGTAAAAAAAGTTTATTTTTTAATGGTAAAGCGATTTTGGCCCCACCCTGTAATAATCATTTAACAAACTTTACATTTTGTGATATACGATACTTTGTAAAACTAGCAACGATATATCGTAAGAAAAATGTTATGTAAAAGGCGAGATTAAAATCAACAATAAAGATGTTAGGGCCGGTATTTAAATTCTTGTGGTATAATTATTGTGGTGTGCCCGAAACGAGGGATAATTTGGTGTGGCACAGTGCACTCGTAACAATTTCCTTTAACACAGATAAGAAAGAATTTTCACGCAGTCTTATTAATAAAGTTTTCGCAACTTTCTAAGCAGCATAATAAGAACGGAACGGAATTATAATTTGCCGGGTGACCAGGTTGAGGTTTGGGGCTGAAAGGGGCCGCGAAAGGGTAAAAGTTGGGCTTCTTTCGCCCCGTTATAAATGAGGTAATATCCTCTTGCATTTCGGCTACATGTTTTAATCTCCCGACAATAATTAAAAACAAGGTAGTATCGTTTTGTCTTCCTCGTTTCCGACTTCTTACACCGGCTTCTGGCTTTTCTGCCTTCTAATGAACTTCAGCGTTGATTGTCATTTATTTTTCTTATCTCTAATTATGAATAAGACATTTTGTTTTTGCTTTTGCCCATTAAGATCTTAGTCAGGAAAAATAAATGGTCAAGTTCTTGTTTGACGACGTATTAGTTAAATGTTTTGTAATTACGTAATTAGATAAGACTAAAAAACAACTGCTTTAATTATGGTTTTATTTTTTTAGTGTAATATATAACATAAAATATGGGAAAATAGATCGAACCTCTGCTATGAATGTCGGGTTTGTTATTCGACTACTAAGGCCTGTGCTAGTGTAAATCTCTATAAAGTTAAGAAATTAACTACACTATAAAACAAATAGGTTTTTGTAATCCCGCCCTTCTAATAATGCACTTATATTTCTTGTCTCAGTTGTTTAAAAGGTAATGAAAAGATTTATTAATTCCCAAATTTTAAGGTATTTAGAAAAACAAACATTATTTATGACAGACAGTACGGATTCCATCACAATAGATCTACAGCAAATCTTTTTTACTTTGTCTCACACAACCGGAAAAGCCCCCCTGAGTTCCTTGGTTAAGTTCGGATCGTTGCTCTTGATAAAGTTTGCGCTTCTTAACAAACTTTCTTTTTACAGTCTTCCGGCTAAACTTTGTTCCTGGCTTTTCAGTTTCCTTTCTAATCGACGTATATTAGTTATTGTTGATGGTCACTCTTCTAGCTTTCACCAAGTTAATGCTTGGTTACCCCAGGCTACATTGCATCCACTCCATGTCTTCGTCAAGTCAATAATTTTCTTTCTTCCACGATCAATCCTATCCATAGTTTTGTTGAAGATAGTACCCTATACTCCAATATTTAGTTTCTCAGGCCAGACTCCATGCCTGCACAAGCACAGGGTAATATAGATATGTCTTTCACAGGACCATAAATCAATATTGGATTAGAGTGCCAAACATTCTGTCCAGTTTAATGTCTCTAATACACAATCATGTTTACTGTCGCAAAAAAGCTTGCAGAATAAAGATCATTTAACCGTGTGGGCGTTACTTTCGAGACTAACCTTCACTGGCATAAAAAAGTTATATCCATAGCCCCAATAGCTTCAAAAGCGCTTTCGAACCAGAAAGTATTTCTCCCCTTTTAATATGGATATATACTCTGGATGTATTTCGAATTAGACCTTTTTTGAAATATTGTTTCCAAGCCTGGAGAATTGCGCCTCCCACAACTCCTTTTGCTTCAAATTATTGGCCAAATAAATTCTTCCTTAGCAGCTCCCAATAGAGCCAGTCTCATGCATCCCTTTAAAGTTTATCTGGAGATCACCTGAACTTCCTAATTTTTTCGTTCCTCTACCAAAAAAAAAGTCTGTCGAAAAAACATATTTTAATGTTACCGAAGTTTTACGAAAGATTGATTAGGAAGGGTGCAACATTTTAAAACAATATGTAGCTTTGTGAATGAATGTCAGGTAAGAAAAAGTATATTTTTTGCACAATATATCATAACTTACAAAAATATTTTGTATCCACCCCTGTACTTGGTTAATACTAAATCCGTAATATATTCGTCAGTGGACAATAGTATTGAAAATATCGAAGGTGCCCCCAAAAACTCCGGCAAGTGGGTAAGTGGTTTTAGTTGTACGTTACCGATCCATTTGTAAAGATTGACCGGTAAAAGGAGTCGGCCGGATACTGGCCCAATGGTCCATGAACATCGAGCGATGTATTTATTCACTTCCCCTAGAAACACGAATATTGACGCTATTTTTATTCTCTGAAAGTGGTTCTTTTCAATTTTTCACTACTAAATACACCGGAAGTGGTTTCTCAATTAAATTACTGTATTTTTATTTTTCTTAGTACTAAGGGCTCTTTTTTCGAACTTAAGCTATTAATTTTAAAACTAACAGAACAATGACAAAATGTAAGACATGAAAAAAATATTTAGGTAAAACTTCTGCTGATATCAGACTAGGCAACCTATACTAAATTGCAACAGTTTTTATTCAAAACGTGCGCCCATTTACCTATTTTAATAAGCTGTTGCAGTTTTTATTTCATGTCTAGCAAAAAGCGCTATTTTAACTTTATTGCTTTGCTCTTGTAAATTTCAGGCAACCAATTTAACACAAAGTTTTCATAATGTATTTAACACTTAAATATAAATTTATAAATATTAATTCATTTATGTTTTACTAACTTTGGGTATAATTGAGCATAAAACTGCCTGTGAAGCACTTTTAGTACCAGAGTGTGAAACGTATTAAAATCATATGCGATCATGATAAGTTTATATAGATAATATATTATTTGAAAATTAGTTTCAACTTTAAAAACCTTAGCAAATAAATTGCCTTTTCTCTTGAGTTCCATGGCGATTCTTAGATAATTGATTTTGACATAACCAGGGCTTTTCACCACATCTAGAACTATGTGCTCCTTAATAAATTTATTTTCCATGGTCTTCTCTTAATGCTTATCTCCTGGACCTCGGTTTTTCTTCTAATCGACGTTTTTTATTAACGTAGGTTACTCCCCTAGCTCTCACCACGTCAAGGAAGGGTAACTCAAAGCTCATAACTAGCACCAGATCCATTTTTTAACGATCTTTTCTTTTCAACGATTAATCCCAAACACAGTTTTGCTTTTGATAGTACCCTTTACTTAAATATTATTTTAAAGCCGATTTCTATGCCTGTTTTAAAAGATAAGCGCATGGTGAAGCAGTTATCTCATTCACAAGATCCTTTAATAATATTGGATTGGGGCACTTAATAAAATAAGCCTATAAAAGATGTTTCTTGAACCTCCATTGTCTTAATTAATTTAAAAACTCTATGTTTTATTGGATACGCCAGTCGTCTTCAGGTAAATACTAAATAAGTTACATGACTATACCGGTATTTATACAAAAACTTAATGCTATAAAACTAAGTGCTATAATAAAACCAAATAACACTTTCAATAAATAAGTGCGCTGAGGTATGAAAGTGATGGACGCGATCATGTCTAAGGCTTGTTACATTTAGTTAGAAGTAGTTCCCATACATTTTTAATATTAAGTATAGTTTAATAAAGCATTTGGGGGGTTTTGGCTGATGTCTGCAGCTTTCTTGAATTTTCTTTTCTTCCAATGCAGCTCTCGAAGTTTGATCTGACGGCCTCATATGATGCCCTTAAGTTCAAGCATGATCAGCGGCACCAGACCTTTCGGATTTTTCTCTTGGATTGGTCTTTTAGTTTCGTGTCATTGCCGTACCTTAGCCACAGTTTTGATTCCTTTTTTTGCTTTCTTTGTGCTAAGACCTCGAACCATTCCATACAAATATTGGTTATGACTGGTAACAGGGAGAAACCTGTGGGAAGTCCATCATCCGGTCTAAAAAATCTGTTTTTCTCTCTTGGAAATATGAATTGCAGCATTGTAGGAAGTCGGTAATTGGGAGAGTTGTTCGCTTCTATAGATGGTCATCTCCTTTCAGTTTGCTTCTTATGAAATCCAAAGCTTCTTTTGCTGGGACGTTCGTACATATAGTTTTTACGTCGAACCTTTGGAAACCACTTCTAACTATGTGTAATATTATCCTTAGACCTAGATAATCCCACCCGTATGTAACTTATTTAGTATTTACCTGAAGACGGCTGGAGATACTTACCAGTTGAAACGTAGTGTTTCTTAAATAAATTGAGACAATGGTAGTCCAAGAAATATCTTTCGTTCAACCTACAAATCATTCAAAAACATCGGCCATCTTTAACAAGCCTAAACTGAAGAGCTAGACATCGTACCAAACTTTGAAACCTATTTTACAGCAAATTGAATGTTCGTACGACTTTCCATTTGCACTGTTGCTACAGCTCGTTTCATTGCGGGAGAGGTACTGTTTGTGCAGTTTAATGCCTAAAAGAAACAGTTATGTTCGCTGTCGCGAAAAGAAATGCCGATTCTCGTTGCCCACAATCTAACACGGATTTCAATAAACGTTGTTCTTGGTTTCTTTAAGCTCTAAAAATTTTGATTTAATTCAGATTAAACAAATAGTAAACAAGCTTGATTGTATTGAGCGTTCGGATCTTACGGTGTCTATGTATTAATTTCTTATCTCTTAAGAACCCCAAGCTATTTACTCTTCGTATAAATAAGAGGCAACTCTTTGCATAAAATTACAGAGATCCCGTCTTAATCGCCTTGGCCATGAAAAATTAATAAAACATTAAAATGCAAGCGGGATTCGAGACAGACAACTTGGGATTTTACAGGGGATAACAGACAACTTTATAAGCAGTTACATATACCTTTCCGGATTGTTACGCTAATATAACGATAAAAAAAATAAATTGTATGTTTTTGAGGCAGCAAAAAATATTAAAGCAATGTTAAAAACCAATATCTCATTTTTTGACGTAGTTTTCATTATCTTCTATGCACTTCCTACACCGTTTTGGAAGTATTTTTTCATAATTTTCAAATATCTTTTCACCTAATATCTCTTTAAGCGAATCACACATTATAATCTCTTTGGGTAAGATAAGGGTAATAAGAGGAACGTAATAAAGACTCAAATTTTTAACTTGTATAGTCGCCTTTTGGATCTAATGGCAGTCTTGACACCATATTTTAGAAGTTCTGTGTATGCGGCACCAATAATCAAAAAAAAGGGCAAGCAAAACCGTTCCTGTGGAGAGCTGTGTTTGACATAAACAATTGACGCACGTATGGGATAAGCAAAAAAATGTGAAAAATAAGTTTATGTGAATTAAACAATAATTGAAATAATAATTAAAATTTTTCTTTAACACATTTTGGCCATTCTCAAAACTTTTAAAAGTCTCATACCGGTCTGAAATATTTAGACGATCGTCCTAGAGCCATAAAAAGCCACATAAAATATTTGGACCGGTACTACTTTTGAAACCACCCCTTCTAAGCACTCAAGCACCTCCACAAGCTGAAAAAAATTTAAAATAAATCGATCCATCTTTCATACCGGTCTGAAATTTTTAGACGATGGTCCTAGAGTCATACAGAAGTTATATAAAAATAATTGGACCGGTACTACCCTTGAATCCAACACTCATATACCTCCGCAAGCTGAAAAAAATTCAAAATGAATCTATCCAACTCTCATACCGGTCTGAAATTTTTAGACGATCGTCCCAAAGTCATAAAAAAGCCATATAAAACTTATTGAACCGGTACTACCCTTGAAACCATTCCTTCTCAACACTTAAGTACCTCCGCGGGCTGAAAAAAATCAAAATAAATCGATCCAACTCTCATACCGGTCTAAAATTTTTAGACGATCGTCCCAAAGTCATAAAAAAGCCATATAAAAATAATTCAACCGGTACTACCCCTGATACCATCCCGTTTCAACATTTAAGTACCTCCGCACCCTGAAGAGGATTCAAAATGAATCGATCCAACTCTCATTTTAAAGATCGAATCTTTAATCTATAAAAGACTAAATCGAACGTGGTCTCATAAAATTGTTATTTTGTGATGTTGTCAGTATTTTAATAACAATAATTCATCATCTCTTGAAAAATACACAAATATATATATATATATATATATATATATATATATATATATATATATATATATATATATATATATATATATATATATATATATATATATATATAATACTATAATAATACTTTTGGATATACCTAGCGTATATATTTTTTCTCTTTCTTTAAAAGTAAATCGGAAGGTATCTTTCTTTTCTCTGGGGACAAAATATACACTTGAGGGCATCCCTGGGCGTCGATCCAAGAAATAAATATCTTTTCCTCCAAAGAGTTGCTGCGTGTTTTAGCAAATATTGTCACTTTGGGGACAAATTTCTTTGAAAAATGATAAATTATTATTAAAAGAAACTTTGTTACCTTATTAAGGTTATCAAAAATGAACGCTTTGACATACAAAAGCCATTTTTTAAAGAGTGAAAAGATAAAACATATATAATGTTAATGTTGAATAAACATGGTGCAATCACTCATTTCTTTAAGTGCACTTTTGTAAAAAACGCAAATAATGTCTTTAATAAACCAGGAAGAAATTTTTACTTGGTTGTCGGGACATTGTAGTCGATTGTTACTACAATCAGTTTCCTTGAAGTTATGATGAAAGCCAATAAGGCTAAGGATAGCCACGTTATAAAACTTTATAGAGCTTTGTAGCACAGTTTAATTATCTGAGTAATTTTGCCGTTGCTGTTTGGCAAATTTGCGGGATCAGCATTCCAAATGATGGATTGGAAGAGGATGAGATGAGGTGCACCAGTAAAATGGACACCACGTTCTGCAGATTTAAATATGTGTGACTTTTTTTGTGAGACGCTTTTACTAAAGAAGTTTACTAAACTTACCAGTATTTATTGACGCCAAGTTAAAATGCATGCAACCTTTTTAATAATCCTGAGGCATTGGATAGAGTTCAATTTCATTTTTTTTAAAGTATGTATACTAAGTGTTTTTTGCAAAATTCTGGAAATTTTAAACATTTGTTCCTTTGTATTAATTTGGTTTAATTAAGTTGGTTTCCAATATTTACTTAGGGTTTTAACATTACAGATAATTGGGGTAAACAAAAAAACAAAAAACATTCAATTAACAAATAAAAAATATTGATATTATAACGGTAATCATATAGAAAATTAGAAAAAATGTTTACTTATGGTATCACTGAAATACGCTATTTTATAGTGTCCGACTATACACCAAATAAATATGAAAATCATTAAGCACATTTTAAGAAGTTTGGGAAAAGCAAGCAAAGCAATATTATATTTAACTCAGTTGTCTTACGTGGACCTGTTTGGACCTCAAGGTCGGGCGCAAAATGAGACGCAGCTTGGTGAGCCGTGAGAAACGGCGGGTTTTATGCGAAATAAAACTGCTAGGCGCATTACCGCGCCAATATAATTGCAGTTTTTACTTCACTTAACCACGCACCGTAAATAAGGACGAAAACTGCGTCAATGAGACTAGGAGCAAAATGAGACGCAGCTTGGTTAGGTAAGGCAGCGTAAGTCACGGAGAGTCTTTGTAAACAATTAAAAATCGTTATTGCGCATATTTCTTAGCAGCGTAACGTGACACAGTTTTGGCTTAAACCAAGCTGCGTATCATTTTGCGCCTGATGAAATAAGACGCAGCTTGGTGAGGCAAGGCAGCGTGAGTCACGGTTTTATGCGTAAGAAAACTGCTAATCACGTTACCGCACAAATACGATGGCAGCTTTCAATTCGCAGTTGCATATTAAATTTTAATATGGTTCTGAATTTGATTTGAAAGATGAGTTCAAGTCCGAAATGGTATTCTTTATACCCCAGATAGTCAATAAAAAGTCACCGAGAAGCTTGTGTCTGAAAAGAAGAAAAACCCATGGAGCATTTGCTTTAACTAAATACTTTAGTGGCAAAAAATTTTCATATCGACTTCTCTATATAAACCGGTCAACAAATGAACCTGGCCACCCTGATTTTTTATCTAAATTCGACGGCCCATAACTTTTTTAATTTTTAACCGATTTTTGATTTTTTTTTATCCCTTAGAATGAAATTTTATTGGCTTTGAGTGACTTGTGGCTAATTTTTTAAACGTTGCTAGGGCTACGTTATACAGCGTATTAAATAAACATGTCACATTTTTGACGAAAATCAAAGTTCTCCCAGTTTTACAAAATTGAAGAATATTTCATTTTCATCACATGGGTGTATTAACTGAACCATTACCTCGAGACATTTTCGCATTTTTTATTTAAAGTTGGTTATTAAAGAAATTACAGGGGGCTATTCAAAAGTAGTACATTTTTGCCAATTTTTTCATATAAATTAAGATACTTTTACTTAAAACAGTCAGAAAACCATTAAAATAAAGACTTTTGGGTCCAATAAAAATAAAAATAATAAATGCAGTTAAATAAACGAATGCATTATACAGGTTGTTTAAAAATTAAATAGGGCACTGGGCATGTGCAAATTTTATAAGAATTCCTGAGTCCCAAATCTATAAAATTGAAAAATATTTTGTTTTTACCACATAGGTGAATTAACTGAATCATAACCTCAGGACGTTTTCGCAATTTTGATTAAAAGTTGGTTATTAAAAAAATTACAGAGGGTTATTAAATGTAGTGCATTCTTACCAATTTTTCTAATTACATTAAAGTAATTTTATTTAAAACCAAGACAAAAACCTTAAAATAAGCACCAATATACCTGGTTAAGATAATTTAAATAAAGGCAATTAAAAAATTATACAGGATGTTTAAAAATTAATTGGAGCAAAATGGAGAGCTGCTAATGTTAAGAGTTCTTATGTCCTAATTTTTTTTACAGAGTGATACACCTAAACTGTTGTTGTAATTGTTTTTATAATTTTTACTATACGTTCCTTAAAAAATAAATACAGAGGGTTATACAAAAGTACTGCATTTTTGCCAAGTTTTCATTTAAATTGAGGTAATATCACCTGGAAGTAATTTGAAATCATTATGATAGAAACCATTACTCCTAATAAAGATAACGACAATAAATGGATTAGAAAACCTACAGGGCAGCTACAAATTTTGTAAGAATACCTGGGTCGCAAATCTATGAAATTAAAAAACATTTTTATTTTCCGTTAAGCCTCTCGGAAAATTTATGCAATTTTTGTTTTAAGTTGGTTATTAAAGAAATTATTGGGGGTTTTCTAAAAGTTTTATTGTTTTTTGGTAATTCCTTTTAAAAATAAACTTTTTATAGAGTTATTTAGAAAAAACACCAATTTTTTTTATTTAATTTATTTTATTTAAAATAAGATTGGAATTTTTTAAACATAAAATTAAGAAATACAATAACAATTAAAAACTTCTAAATAAACAACTAAGGAAAAGGTAAAAAATAATTCTTAAATATACATTATTAAAAATAATTATTAACTAAAAAAATTAATTATTAAATAAAACAAAATTTTTAAATTAAAAAAAAACTAATATTTTATTGGACCTCCGCGAGATCGAAGAACAGCTAAACATCTTCTTGGCATGCTTTCAACCAGGTGATTAATAAGTTGTTGTGGAATTAACTGCCATTCCTCTAATAAAGCTTGTGATAGAGCTTCGATAGTTGCTGGCTGGGGATCCCTTAACGATAGCTGCTTTCCCAACCTAGCCCATACATGTTCAATGGGATTAAGGTCCGGAGACCTCGGCGGCCATATCATTCTTTGGATATTGTTGTCAACAAAAACTTGGTTAACGATCATTGCTCTATGTGGACGAGCATTGTCGTCCACATAAACAAACCCTTCACCAAAATTTTGTGCAAAAGGTACAACATTGGGAATTAGGCACATGTTTCTGTAACGAACGGCGTTCATGGTTTCTCGTGGTAAAATGACCAACTCAGTTCTCCCATTAACCATTATTCCACCCCACACAGTTATTCCTCCACCACCAAAAGCAACCCGTGATTCCATCATTTCTTCTCTATACCGCTCCCCAACTTGTCTCCACACCATAGTACGACCATCAGGACGAAACATATTAAAACGAGATTCGTCACTGAACATACAGTTTTGCCAGTCTTGTTGGCCCCAATTTTGATGCTGCTGTGCCCACGTTCTTCGTGCAGCCCGATGTTCTCTTAAAAGAAGAGGGCAAACCGCACGTCTTCTTGCTCTAAGGTTTGCATCATGAAGGCGTCTTCTTAAAGTTTGATTCGAAATTAGGATACCAGTTGCTGCTCTCAACGAATTATTTATTTGAGTGGCATTCCTGGTAGGGTTGCGGCGGGCTGTAATGCGTATAAATCTATCGGAATTTATATTTGTTTTTTTAGGTCTGCCTCCACCATGTCGATATTGAATATTGCCTGCTTCTCTCTGTCTAGTAATTACATTACCAATAACCGACCGTGCTCTGTTGTACATTTTTGCAATTGCTCTATTTGATACACCGTCTCTGTGCAAACGCAAAATATTTCTTAATTCGTTCTCACTTAATCGACTACGAACCATTTTGAAATTAAATAAATAACAAGGAAATTAAGGATCATTCAATATTGTAAAAAAATGACTTTTAAATTTTGATAAGTGGTAACTACGGTAACCCTAAAGTCGTTGAAATACTCTACCTAGGTAACTAGAATACTTATGGGTATTTATTTACTTTTAAAAACCGTCTAACCGGTCACAACAAAATAAAATGCTTTCGTTTTATTAAGTGTAAAAATGTAATTTTCTTTTAATTAATACTTTACTAGGGGATGGGAAGTTAACTCCACTAGAATTTATTAATAACCCTATTGAAAGAATGCCAAGAAGATGCTCAGCTTTCCACCTCTATTTAAATGGAAAAACGCAGTACTTTTGTATAACCCTCTGTATTTATTTTTTAAGGAACGTATAGTAAAAATTATAAAAACAATTACAACAACAGTTTAGGTGTATCACTCTGTAAAAAAAATTAGGACATAAGAACTCTTAACATTAGCAGCTCTCCATTTTGCTCCAATTAATTTTTAAACATCCTGTATAATTTTTTAATTGCCTTTATTTAAATTATCTTAACCAGGTATATTGGTGCTTATTTTAAGGTTTTTGTCTTGGTTTTAAATAAAATTACTTTAATGTAATTAGAAAAATTGGTAAGAATGCACTACATTTAATAACCCTCTGTAATTTTTTTAATAACCAACTTTTAATCAAAATTGCGAAAACGTCCCGAGGTTATGATTCAGTTAATTCACCTTGTGTAAAAACAAAATATTTTTCAATTTTATAGATTTGGGACTCAGGAATTCTTATAAAATTTGCACATGCCCAGTGCCCTATTTAATTTTTAAACAACCTGTATAATGCATTCGTTTATTTAACTGCATTTATTATTTTTATTTTTATTGGACCCAAAAGTCTTTATTTTAATGGTTTTCCGACTGTTTTAAGTAAAAGTATCTTAATTTATATGAAAAATTGGCAAAAATGTACTACTTTTGAATAGCCCCCTGTAATTTCTTTAATAACCAACTTTAAATAAAAAATGCGAAAATGTCTCGAGGTAATGGTTCAGTTAATACACCCATGTGATGAAAATGAAATATTCTTCAATTTTGTAAAACTGGGAGAACTTTGATTTTCGTCAAAAATGTGACATGTTTATTTAATACGCTGTATAACGTAGCCCTAGCAACGTTTAAAAAATTAGCCACAAGTAGCTCAAAGCCAATAAAATTTCCTTCTAAGGGATAAAAAAAATTCAAAAATCGGTTAAAAATTAAAAAAGTTATGGGCCGTCGAATTTAGATAAAAAATCAGGGTGGCCAGGTTCATTTGTTGACCGGTTTAGCAATTTCTTCATACTTTTGTTTTTAGTTCTGTCAGCATGTAGTCTGCATGACTTGTATCATATAAAATTTTGTCTAATCCGCATGACCTGGCCTCTATGTTTATAACCACGCACCGTGAATAAAGACGAAAACTGCGACACTTACATTGCGTTCGACAGGATCACGTAAAGCCAAACCTGCCTCACGTAATAAATATTCTTTAAGTTTACAAAAACTCGCCATGACTCAAGCTCAAGCTCATTTTGCGCTTGGCCTTAAAAGTCATAAAATTTTGTACCCGAGTTTTTCGGACATACTGTATTTAACAATAAAGTTTAACCTTGGTAGTTTCTTTTTATTAAATCTGTAAATATTTTTTGATTTCTAGATGTTAAACAAAAACCAGAAAACACTTTTTTAATACAGTATGCATTAAAAGATTATTTTTAGAAAAAACTTCGGTGATTAATTCACATTTTCCAGTATAAATTATAAAGTATTTTTAACCAAAAAAACTTTGTTATTCACCGATAAAACCGGTAAGTACGGAGCACTCGTTAAGCCGAGCTAAAGAGTGTTTTCGCGCGAAGATAGTAAAAACAAGGTCTAAAACAAAGTAACCAGTCTATTAGAGATGCATGATAAATCACTGGAAGCAGCGCGGCGTTTTGTAGCAAATAAATGCCGGAGCACAGAGAGTTAAGGCAAGTAAATGCGCTAATAGCATTTACATAGGATAAACAAAGCCTACTATTAATCTTATGTATACTCCTGACGAGAGCGCGCTAAGAGGATGCCGGCTCGAAATCCGTAAATCCTATGCTTGAGGAAAATCAAGCGATTCCAGAATAAAATGCTATATATTTATATCAAGCGGCTATTAATCTTCATGTTGTGAATAATACAGGTACTTAACCGATGGATATCGCTTATCGCTGCATAAACAGTGTTCCACTGATAGCCCTTAAAACGATTTTCCCCATCGTAAAAAACATCTTAGGAACTTTTAAAAAGGGCCGAATCGACATACATTTTTCTTTCCATCTTAGGCACACTCACGCGATACATAATTTCTTAATACCGCAATAATTTATGTATATGATGGGCTATGTTGTGTACGACATATCCGTCCGTCGGTCTGTTACGGCTTCAGAACTTCTACGTTTATTTACCCATTGCAGGAAAATTTGACGGATACATGTTGTAAAAATCTAGAGATTTGAATAATACAGTGAGTAGGATCCCGTAGAAAAGCTCGCCTAATTAAAGCTAATGAGTCAATCCATCTAAATGGATTAAAAAAAGGTAATTGGTTGCTTAACCATTTTTAAAAATAATAAAAGTATCAAGATTTAAAAACCATTTTATATTAAATTTTTAACTCAAGTAGTTTATTGATGGGAGCCATTCTGATTTTAATGCACAGTCCTAATTTTTCGATTGTAATGATTTACAAAAACATTTATAAGTTTAAAAATATTTTGTTTTGTAAATAAACGTTCAGTTGTTTATTTACCTACATATATCTCTTTTTTCCATGTAAAAATCACAGGACAAATTGATTGTAAAATTCAGCAAAATTGCTCTTTTTGTTATTTTTTTGCAACTAGAAGATGAGTCAAATACAATTTGATTTTGTTTTTTATTTGTTAGTATAATCACAAATAATAGAAGACATCAGACATGTCCTAACAAGATAGAAGATGTTTGTTCAGACATGGTCCCGAGCAGAGCTGTTAAAGTTCTCTTAAATAGTACTTCAAGTACAAGTACCAAGTTTTTGATTTTTTAAAAATTACTTCACGTACCAAGTATTCATGAAAATGTACTTGCATTTTCAAGTAAATTGAAAAAGTACTTGATGTACCACCCAAGTATTTTACTTGAAGTAAATCCAAGTACTTGAAGTAAACCAAAATACTTGAAGTAAAACAAAGGACTTGAAGTAAAACAAAGTACTTGAAGTAAAACAAAGTGCTTGAAGTACACCAAAGTACTTGAAGTAAACCAAGGTACTTGAAGTACATAAAAGTACTTGAAATAATTAAAAGTAAAACAAATTATACTTGAGTAGTATTTTTTGTAAGGAAGTTAGAAGGTTTATTCCTCAAAACTGGGTTTTCCAACAACTCCTAAAAGCTTTAAGGACTGAGCGCTACTTCATTGGAAAGTAGGCCAGTCGGTGTAAACTATAGTTAGGAAAACAAGTAGGGTTGCTAAGTGTCCCGTTTAAAGTCGGGATCTTATGCATCCGATGTCCGAAATAATGTAAAATTTCGTATGTAAATTTATGGCAACAGGTCTACAATGCCGTACTCGGGTGAGCGCTTGGGTCTTAAACTATTATAGGAAATATTGGTTTTTCTCAAAATGGGTCTTTTCCCTGTGGTTGCCAACGGGTTGGCGTTGGCACCCATTGGCATCCGATATATCTATCAAAAGCGAGTGTTTTCATATGGGTGTCTACAGCAGGTTGTTTTCACCAGACCAGAGCACTTATAGTTTTCACGTTGACACAAGACCGATTTAAAAAACAAAAAGTCTAATTCTCTGTAATAGTTACACTTGTCTTGCTATTGGATCCAATTCAAATGAGCGCGTATTTCTTGATTTAACTTGTTTGTACGATTATCTAAGGCGTGCAAATTCGAGTACTTGGTTGATTTTTTACTTCAAGTACTCTTTATTTACTTGAAGTATTGTTTTTACTTCAAGTACTTTTTATTTACTTGAAGTACTTTCTTTACTTAAAGTACTTTTTTTTTACTTGAAGTACTTTTTTTACTTCAAGTGCATCGTAATACTTCAAGTACTTAAATAAATACTTCAAGTAATTTACTTGGTCAAATCAAGTAAAAATCCAAGTATTTTTATAAAAACTAATCAAGTACAAGTAGAAGTACCTCCTAATAAAAAGTACTTGAAGTAAAATACTTGAAGTACAAAAAAGTATTTCAAGTAAAATTTTACTTGAAGTGCTTTAAGTTTTGACAGCTCTGGTCCCGAGGCTGGCATAACATGAAACGAGCAGCAAATTGTTACACAAAATTTGTTTAAACAACATAAAGCATAATAATATATTAAATTAGGTATGAAAACACAATATAAAAGCCATAGCAGCATTTTTAGTGTGCAAAAAATATCGCGCTGAACTAATTCTTCGTCATTTTTCAAGTGTTATAACTTTTTTCCATAACACTTTTATTAATATTTTTTAAAAACATGTACATAAGAACTGCAATTTTTGTAAATTTCAGATTTTTATCTCCAACTCAATCCGAGTTATTTAAAGCCAAAATTAGGAGTTAAGAAATGAATACTAGAGTGAAGGTAACTATCATTAGCAAAATTATAAATGGGATTAGTTGTAAAAAAAGGAGATCGTTAATATACGGATAAAGAAAAAATATAGTTGGTGCCAGTACTGAGGCTCGGGGTACCTTGGCATTGATGTATAAGCTAGAAGATTTACCATCTGCAATAACAGATATACATCGATTAGAAAAAGAATTGAAAACCAAAGCGCAAAGCTTTGGTAGAAGACCGTAGGAAAGAAGTTTGTTAAATAACGCATTAGGCCAGATCTGATCGAAAGATATGGTAAATGTAATGATCTAAGATTTACTAATAGACTAAAGAAATGTATTCCAATAGTATCAGCAATAGTACCAGCAGTAGCGGTAAAAACTGTGGAGCAGCCAAATAGAGCATAAAAATAAATAGTAAACACATAAACCGATTATTCGAAATTTGCATCTTTAGCTGAAAGAACATCAGCCATTGAATAATGTACATGTTTTTAAATCGATTGGATTGAAAGTAAGAAAAGCCTAAATAATGTTTATGACCAGTAAGAAAATTGATTGACCACGTCCTAATCACTTCATAATTGCATTACAAGAGCACGCTTATAAACCCGGCATGTTCAACATTTGAAACTACTGAAAATCGTAATTCTGTATGTGTTTCTAAGACACAATTTGATATATATATTATATATATATATATATATATATATATATATATATATATATATATATATATATATATATATATATATATATATATAATATATATATATATATTAAATCAACCAGGTACTCGAATTTACACGCCTTAGATAATCGGACAAACAAGTTAAATCAAGAAATACGCCTCATTTGAATTGGATCCAACAGCAAGACAAGTGTAACTATTACAGAGAATTAGACTTTTTGTTTTTAAATCGGTCTTGTGTCAACGTGAAAACTATAAGTGCTCTGGTCTGGTGAAAACAACCTGCTGTAGACACCCATATGAAAACCTCGCTTTTGATAGATGTATCGGATGCCAATGGGTGCAACGCCAACCCGTTGGCAACCACGGGAAAAGACCCATTTTGAGAAAAACCAATATTTCCTATAATAGTTTAAGCCCAAGCCTCACCCGAGTCGGCATTGTAGGCCTGTTGCCATAAATTTAATACAAATTTACATTATTTCGGACATCGGATGCATAAGATCCCGACTTTAAACAGGGGCATAGCAACCACTTGTTTTCTAACTATAGTTTACACCGACTGACCTACTTTCCAATGAAGTAGCGCTCAGTCCTTAAAGCTTTTAGGAGTTGTTGGAAAACCCAGTTTTGAGGAATAAACCCTCTAACTTCCTTACAAAAAATACTACTCAAGTATAATTTGTTTTACTTTTAATTATTTCAAGTACTTTTATGTACTTCAAGTACCTTGGTTTACTTCAAGTACTTTGGTGTACTTCAAGTACTTTGTTTTACTTCAAGTACTTTGTTTTACTTCAAGTCCTTTGTTTTACTTCAAGTATTTTGGTTTACTTCAAGTACTTGGATTTACTTCAAGTAAAATACTTGGGTGGTACTTTTTCAGTTTACTTGAAAATGCAAGTACATTTTCATGAATACTTGGTACTTGTACGTGAAGTAGTACATTTACATTAAGATCCCTTTGCTTCCAAGAAGGCAGGCAAAAAAAAGCCAGTGACGCCCTATCTTTCTTGTTTGATGAAAATCTTGATCTTTTGTGATAAAAATAAAAAAGAAAATTATATTTTTAAATTCTCTTGCGATATAGAGATACTTGCAGTTGTCGTCATAAATTAAATTTGAAACATCTTAAAGTCATTTGAAAAGGGGGTAACATAAGGCTAATTTGACTAGCAAAGGGACGGGCTCTTAATAAACACTATGTGATGCTACATTGACGTGCCCGATTACCCGAAACGGGATAGATACGTAATGACAGAAATCTAAGCAACCATTAAACTAATTGTAGTTCTACAAGCGCAATCAAGATTTTGTAACAGGTGTGGAGGCATTTCCACTCATTTTCCCGGACGCTCTTCAATGGTTAATTTGTTTGTATTTGGCTTGTTCTGCTTTAACTAATTTAGTTTAACAGAAGTCTTATTTACTAAAAGCCTAAAACCTAATTAATATGTGTTAAGAAGATTTAATTCATACAAAATAAGAAGAAGAAGATATAATATATTTATATTTATTTCTTTACACATTATTTATAATATTCCGTTTTCCCTTAAAATAATCTTATAAAATAAGTAGCAAAAATAAAATTTAATGCATTTTTTTTAATATGTATTAAAAAATAAAGTACTTATATACCTCAGCTAATATAAGAAATGCTTGAAACGTCGTCTTTCGTACAAAACTTATTATTTCTTGTCTCAAAGAGTTTTGGTAATTACGTACGTAAGTGCGATACCTTATTAAGACATACCCTAAGATAAAGTTATACGAGTTTAATTCAAACGATGTTCATAAACTGTATACATACGCCATTTTAACGAGTTTAAAAAATGAGATTTTTGATCGTCTCAACATATGCAAGAACATGTGCTTAAACTACTTCCGGAAAGTACCAAAGGGCTGTTGTATTACCTTTTATAAAGACCAGAGCTTATCAACAATCACTCTATTATAAACACCTCCAAGGCCGCCCGCAGGGGAGGTCAGGGGAGTTCGTCGATCCCTCCTGGGTTTTTGTAAATTTCTTAAAATAAAGAAATTTTCATCTAGATCCTTAAATTTTATATAAACGCCAGAAATTTAAATGAGTATGATTATCATTTAGAAATTAAAGTTGTGGTATTTTTATTTGTGTTTTTAATTCAATTAATTCTAGCCTATTCAGTTCAATTAATCCTAGACTAATAAATTGACTTAATCTTTTTGATCCCCTCTAGATTTGTTTCTAGCGGCGGCCCTGAACACCTCCGTATCCAACTTCTATCACGTCGCCTTCTTACCATTAGTCGACCATCATTGGCGATGTAAAATTTCCAGAAATAAATACTAAAAAACTTAAAAAACTAAACATTTAATGAAAGGTTATCATAGGTAATACCAAAAGTACTCTGACTTGGCGCGATATTTTTTGCCTGGTTTTAAATAGTACATGCTTTTGGAAATTTAAAGAAACCTGTTTTTACAAAATCACAAAAGCAAAGCTCAAATGATTTAAAGAAATATGTTGAGTTAAATTTCTGAAAGCAAGTATTCAAAACTAGGCAAAAACTATCCGGCTCAAAATCTGAGCACAAAGGGTATTTGGTAAGACAATTCCTCGAATCTAACGATTAAACCCAAAATAATAATTAATCAACAATATAAATACAGTCGCTACTGAGGTAACGAGTGAGGACACGATTGACAAATTCGTATAATTATCAATTTTTTAGCCAGTTACATTTTCTCTTCTCCCTTTTTATCCGATAGTAAATTTCGATTTTTGACATTTTAAATTACATTATTTATACATAAGTGGAATTGTCATTCAAAATACATCAACATAAATAAAAGTTTAAGTATTAGAAGTACAAAAAAACAGTAATATTTCATATATATATATATATATATATATATATATATACATATATATATATATATATATATATATATATATATA
The DNA here is from genome assembly GCA_019359885.1 of Listronotus oregonensis. Classification (NCBI taxonomy): domain Eukaryota; kingdom Metazoa; phylum Arthropoda; class Insecta; order Coleoptera; family Curculionidae; genus Listronotus; species Listronotus oregonensis. The sequence continues at coordinate 301,792 of JAHBCN010000012.1, forward strand.
TATAAATATATATATATATATATATATATATATATATATATATATATATATATATATATATATATATATATATATATATATATATATATATATATATATATATATATATATATATATATATATATATATATATATATATATATATATATATATATATATATATATATATATATATATATATATATATATATATATATATATATATATATATATATATATATATATATATATATATATATATATATATATATATATATATATATATATATATATATATATATATATGTTTTTCTTTCGTACTCGTGTATTGTTGTCCTGAAAAGGACAGATTGTTTGCTGACGTTTCGGCAAAATCACATTTGCCATTGTCGAAGCTTAAAAGCTACTGCTGCTTGCATCCTTGTGTGGTCGCTTTTATGTGGTCTTAGGCAGGCGTCACGGTTGACTGATTTTGACCTGTCTGTCTCGCTCGGCTGCGTGTCGTCGGGCCAGTTGTTGTTGTCGGGTGAAGATTGTTTGTGTATTGCCTATTGTTTTCGGTCGGTCTAATTCGGTTCTTTATCAAGGCAATCTTCCAGGTACTTGGTAAACGTTGACTGTCGTCACGGTTGTTCAAGTTTTTCGGTCTCTTTTCAATTTCAACCGACTCCCTTACAATTCTTTTTGCTAAGTATTCGCAACGGGCAAGCATCCTAGTGTTGGGAAAATCGATTTTGTGTCCGGTGTTCATGACGTGGCGTACTAGAGAAGAAGTTGTTGTTTTGTTCTTTAGTGCGTTCATATGTTCATCTCTCCTGGCGCTAATCTTTCTGTTGGACAGACCGTACAGTTTTGCCAAAAATCCACAAACCGGGAGCCCCTCTCCGACCAATAGTGAGTTCCGTAGGTTCCCCAACCCAAGCCCTGGCGAAACATGTTGCTTCTTTACTACAGCCCCTTGTAGAACAAGCCAAGTCATATGTCAAAAATTCCTATCATTTTTGCGAGCTCATTAAGAACATGAAACTGGAACAAAATGACATACTCGTAAGCTTTGACCTCACATCACTCTTCACTCAAGTACCAGTTGACGAAGCCCTGGCTATTATGAAAGAAAAGCATAACCTGCCGGACCACATCATCTCCTTGGCTAAACACTGCCTTTCTAACACTTATTTCCTGTACGGAGGACAACGATATAGGCAAGTTGAAGGAGCTCCGATGGGATCACCTCTCTCGCCCGCCCTAGCCAACTTGTTTATGGAACATTTCGAGACCATAGCCATAGAAAAAACCGCATTAAAACCTAAAGTTTGGCTTCGCTACGTGGACGACACGTTTGTCATATGGCCACATGGAAGAGATAATTTGAATAAATTCCTAGATCACCTCAACGTAGTACATCTAAAAATCAAGTTCACCATGGAAATAGAAGACAAAGGACAGTTACCCTTCTTAGACATCCTCCTAAAAAAGAAAAATGATGGATCACTTGGACACACAGTTTACCGCAAACCCACTCACACCAATAGATATCTCCATGCTGAATCACACCATCACCCGCTTCAACATTTTGCCTTAGTAAAGTCCCTAACGTACCGCTCCCAGTCACTGACAGATCAAGACCATCTTGGCGAAGAAATAAACAAACTCGAAGAGGCCTTAGTCCAGAATGGCTATAAAAAAACAAACAATTCAACGCGCACTCAAAACGAATGAAAAACCAACAGCTAACGAAGAAGAGAGAAATAAAGCCATCATACCATATGTAAAAGGAATTACGGACAAAATTGGCAAAATACTTAAAAGACACAACATCACCTCCATTTACACGACTGACAGAAAAATCAAAGACATCCTACCGACACCAAAAGACAAAACCCCATTGAAAATCAAGGTGTTATACGAAATACCCTGCAAACAATGCAACCTCTCTTATGTAGGACAAACCAACAGAAAGATTAGCGCCAGGAGAGATGAACATATGAACGCACTAAAGAACAAAACAACAACTTCTTCTCTAGTACGCCACGTCATGAACACCGGACTCAAAATCGATTTTCCCAACACTAGGATGCTTGCCCGTTGCGAATACTAGCAAAAAATTGCCAAGGGGGTCGGTTGAAATTGAAAAGAGACCGAAAAACTTGAACAACCGTGACGACAGTCAACGTTTACCAAGTACCTGGAAGATTGCCTTGATAAAGAACCGAATTAGACCGACCGAAAACAATAGGCAATACACAAACAATCTTCACCCGACAACAACAACTGGCCCGACGACACGCAGCCGAGCGAGACAGACAGGTCAAAATCAGTCAACCGTGACGCCTGCCTAAGACCACATAAAAGCAACCACACAAGGATGCAATGGCAAATGTGATTTTGCCGAAACGTCAGCAAACAATCTGTCCTTTTCAGGACAACAATACACGAGTTACCGAAAGAAAAACGTTAACATACTTTACTCGTGAGAATCTGCGACAAAACATATATATATATATATATATATATATATATATATATATATATATATATATATATATATATATATATATATATATATATATATATTATATATATATATATATATATATATATATATATATATATATATATATATATATATATATATATATATATATATATATATATATATATATATATTGCACACTGCTCAAAAAAATTAACGGAACACCTCTTAGTCCATTTGTAACTTTTAGTGCGTTAATTACAGTCAGATCAAGCTTACATATTGCAAGAGACACACATTTTCTCACAATAAATCAAAGAATGTGTCAATTGAATAATCATTTATTCCTAAGAAAAAACTTACAAATTAAAAAAGGGACAAACAAAGTGAAAAACCTACAGTTTTTATGGTTACTTGGCGCTATTTGATTGTTATGGTGTTTAGTATCGCGTATGTCCTCCAGCAGCGCGAAATTTCTTCTTGGCATCTCCTTGGCATACTTCGAACAAAGCCGACGAATATCTTCCTGTGGTATACTGTCCCATTCTTCAACTAGGGCTTCTGCTAATTGTTGAAGAGTTTGTGGTGGATTTTGACGCCGACGAATACGTCTGTCCAGCATGTCCCATAGATGTTCAATAGGATTGAGGTCAGGGCTTTCATGCTCACTCAGAAAATCCATAGTAATGGCAGCAGTATGCGGCCTAGCATTATCTTGCATGAAGAGAAATTCAGAACCAATACCATATGCAGCAGGAACGACATGATCTGAAAGAACCATATCAACATATCTGGCAGCTTTTAGGGTTTCCGGTATCACTACAAGGTCCGTTTTTTCTTCCAAACTTATTCCACCCCAGACCATTACCCAACCATCTCCAAATCTGGATACTTCTTGCACAGTGTCAGTAGAGTAACGTTCATTGGGACGTCTGTACACGCGTACCCGACCGTCACAACGGGTTAGACGGAATCTTGATTCATCTGTAAAAAATACAGGTCTCCAATGTCTAAGCTGCCATTGCAAATGATCGTGAGCAAAGTTTAATCGATTAGTTTTATGAGCTCCAGTTAAAACATGTTTTCGTACCGGTCTCCTTGGTTTAAAATCACCCTCTCGTAATCTGTTTCTAACTGTCTGGTCAGAAATGGTTATCTGATGAGCCGCTCTAAGTGAATTTTGGAGGTCTTTTGCAGTAGATGTTCGTCTAAGTTAAGCAGACAATACTAAAGCACGGTCTGCAATTCGTGTGGTTTCCCGCTTCCGACCTTGTCCGGCTAATCGTTTGTATTCTCCAGTCGCCCTATAGCGATCATACACACGCTTGATGACTGAAGAACTGCGATTGAAATTTCTTGCGACTTGTCGGATTTTAACACCATTTTCTATAAACGCTACAATACGAGCTACTTCTATCTCTCCTAGATCTCTCATTTTAACAGGCAATGAATTCAACAATATCAAACTGTCATATCGTTGCCTAGTAGAACTGTCGAAGCCTACTGATGTACTGGGTTTGAAATCATAAATTTACTTTGAGTGGCGAGCACAAATATGGATTAATTATATCACGTAACTAAAATAAAATTTTTATCTGTTATAAAAATATCATTTTTACTTCCTTAACACAACAAGCTAACTTTTTGCAAGTTTATTAAAAAGTGTCCCGTTAATTTTTTTGAGCAGTGTATATATATAGTTTAAATGGTTTAAAATGCGTTCTTATTTTTTACCCAATATTTTCATTTACAGCACTAACCATCATGCATACCCAAACAAAAGCAAGAATCATCACTAAAGATCACCTGGTTCATTTTTCTGCACCATTTTAGTCGGTTGAATTAATGCTTAGGAATCAACGGCACAGTAAGAAAAAAGCCCACAATTTCTTATTGGGAGATACACACTCTATCCATCCCGACTACTCTTTCGTGTCTTGAAACTACTGATTCGCAATCGCCCGCGTCGCATTAAAAATATTCCTAAAAGCCAACATTTTTTGTTGACGATCTTGTTGCTCTGCTGTTACATCTCTTAAGGGTAGATCCAGATTAGTTTGTGCAGATCCGTTTGTTCTTTTCACAATTTCTTTAACTGACACACCTGCCTCACGTAAACCCATAATTCGCCCTATCTCAGAGTTACTAAGCTGGCGAATATGACTAAATTTTTCATTTGAGGCATATTCTTTATTTAACTAAAGCACTTTTACACATCTCTTTATGTTAAAGCACAAATGTGAGCACAAACTCGTAAAATTTTAATTGATTAGGTCCAGAAACAACACTAAAAGGTTCACAAGGTAAGCCGTAGCCGTAAGGCTAAGAACTAATTATTCTTTTACTGGACTGAAAATAAATACTCCTGCAAAATATTATTTTTATGGGATTATAAATACCAAGTGTTTACCTTTCTTTCTTACTTAGTATATAAAGTAAAAATAAAAAAATCAAAGTCTTGGTCTTAAATTTTTTAAAGAGGTTTTTTTAACCAAAAATGGTTACATGTGTTGCAGAAAACCCTCAGTTGCTTAAATCAAAGAGAATTTATTTAGATATATTTTGAATGCATTTTATTTTAAACTTGATGGAAAGTTGTTATCATCAAAGCTAGACATTTTATAATAATATGCAGAAGAAGGAGACATGCTGCAGTGTAAAATAGCTGACGTGGCAAAACGAAACTTATCTAATAAACTGTCAATTAAAGTGGATATTATGTGAATTTAGCAATTGGATAAAATCCCGATCGTGTTGGCTAAGGGTCAGCGATTAGCGGGAATGACGTTTAGCTATTTCAGATATTTAATTACAATTAGGAAACGTCTGCTTTATTTAAAATTTCCAAGATTAAATTTTATTAATAATATGAATACGACCGCTCTGCCGTCTCACGGAGATAATTCGAAAATAATTAGAATCTAATAAGGATTGAGAAACCGGCCGAGATGCGCCAAGTCAAAAAGAAGGAAAAGTTTTCAATCCCCACGTATAAAATATACTTTTTAAATTATGATTAAAGACAAATCCGGACGGCGTTTTTAATTTGGACTGATGGATTTGTCAATTAATTGTCTTCCGTCTTTATTAACACGCCTTCCCCAAAGCTATTAAATATTTATTAAGAAGAACTTTTATTCATTACGTCCCTTTTAATCCATCTTCTAAGTAAACATAACGTCAGTCTGTACTAAAACGAAGATTAGAAATCATTTAGTTACATCTAATTAAGGAATACTTTATCAAAAGAGACTATGTGACCTAGGAATTCTAGGAATTTACCACACAACACTCAGTTAAAATAATTATACACTAAGCAGCAATATTAACGCACCACCATAAATTTGGGACATTTTTGATGTCCCGAATTCCCTAAACCATTTAAGTGATTTTTTTTATGTATTGTAGCCTTGTTTGTTAAGAATATCTCTGTATTGTTTTTTTGCTAAAAAATTAATTGTCATTGTATACCGAGGGGTTCTATCCCCACTACTGTGGGATATGGTTGTTGACGAACTCCTGGTGGAACTGAATAATAATGGCTTCTATACCCAGGGGTATGCGGATGACATCACTATACTTGTCGTGGGGAAGCATAACAAAACAACCTCGGAGCTTATGCAAAGGGCACTGAGAATTGTGGAGGGATGGTGCAACAAGGAAAACCTTACTGTTAATCCTGGCAAAACTGCGCTAATACCCTTCACTAGACGAAGGATGCTGGATGATTTAATATCTCCTCACTTCTTCGGTACCACACTCGGCTATGTCCAGGAGGTAAAGTATCTTGGATTAACTCTGGACTCTAAGCTAACCTGGAATCCACATATGCAGAATGTGATTAATAAGGGCAAAATGGCTCTAATGGCTACCAAAAGAGCTGTGGGGAGGAATTGGGGATTTCAGCCACGCATAGTGCACTGGTTGTACACGGCTGTGGTAAGACCCATGATAACCTACGGTTCAACTATCTGGTGGCCAAAAATAGAACAGAGAAAAGCAGAGCTGGAGGTATCCAAACTCCAGCGACTAGCATGTCTCTGTATAACGGGAGCTATTAGAAGCACTCCAACTGCAGCCATGGAAACCCTACTAAGCCTCCCCCCTCTTGGTATAATTATTAAGGCGGAGGCGAGGATTGGGGCATACAGGCTGAAATGCAACGGCAACTGGTGTTCTGGGCCTGCCCTAGGACACGCCAGAATAACGAGCAGTATCACAAACTCAATATTTGAGATGAGCAGTGATACAATGCCAAAACGGATAAATACACACAGACCATACAAAACCCAGCTTACCAGGGGCGGTAGTGAGCGATCTCCTGGTCAGTCTCGAAATTTGGTTTGGTATACCGATGGATCCAAGACTGACAATGGAGCCGGCGCAGGAATACATGGTATGACCCCTAGGTTTAATGCTTATGCTTCCCTGGGGAAATATGCCACTGTTTTCCAGGCGGAAATATATGCCATTGAACTTTGTCTGCGAGAGAACTTGAGGACGAGATATAAGGGCAGGGACATTACTATCTTCTCTGATAGTCAAGCGGCCATAAAAGCTTTGGCATCTCAACAAGTCAACTCAAGGTTGGTTTGGAACTGTCTGCAATGCCTCCTAAACCTGGCTAACCACAACAAAGTTACACTTTCCTGGGTGCCAGGACACAGGGGAATACAGGGCAATGAAAATGCAGACTCCCTGGCCAGGCGAGGCTCCGCAGCAATGTTTGTGGGTCCTGAACCTGTTTTTGGAATCCCAAAAGCCTCGGTTCGTGGCTACATGACTCGGTGGATTCAAACACAACATCAGTCATACTGGAACCACATTCCAAGGCAAAATCACACTAAATCAATGTTGGAGTCACCATCGAAAGCATTGACAAGTGAACTACTAAAGCTAAATAGGAATCAGATTAGAATAGTGACAGGATTAATAACCGGACACTGCACCCTAAGAAAACATTTGCACACTATGGGCATCTATAGAGAAGAACCCATTTGCAGACTATGTGACGAAGAGGAAGAGTCAGCCTCTCACATCATATATGAGTGCCCTGCACTTACATACTGGAGAACAAATCAAAACCTCATGGTGGACACTAACCACCAGGAGGCTGGAGACCAGAAAAGAACAGTAAAAGGGCTACTACACCTGTCTAAGGTGTCAAACCTTTTTAACTGAAACAAATACACAAGAGATACAACAAGCCCTGTAGGCTGCAGTGTCGAGGCGGACAAAACCTCAACTTGTGTATTTAGATTATCAATCAATCAATCAATCAATATCGAGTATAACAAACGTACTGTGTTGTTTTCTTAAAATTGGCAACACCCTGTGGAATATAATAGCATTAATAAAATATTGGATTTTATGGACATGAACTCAACCTTAGCCTCAGGTTTTCCTTACATTTTGTTTTTTATTCATTCACTTATGTTCAATAAAAAAAGGGAATTTAATTCAGACAACAGGTTCAGGAAATTCGAGACATCAAAAATGTCCCAAATTTGCGGTGGTGCATTAATATTGCTGGTCAGTACTTCGATAATTTGGTAAATTTTACTTATTGGAGATGACGCCGATTTTGATAATTTTTTGGATACGGGAGTTTTTTTGGGGCGCTGATCACGAATCTAAAATTAGTTTTTTCCGGCAGCCTCTGGTTTTTGAGTTATGAGGCCTTCAAGTAAATTATGTAATAAATTATTATATTATTACAAAATTATGAAGTTAAAGGTTTACTTGATTACTGATAAAATTTACCCCAAAATTATACAGATTTTAATATTTCTATAAACATCAAGGGTCTAGTACGTTTCTTTAAAATCCAACACCCTAAACTGTATCTGTGTCGTCTCTATTGTCTTCTCTATGGCCCTCGGCCATGCGGGCTTCAAAAGACCAAAAAGTGTCATCGCCAAGTTCTCTGGAGATTCCTCCTGACATCTCGCTTTAGTATTTATTCCTTTGATATTTCCTAGTTAGGCCATTGAATATACTATACAAATGAAAAAATCCAGGCTTGATAATTTTAAAGTAATAAGATTGATATGTTTTGTTTTAGCTGCAAATAATTCGAACGATGATTAACCTGTGCCAAAATATATCGTCACATCTGAAGAAAAATAAAAATAAGTTAAAAAACTTTGTTTTAAAAAAATAGCCAAGAAAAAAGTCTGAAATTTTTAAGTTGTTCCTACGTAAGCAGTAATTAAAAAAAAATTTAAAAGTTTTTTATGTCCAATAAGGAAAGGTTAACCTTATTAGTAGCCTATTTAGATTTTTAAATTATTTGATATTAAGCTAAAAAACAAATTTTATGTATTTTTTGCTTTTGTCACTTCTCCTGAAAACAGAAATAGGGTCACTTTTTACCTAAATAAATACCTTTAAATTTTGTTTTTAGTAGTAAAATTTTGTCTTAAGTAAAACTGTGACGCTTTTTGTGTGGCTTATTCTCTGTTTTATTATATTTTATTTTTTGCATTTAACATTAAAATTGAATTTTTTGACTTATGTTAATTTTCTTTCGGAGTGGCGATATATCTAAACACCTAAAGTTTATTATTAACTGATTTGATACTGCAAGTATTTTTTTGTGAAGTTATAATTTATCAATATTAAATAATTATTTACATTATTATAAACAGCAATAAATATTTCTTAATATTTTAGCGTTAAAATTAAAAAAAAAACACCTTGAATCTTTTTATTAACCGATATATAGGCGATTTATCGGGAGATAACTGTACGCTTTTCTCTGAATTTTTACTATCAAGCAACAAAAAAATAAAAACAAAGGAACTCCGCTGGATGTGAAATTAATAATCAGTGCTTCGGCTAAAGTTTGCAAACGCTATAGCGATGCAGAAGCAAAAAACTTATTAAAAAACCAATTGGATGTCGGCAGAGCGAACGTCCGATATTGAAAACGTGTCAAAATACAAAACTATTTCAAGAATTTCCTGCTTCAGGTACGTTGTTTGACGGGTCTCTAAAATATACATTTTTTTTTCGGATACAGGGCGTAATTTTCACACGCAATAGTTAAGCGATGTCGAAGACATGTTATTTGCTCTTATATTAGTTCTACGTACATTTAATTTATTTTTTTTTCTTTAAAAAAAACTTTAAACATTTTAAGAAAAAAAGGGCATATACTGTTAATATATTTAACTTTTAAAATGTCCTTTTACAAGAGTCCCAAAAGTTGATGTTCATAATTGTTATTATTTATTAATTTTAGAATTACAGAAACAGTCTGTAGCTCTAAGCTACCACCCAAAACGATATTCCATGTTTCAGTACCCACTAAAAAGGGGCCCGCAAAATCCTTATAAAAAATGGGTTACGGCCAATTGAACACTAAACCCCCACCAACACCCCCAAAATTGTCCCCACAAGTCAGGAGAATAAATTTGACTGATTATTTATTGGGCAATTGCCTTACCACTGTAGTCGAACTTATAGCCACCCAATCATTCAATTACTCCCCTTTCCCACCACCGAGCAAAACCTGCCATATGACCTTTCCTTGTTTACAAGTTGTAAAGTTAAACCCCTTGATCGTAAATTCCGTACCACAGCCACCTAAGCGATCACAACCAAGACCAATCGACTCAAACAATAGAACCCATATCAGTCTTAGGTCTCGTGACTGTTTGTGTGGGTATAAATTTGACTACACTATTAAATATTTCGGTAAGGCAGTAAACCAATAATCATTCATATGCATACTTCTGACGTATGGGGCTGATTTTGGGGTGTTGGGGGGGTTATCGGGTTTCGTGTTCATTGAGACATGTGATGTTGAGATCTAGGAATTTAAAAATTTTTGAAAAAATTGGCCGAAGTCCATTTTCCATAAGGATTGTGCGGAGTCCTTTGCGTGGTAAAGAATTTTAAGGTGCTTAAAGACATGTAATTGGAGACTACTTTTATCCCTTATTCTACTAAGGTTTAGATACAGATTGTCAATATAAGTGCTTAATGATAAAAATTCATCCTTAGATTTTATGTTTTTTTTCTAACGTATTTTTTTCCACAAATTGATATATTTAATGTTTTTCTAATCTGTGTTGCTGTGTGAGTTCTAAATAAAAGTTACTTAGTGTCCTATCACTATTTAACAATAATTGATTTTGTAAAAGCAGTTGGTCATGATGTTAGAAGCTGTTTGAATCAGACTCTGTAAATTTGTTACTGAAACAAGTAGATTCGTGCAATGAGCATAGCTTCGCAATGTTAACCTACTACAAATATAAGTAGGATTATTTAAAAAAATAGCAAATATCAGAGGAACAACCATGCTGCCTGGAGTTATTTCAATATTGTTTTTGTGAGTATTTGATATAATACATGCTGCTATGTAGTAATGGAGAATTTTGGGAAATATATATTTGGGAAATATTGCCGGAAATATATCAAAAAACATTGAAAATACATGAAAATATTGGTCGCCCCTTCGAATCTCTTGCGACATGGGCATTTTTCCGGAAAGCTGGAAAGCTGCACGTGTGCAACCTGTCCCCAAGAAAGGATGCAAGACTCTCCCTTCTAATTATAGACCTATATCTCTTCTTTCGGTTGTTTGCAAAGTAATGGAATAATTCATTAATTCCCAAATATTAAAGTATCTGAAAAACACAAGAACTTACATGACATACAGTATGGATTCCGCCACAAAAGATCCATAGCTAATCTTCTTTCCTTTGTCTCACACAACTTAAACAAATTTCTTGAATTTTTTGGTCAATCCCAGATTGTTGCTCTTGACATTTCCAAAGCTTTCCATCAGGTCTGGCATGATGGGCTTCTCAACAAACTTCCTTCTTACGGTCTTCCATTTAAGCTTTGCTCTCCAGTTTCCTTTCTAATCGACGTATATCAGTTATTGTAGATGGTTATTCCTCCAGCTTCTACCAAATTAATGCTGGGGTGCCCCAAGGCTCAGTACTGGCACCCACTCTGTTTCTTCCACACATTAAAGATCTTCTTTCTTCCACACTCAATCCCATTAATAGTTTTGCTGACGATAGCACCCTCCACTCTAACATTCAATTTCTCAAGCCAGTCAATAAGCCTGATTTGGAAACCAAGCGTAGGTCAATGGGGATTTCTTTCTTACAAGACCTCAGACTTATCTTGGATTGGGGAGCCAAAAATCTTGTTCAGTTTAATGCTTCCAAAACACAGTCCCGTTCGCTGTCGCGAAAAAAGTCTGCCAGTGCTTATCCGTTACATATGAGCGGCCGAGTTCTGCAGAACAAAGAGTCGTTTAAACTTGTCGGCGTTACTTTTGACAATAACCTCAACTGGCACAAGCACATAACATCCATAGCCTCAGCAGCTTAAAAAAAGCTTGGATTCCTCTTTCGAGCCAGAAAGTATTTCTCTTCTTCCAGTTTGTATACCATAAATGCGTAGATTTTTCCGGATATTTACGAGAGCGAAGCTGGAGGGATTTTGCCAAACGAGTTAAATTTTCGAAAGCAAGTATTCGAAACCAGGCGAATATCAGGCTTAAAATCTGAGGCAAATGGCATTTGGTAAGACCATTCCGCGAATGACACAAACTTTAAACCAAAATAATAATTAATTAACAATATAAAATACAGTCGCTACTGAGGTAACGATTAACGACAAGAGTGACAGTAAACTTATAGATTTTTTTAGCCAGTAACGTATTCCCTTCTTTCTTTTTATCCGATAACAAATTTCGTTTTTTAACATTTTAAATGGAGTTATTCATTCATAAGTGGAATTGTTGGTCATCTAAAAGATAATACGCAAGATACATTAATATAAATAAAAGTATTAAAAATGGAAATAAAGCAGTGAAATTTAAAAAAAATTAATTACACACGACCACGAGACACAAATTAGGCAACGTCTCAATCTCTTAATATTGTATTCAGCATCAATGCCTTCTTTATGGAATTGTAATTCAACTTCTCCTAAAGCAAGCAATAACCAACAAGCAATGGTGAATCTCCGAATTCTAGACTTTTATTACTCCTAAACGTACTTAAAAAAAATCGTATTAAAAATATGAAATGCGATCTAAAATTTAAGCACTTACAAAAAAGGGTTAGATTAGTATAAAAAACACATATTTTTATGCCACACAAAATTCGCGTAAAATGCCCACGAGGTTCCTAGTATGGTAAAAACGCATATGGATAATAAAAAAGTAAGTAATTTTAAGTAGCCAGTAAAAATATTATATTAATAGACAACCATATTGAGAGTCAAGAAAGCCCGCGGAATCTAGAGTTCGTGGATAGAGGTCGGTAATCAGCTTCACTCTTGTGGGGTGAAAGTACGCCCGTACCAAGCCACAAGAGTTGGTAATACACTTCATAAGGGTTGTTTTAATTATTTTAGTACCCCCTATAGTTCACGGTGGCCCCCTTTTTCCACCTGTAAAAGTCACATATGGTAACCATAAGAGAATAGTGTGTCATAAGTGACGGAGCCGCGGTATTCGTCTAACGTATTATAGTGCCTTTTAGTATACAGTGTCACAATATGACATCATTTTCCCCCTGAATAACCCTAACTAAAAAACTGTTTGAATTTTTAAAAAATTTAAAAAGGCAACAAAAACACGTATAAATTGTGTTATGCCCTTTATCTCATCTCATCTCATCGGTTGTTTAGTTTTATTTTGAACTGTCGAGCGACCCTTTTTCTGATTCATGGCGAACCTCGATCTCCCTGCGTTTTATCTGTCCCCTCAATCATTGGATATTAGCGCCTGTTAAGGATTTTTTCCGCTAAACAACCTTATTGGCACGTCGATTCCAACTTCCTTGTTTTTTATTTTCAGAACCAATTTAATAACATTTTCGTGTTTTAATGGACGTGAGAATTTTTTTATGGTTTAGCTAAACTTTTTAAATTTAATCGTGGTTTTGTAAAAAGGGGCCAAGTTGTTGTTTCCTTCTTTTTTTTTGTAAAAAAATAACGTAATATAGAAAACTGAAGCCCACGTACTAATGTGCCTAGGATTAACGACTCTTTATTTTGCTAAATTTGACCGCTCTTAAGTATGACAATAAACTGGAAAGCAGAAATATTTTTTATTAAGTACGGATTTTCTTGTTAACCTGGTAGCAATGAAATGCACTACAAGGTCGTTCTGAAGATGATATTTTGGGTCCGAAATAAGGAAAAACTGCAGAACACATTTTTTATTTAGGTAAGGCAATAAAGAAAACGCTCGGCGAAGTCAAGCCCATTATGTCAAGACTTTAAAGTTCCTTCCAAAAGGTGTGCTTAAGCAGGGACTACAAATCCACAATACACCTGCAAAGGTTGTGGTGTTTAAGGTCTTTTGACCAGCTTGAGCTAATTTAATAACTGCATATATCTATTTATATAGGACTCCTCCTCCAATATGAAAAGTAAAATATTAGAGAATAACGATATAACAAATCTTGGTCTGCAAACACAATTAAAACAGAGGTATGTTTTATTTTAATCAACATTTTTCGGTAAGATATGTGTAAAATCAATTTTTAATGCGTGGCAGTATACATCATCCATTTTACAACATTCAGAACAAACATTTGATGCAAACAAACGCTGGAAAATTACAAAAACAAATTAATTCAAAGGAAGAAGCATCCTTTGTGTATTTAGGCTGGCTAAAATTCAAAATGGATTAGCGGCAATTTTTAATGTGCAAATAAATCTTGCGGAGTATGAGTTTTCTTTTTGACCGGACGTTTGCGCAGGGTGCAGGGGGGGTCAAATAGGCATGGGGTAAAGAAAGGCAAATGTAAAGGGATGCGTGTGTACAACAGATAACTGGCCCTACTTTATCTTTAGCCCCTACGACAAAGCTTGACCGACTATTTTGTATACGAAGGATAGTAAAAACGTAGTAAGGTAAAAGTTTACAACAATATAATATACAAAGTACTTGCTTTTGTTGTTTTCAATGGGTTTCAATAAAAGAATAAAAATTAAATTTTTCTTAAAAATAACATTAAAAGAAATATTTATTTTCTTACCCTAAAAAAAATTGTTACAAACTATACAGGGTATCCTATTTAAAGTGCATAACTTTATAACCTATTCTAAAAAATTAAGACAAAAAAAACATTTAAGTAAACCGCTGGTTTCTAAGTCTAAATTACAAAAAAAAACTGTAATATATATTTTTGTAATAATGATAGCTGAGATATAGGGGCATATCGATTTAGTTATTTTTGGAAATCACATTTTAGTCAGTATCTGGTTATCTGGAATTATAGAACCAGCTCTATAACGTATAGGGTAAGTAAAATGGTTTTTGGCTTTCAATAGTTTTAAAGTATAAAATATACAAAAACATGTTTTCATTTCAAAGATTTTACAACACTATAACATATTTTAGAACTATAATATTTTATTTGGCCTTTTCCCAACATACAGATAACATGTAAAATTTTAATTTTCACAATTAATATACCTTCTAGTATATTATTGTAATGGGAGTATTTCCTTGTAACATGAAACTAAAGGCATACTTATATTATAATATAAAATCACGATTTGTTTATAAACATAAATAAAAATTAAATAATTTTTTAAAGTTATATTGATTTGTACCTTGTTTAAAGAATTATAGAGCTAAAGATAAACGTTGTTTATATAGTAGCTGTCCTTACATTTTTTATTAAAGCAGTATTCACGGAAATATAAAATAATTATTTAAAACTTTAGATATATATTAATAGGCCAGAAAAGAAAAACGACTTAACCATTCCTGATTAAATTTTTATAAAAAAGTTGTTTAGAATTTTAAGAAGAACCACAAAATTATATTATATCGAGGGCGTTTGATTCAAAGAAATTATAAAGTGTAAAAAGCATAAAGAAAATTGTTACATTTTCAAGGTCACATAATTCTTCCCCTACTATAAGAGAACGGCCATCTGTTCCCTCATGTAATTCAGAAACTTTTCTCCCCAAGAAAGTGCAGCAAAACAGTGACGCTGCACATATATAGGACAGTGGGAAAAATATAGACCATCGATTTTTTTATGTTCAATTTGAATGTATAATTTAATTTAGGTAGTGTTGCTTAAATTTTATCGTTGTGGGTCTATCTCTGCAAATATTTTTTTACGAAAAATCTCTATATTAGGTAAACAGCAATGTTTTCATGTTTCCCGTTGTTATTGAGGGATTTGGGCCAATCAGATTGAACGGGGTGGTGTTTACAAGCAACAAACAAATGATAAACAGAAACTAATCAATCACTTTTGCGATCTTTTGTCCAGTGAAGTGTTATTTTTCATTTTTTCTGGAAAAACAGCGCAAGAGCTAAGAAAACTGGGGGAAAGCTTTAAAAACTCCTATTGGCCGGGAGATAATGATGTTGTTTTGATGAAAAATAAATAACGAAAGCGTATCATTTTAATAATTCCAAATGGCATCAGATAAGAGTTTGTCCCTCATGAAGTTTAGTGATGGTGTATTTAGGTGTTTAAAAAAAGAGTGAAATAAGTAACCAAAAATGGTAAGCAACATGCATATCGTAACATAGTAAATTATATAAAAAAGCAAGAAAATGTATCACGTATTATCTTAAATTGTGAAAAATTATTTGGTTACAAAGTATTCCGCAAAGGCATTAAATTTCCAACACAGTTTTCAGATGTCTGTCATAGAAATAAAATTTTCAGTATATTGCACTGCATCAGGGCGATACATTGCCATCCTGTTTTATGAGATTATAAAGAAAAAAGATAGAAATACATTAAGTACATGTAAATCGAAAACGCTATAGGTCTTATCCAAATCCTGTTGTTTACACGCTTTAAGATCGATATAGTTGTTTGCTATCAGCCAAAAGCATACATACGTTTAATCTGTAACCAGACTTACCCGGTCCAGCAATGAGCCGGCTAAGAGGAGTAAATATTAAATTTGCAAAAACTATGAAAGTTAATTCATATGCGAGATTATACAATCTTGTATTCATATTTTAAAAGAAAACTTCTTCTTTGCATATAGGTATAGATGATCATGTGCTGTCTAATGACAAGCATCAGTTTAGGATTTCGTAGCAATTAGGGATAAATAACAATAAAGAAATCGGCTAATAATTTATTTTACTTTTGTAAAGAAAAAAAATACTCGTAAATTTAAAACATTATCTGATCCTCGATTCAATCCTTGTTCTACATGGTGAAAAGCGGATAAGGTACCACTGTATTAATAATTGTTTTGAGTGTGTAAACAAATAAGTTGACTTTAAAAGGTTGTTAAAAATAAATGATTTAAAAAAATTGTATTTAAAATGTACTACCACCTTTACACCATTGATATTTAGGTTTAAATCTATTATTTTGGTACAAACGTTTTTTTTTTATTAATAACTAGATAATTACTTTAAATTTTATAATCAAATGTTTTTTCTAAAATAATCTTTCTTTTGTATCGTTTCCTTGAGTTCTTTGTACGTTAGTCCAAAATCTGGGGGATAAACACGTTGGTAATAACTCTAGAGATTCTAGTTTTTAACTAACGCACCCGAATAAAAATATTTTATTGCATCTTCATTGTAATTTAAAAGACATTTTTAACAATTTTTCCATATATTAAAGGATGTTTAAAAATATATTCTTATAGTTCATCGTAATTCAAAATATTGTTTTTATGTTAATAAAAAGCATCTTTATACTTAGTTTTGTCAATAAAAAATATTCATTGAAAGTAAAAATCCTTTATGATTATTTATTTTAAAAATTAAAATAAAACATATTAACTTTAATTCTACAGCGGAGAATGTGACAGAAAAGTTATGGAATTTAAATATTTACTACATTTACTTGAGAGAAAATTTTGCTTATAACAAGAAGCGAAAAATAGCTTTTTAATATATATATATATATATATATATATATATATATATATATATATATATATATATATATATATATATATATATATATATATATATATATATATATATATATATATATATATATATATATATATATATATATATATATATATATATATATATATATATATATATATATATATATATATATATATATATATATATATATATATATATATATATATATATATATATATATATATATATATATATATATATATTTATACTTTAGATTTTAAACTTTGTCTTAAAGATGCAGTTTCTAATAAATTTTAACATTTAACAAGGAAACTTGTTGATAACCTAGTCTTCTTTAAAAGTCTTAAATCTCAATAAGGACCTCGTTCTAAAAATCCCATTACAGACCAAACGTCTTGTATCTCGGGATCCACGATATAATATAAAATTGTTGTTATCTTGAAAAATTGTTGATTGCCACGTGTGGTGTAGCGGCATTAACTTTAAGTGCGCCGCCGCCTTTTGGAGATGGCCCACCGTTTTGGCGGCGGTTGTCCACAGTCTGACATCAGCCGGCGCGTGTTCGCGGCCGTGTTTCTCTGTCCGCACCACGTTGCCGTCGGTCACGTCGACCACGTGCCATCCCTTATCCCCAACTTCGCCACGCGAGCGGGCATGCTGGAGCCGCGCTGGAGGCCCATCCAGGTAACTTTGGCAACATGCAAGCCTGCACTTCTTTTCTTATTTACTTTTTGCGTTCTGATGCTGTTGCTGTTACTCTTGTGGCCTTTCTTAAGCAGTGTTGCCATCTAAGCACCTAAGTTCTTCAGAAAAATACCAATAAAACTTTAAGTAATTATAACTAAAATTCAATTTACATTTTCGCTTTAAAGCCTTGTATGAAATGTTAAAAAATTTATCAAAAAAATGGCTATGCAAAACATTAAATAAATACATTTTTTTTATCTAAACTAAATGAGAAAAATTATTTAAATATATATATATATATATATATATATATATATATATATATATATATATATATATATATATATATATATATATATATATATATATATATATATATATATATATATATATATATATATATATATATATATATATATATATATATATATATATATATATATATATATATATATATATATATATATATATATATATATATATATATATATATATATATATATATATATATATATATATATATATATATATATATATATATATCCCTGGCCCTAAATACTTATAAACCTAATTATAATTTAAAAAAAAATAATTAAACATGTTGATTGGTACGGAGATAATAAAAGTAAAATGCCAAATAAAGAAAGTGTACGGTGGCAACACTGTTTTTGAGAATTTAGTTTTTTTTTTCATTGTAAGGCAGGTGAGGGGCGACGGCGCATTGAGGAGAAAGGGGGGTAGTGCAGCCGCCTCCAAGGAGGACGAGCCGTCTTTGCATCAGAGCAGCTCCTCCCACCGCCCACAGATTCCGCGCAAAGATGCTTTTGCACAAGATAAACATGCACTGGGATTTTTTTAATTTACATTTTATTAATTGTGTTCAGATGTTTAAATTGGTAAATAACTTTGGTAAATTTTCCATTTTTTTAGCGAAGTAAAAATAATGGGTAGACTTATACTTACTTTTTAAAGTATAAAATACCAGGTGTACTAGCTTCTAAAGCCATGATACTCATAACCTATATATTTTTATTATTCTTTTTTTTTTCTTTACTCGCTTATATGAGTATGTAAAATATAAAACTTTTTTTTTGTTTTAACAGCAAATTTTTAAATTAAAATTTAAAAGCTTCCTTTAAATTCATATACAGTATGTAAACAATTTACGGAATTCGCACATAGCTTATTTCAAATTTACGGTCTACTAAAGTACTGGCAACAAACAGTGAACATTGGGTAAAATACTGGCGATGGAAACAAAAACAAAGGATCTTGTTTTAATTCACATATAAAAAAAATAAGAAATAACCTTTTACTAGTGTAGACCCACTTACAAAGCAAAAAAAAATAAGTTTGAATTGACACTGTAACCAGAATAGCATTATTATTATTCAGTAAAATTTGCATCCCACTTCTGGCAAATTCGAAAATGTCAGGTGTCGTATTCTGTAATAAGCTAACGAATAAACAGGCGGTTATCCAAGCGACAACAATGTTCGCAAACATAAACAAACTGTTCCTGTGTGTTAACCTCTTTCTCTTTCCCCTTTCCCAGTGAGCATGATAAACTAATGCTATTTACCAAATACATCCGGCTCACAAGTATTCTGCTGAATAAACAATGTTCATTTGATTTTGATGCACAATTTCCATTAATTCGGTTGAAGATATTGGCTTAACCTTCTAAACATGTGGCATATACAAAGTCAAATTTATCGCATGGAATTTATTCTAGGGGGCAGTTTAAAATGTATTGTTTCAATGATCTAAAGAACCATATTAGGATTGGATGTAGTTTCTAAGTGGATGTGTAACCGCTAGTGAATATCGCGTACCGTTGTGTGTTGTTCGAATTCTTTAAACTGTAGTTCTGTCTGGATGACAATATCCAAATAGTCTTGGGCAATCCTTTAGGGATGATAGTGATAGGTTAAGTATTAAAAGATTTATCATTTTTGATATCTTAGGTTTTGTACAAGGCTTCGTGGATTAAACTTGGGAAACAAAAAATTACTGTCAGAACGATTAGCGTAAAAATATCTGTTGTTTAACTCTTTATAATCATTATAAGACTTAAAACCAGTTGTATAATCGTTTATAAAATTTAATAAGCGGAGATTCTTTCTTTAGCCAGTTTACACACAACGGCCAAATATAAACAAATTATTAAATATGAATAGAACATTGAAAAGTATACCACTAAATAGATAAAATCTTAGTACCAGATTTTATAAAAATATGTCATATACAGGTACTTAAACACACAGTTTTATTGATTCATGTTTCCATTTCTGTCTGCTGTCTGTCGGTATGTCTCTCTGTTAATGCCATGACTTCCGAACGAAATAAAATTAAAAATTTGAATTTGTTAGTTAACGATGGTAAGAGACTCATTGTTTTTAAGTAATATTACTTTAAGTGGAGGAGGTGAGAGGGACAAAGGTTTGTATTTTATGTATTGTATATTTTTTTTTAGTCTTATAATTTTAATAAAATAAGTTTATTATTGATTTGATATCCGGTTTTATAGCACTTGTAAAAAGAGGGCTTAAAAATAGGTTAAAGGACAATACGGATTTATGAAGGTGTTTAATTTTTAGGAATAAATTGTGAATCTCCTCTGTGGTGATGGAAAAATAGCCATTGCACTATTGCACAATAAGCAAAAAAGTTTCTTTATTTTGAAAATAATAATAGGTGTTTAATTAGTATTTGCTGAATGCCGCCTCTGGAAACTGTCGGCAGGAGGTAAATCCGTTGAATCCAGGTTTCTCGGTGTTTTGCCTTTCTCAACGCGGTATCACTTAACTGGTATTTAACCGTATTAGCAGCTACAAAGTAATTATTGCGTGCTGTTTCTCATTTGGGCAGAAATAAACAACTCGGCAATTACTGGGTTACACGTCTTCCATAAATTAGGGGGCGCCATACCTGATGGCATGCTGATGAATGGCTTCTATTCTTTTAGTTTAATTGGCGTTAGATAACTATGTTTTTAATCCTCTTTTATTACTTTTATTTACTATCCTGTAATTTAATTTTTTTTTATATTTCGGCGTGAATTAGATCGCGGTAAACTATAAAATCTTTTCGACGTTTCGCCTTAAGTTGCACGAGATATTGATAAAAATCTTTACTCTTCAAAGTTTCTGCAATAATTTTCCTCGGCACTTTTTATATGTCTAAGCTAACACGTGAAATTGTTAGATCATACAAGCCTTAAAAATTCTCTGGCAATTCATTTTAGGATTTTGAGGATGTTTAGATGATTTTAATTTTTGAATAAAAAATATCAATAATTTAAAAAATTGTAGATATAATTACCAACGTTAACGATTTAATTCAGATATACAAAAATATGCAGAATTTAAAAAGTTATCTAAACGATACCCAGACTATACATGGTGTTCCTTAATGGTATGATAATTTTAGAGGTGTGATTTCTGAACTCATTTTAGAAAAAAAAATATATAAACCTATGTTCTAAACGTCTTATTTTTGAACTACAAGGTAATAAAGTTTTCAAAAGAAAACATGTTTTTATGAAATATCTGGAATACCATTTTAGATATCTTTACAAAATTCGGTACTATACATTTTCTGGCATACATTTTTTAAAATTTCTACCAGTGGCGTCCGTAGAGATTTTGAATTTTATTTTTTTTTAGGAGAAAATGGTAAGGATGGTCATAGATATTACCTTTTATGTGTTCCTCGTAAAAAAATTTACCCTCTCTGATTAAAACACTTAAATTAAAAGATTATCCAGAATACTATACATAAAAAAAAAAATTAAAAAAAAACCGTCCAGGTGTTACCTTCAGCCATGATTTCTCAAGTTATCAATTCTCGGGTCTCGAAATTTAGAATTTCTCGGTGTGATTTACAAATTGAACTACATTTTAAACCGTCTGAACTCAGAAAAAAGTATATTATAAACCTAAAATTCCAAATATTTCTGTGAAAAAATCTCTAAACGATCAAAATTAAATTTTTACGAAATGACTATTGTCAGAAAAGTTCAAAAAATACATAAAAATAAAATCTCATGTAACAATGGACAGTTTTCAAAAATAAAAAAAGAAAACATGTTTTTATTCTTAAAATAATCTGGTTTTCCTTTTTTCATAAGACTTAAATGCTTTTCATTTTAATGATAATCTTTTCACTAAAATTAAACACACTGGCCTCACTATAATTAATTTGCATTTTCGTCGGTAACGACATACATCTTTACTGTGGGGCAACAAATACACGAACTTGACCAGTGGCGAAAGGGCAACAACATCCTAAGTAGAATTTCTGTAATTTTTATATTTTAATCAGCGCAACAAGAAGCAATTTTTGAAAAATAAATGGTGAAACCATAACCCAGGGTATGGTTTATAGATTGTCATTACCATTTAATATTAAAATTGTAAATTGACTCAAATTTTAAAATTGAACTGAAAACAATCCAAAGTTGAAAATTCTAGATTAAAATAAATTCCCCTTTTCCCTACATTAATAAGTTGATACTAATTTCGTATAAAACGACAATATGCCGCGCGCGATCGGCGAGATCAAAGTACCACGGCGCTTTGGCCCGTGCCGCCCCGCCGCCGCGCGTTTATAACAAACGGCAAACGCAAATAATTTTATAATTTCATAGACTCAAATATGATTTCTCGAGTTCTCGAGTAGATTGATTTCCCGGGAACAAAGCCCAACGATTTCCCGGGAATTCTTGAGCCGAGAATGCCCGGGAATGAACCCTAGCCAGACCTTGACTTTTATGCTAAGGGGTCCTAAGGATAATTACACAAATTTTCAAAGTGCCCCAAGAACCTACTCAAAATTGTTCACCAGCTCTCGGACTACTGTATGTTGGTTTACCACAACTGCCTGCTCAATACCCCAATATCTTGCATCTGTACAAATTGGAACCAGTTTGTTTGGAGCTGAACCCATTTGTAGGTTCTTGCCTTTTAGAATAGATAAATATAATATTTAGTTCTGTGTTTAAGGTTAAAGATGCCAAAAATTCTAAGTTATGTTTTTTCTATAGACAGCAAAAATATAAAAGTAGTTAGTAGTTTTTTTTTCTATTTGTATGTATTTTAATCGCAAAAAATTGCATCTTGCATCTCACTTTCTATTGGTCTGTCTCTTGTCGGTCGATCTGTCTGTAGGTGCATCTGTCAGTTAATAACTTGAAGGGAATGATATATAAATTTAACATTTGGTATACGTGTAATATTTACTTAATTTTTTTTCTTTAAATCTCTATTATTTTTATGAAAAAATAAAGAAGAGAGTGGGAGGTTTGCCTTGTTTTTTCTCAGATTTCATCTCTAAAAAAACAGCTGTTTCAATTTTTAAGTTATAACATAAAAATGGATATTTTCATGTATCATTAGTAAGCTATATTTTTTTTTCAAATTCGATATTTTATGTGTGGTTCAGCGATTTAGTTAAAAAAATAACCTGCATACAGGTTAGAACTTTTAGCTTAGCACTTTAAAAACCTATTTTTTCGCATAAATTCAGATGACAAACATAATATTTTATACATAGCTTTAGTCTTATGCTTTTAATAAAGTTTGTTGTAAAGCTGGTCTAATATATATTTTGACAAATTTTTGATGCTACAGCCCACCAATAATTAAATATATTTGCCTACAAATAAAGATATGTTACAACATTACTTTAAGCAACTGCATGGTGTATCAAAAGTAACTACAAAGTAACAGATAAAGTTCAAGGTTTTGTTAGTTTTTGTTCAAAATGCCGGGGCTAATAAAAAGACGTGCCTATTATGATATTTTGGCTGAAGTTATAAGGTATTTAAATGGAAGAGGAAGAAGCAAGCAATAAAGGATAATAGGTCTCACGTTAAGTTTCTAAAATGAAATATTCTAGTCGTAATTTATAACGTTATGTAAAGTACACCCTTTAGTTATTGGAAGGAAACTATCTAAGAACTGACACCGGAGGTATTTCCTAATATATTCCGGCGGGATAGCGCGGTCTCGGCACCTTAAGACGGCACCTCGCGACAATATAACTCCAAACTAATGCTTTTCTGACCAAACTACATAAATAATCTGCAAATAGCAATTAAGATAAGAACGTGTTTAATATTTCAATGTGCTTATAGGAATAGATTATTGGGGTGCCGCGCGCACCGAACGCTATATATTGCAAGCCGAGGTGTTAAGACTGTTCCAAATCCCCACCACTTTAATTAATTCCCAAACTCTCCCTTATTGTCTTCCGCCCTCCGTACACAACTCTAAATGTGTGTAAATTGTACGAATTGATTTGGTCTTCTTTAGTGTTGTGTTCTTAAAAAATTGTTAAGTTTATTTTTTTTTCTTACTTTCGATCTCACACAATTTCGAGAAAATGTGGATTAATATATATATTTATATATTAAATAGGTCTGTTTGTTATTCAGAAATAGTGTACACGATTTATATATTTATATATATATATATATATATATATATATATATATATATATATATATATATATATATATATATATATATATATATATATATATATATATATATATATATATATATATATATATATATATATATATATATAACAGTTTCCAACTGTTTTCTTGGGATTGTTTGGATATTTAAGTTTTTGAATAACGAAGAGAAAAGAATAAAAAATGTAGACCTAATAACATACGTTAATGATTAAATTCAAATATACAAAACAATATTAAAAATTTATTCTTGTATCCAGACTATATATTTTAATTTTATGATGTATCGTGTATTTTTTGGGTTTTGTGCTCTAAAAGGAAAAACAGAACCCTTGTATTCGTCCGTCTGTTAGGAGAAGGCGTGTAAATTAGAAATTGGGCAAATGTTCGTTAAGCGCGCATATTTTAATTATATCAAAGGTTTTAAAACATTTTTGTCAAAATTTTTAAGCAAATTGGTTATAAATAAAATAAAGCTCAAAATGTGCAAAAATACAGTTTTTCTCTTCCTTTAATTATAGACCCATTGCTCTTCTCTGAGTTGTTTGCAAAGTAATAAATAAATTTATCAATTTCCAAATTTTAAAAGATTCGGAACATCACACTGGTACTCTTTCTTCGTCACATTAATGATCTTTTTACTTCTATGATTAACACCATTTAAAATTTTGCTATGTATAGTAACCTTTACTCTTCTATTTATTTTCTTAAGCTGGTCTCTAAGCCACATTTTAAAAAGCAAGCACAGGGTAATACAAATATTTCTTTTACGAGAGCTGCAATAAACATTGGATTGGGGACCCCAAAAATCTTAACTAGTCTAACGCCTCAATAGTGCAATTATGTTCGTTAAGCGACTTAGTTCTGCAAAACCTACAATCATTTAATAACTGTCACTCTCATGCATCATTTCTGGAGAACCTCCGAACTTCCTCCTTGCTGCCTGCAGAGCGTTTTAAGACACCTAGTCTACGAGAAATCGGAGCCTGAGTACCGAAAACTATTCCGCCTCAATTTTTTTATACGATCCTTTTTAAATTACCCTACTGATGATATAAATGCATGTTGCCCAGACGCACCGCCCCCTGGTGCCCTATTGTTTAAACCGAATTGTTTAAACAACTGCAGTTGTTATTTTTTAACCGGACAATTTTTTTTCATATTTTCTATGAAAAAACAAATAAAAAAGGTTTTATGACTTTTTACGATAAAGTTAATATTTTTGGAGAAATGAATTTTTAAAAGATCAAAAAATCTCAAATTTGGTTACTTTTGACCCATGAAAAATATATACTAAAAAAGAAAGAAAACATAAAAAATATATTTTTTTATTCTTTATACAATAGTTAATAATGTCCTTAATTGAGATTTGTAATAAAATTATTGTTTATACAGGTTTTTTGATTGTTTATTAAGCGCGCTCACAAGTATGCGTCCCTTACCTTTAAGAATCGCCGTCTCTCTAACTCATACGCTGCATCATTATATTTATCCTTTATCTTAAAAACTGGTAACTTTATCAAAATTGTTAAAGAAAGCAATCTTATTAATAATTTAATTATCTACAATTTGTTTTCATAAGTTTTTTCCTGAAATCAATTTTACAAAAGTTATTGGAGCTTTATTTTACTTACATTTTTTTTTTAATCTTAATTAAGGATATTATTAACTTTGGTATAAAGAGTTAAAAAAGAATTTTTTATGTTTTTTTTTAATATATATTTTTCATGGGTCAAAAGTACCCAAATTTGAAATTTTTTGAACTTTTAAAAATTCATATCTCCAATAATATTAACTTCATCGTAAAAAGTCATACGACCTTTTTTATTTGTATTTCAATAAAGAATATGTAAAAACTTTGTACGGTTAAAAAATAACAATTCCTTGCAATTGTTTAAACAATTTCGCTTTAAATAATATAGCACCAGGTGGTGCCATGGCAACATGCATTTATATCATCAGTAGGGCAATTTCAAAAGAATCGTTTAAAAAAATTGAGGTGGAATAGTTTTCGGTACTCATGCGCCGATTCCTCCTAGACTAACCACGGTACGAGGTACGTACACACCGAAAAAACAAACAAAAACAAACATCAGCGAACAAACGTTTTTCTTTAGTGTAGAGGAGTAAAAACGCGAACAAACATTTGTTTGTTCTTGTTCATACATGTTCGAATAGACCTCAGGTATGAACACACCGAAAAAACAAACAAGAACAAACATCAGCAAACAAACGTTTTTGTTCAGTGTAGACAGTTAAAACGGCGAACAAACGTTTGTTTGTTCTTGTTTACACATGTTCCAGTGGACGTCGGTACATCAAAGGGAATTTTTGTTTTAATGGTCATCCATAACTATTCCCACTAGTCGAACAAGAGTAAACAAACATTTGGTTGCGCTATGTAGATAGAAAAAGCGAACAATAAACAAAAAACACATACAAAGAAAGTGAACAAAAACGAATGTTTGTTTTTTCGGTGTGTACATACCTAAAGAGAAATAAATTTTGTTCGTCGTCATCCATAACTTTTCCAACTGGTCAAACGAAAGTGACCAATATTTGATTGCGCTATGTAGACAAAATAACGCAAACAATAAACAAAGAACACAAACAAACAAGGTGAACAAGAACGAATGTTTGTTCTTGTTTGTTTTGTCGGTGTGTACATACCTTTACGATTTAATAATTGTTCTATTTATCGATGTCTAAATATCATTTATATTTTTTTATATGTAAGGATTTGTCGATATATCAAGGTAGTAAAACTGCACATTCCAATTTAACACTACGGTCGTAACGATCATGTAAGGACGCAACAATATACCGAAAATGGTCCATCCACACACGATGAGAAAAATATGTAAAGTTTATATAGATTGTTTTCACAGTGAGGGAGCGCGTTGGCCATGTTCGTCCCGGGGATAGCTTTTAAGCAAGAAAAACACTCGCAACAGAAAAAGTAAATGTCCCGTGTCGTAGAATATCAATAATATGTAGATCCGGGCCTTGATAACAGAAATAAAGTAGGGACCCTGAGGGGACCCTGGGGGCATATTAGGCGCCCGGCCCGATTGGAACTCGACGTGCCTTACACCTAAATCTATGTTGACTCGCGCTAACAATCCCGACAGTCCATACAAATGTGACGACATTATCGTAACGTATAGGGTTGTTATGTCATCCGCACCCCAGTAACGTCCGATATGTGGCCGATATGTCACTACACCTTTGTTGCGTATTAAACTTAAGAAAAAAATGTGCAGATCTATTTTTAATGCGGTTAAACCAATCTTAGAATTTTTAATACTTCAAAATACAGGGTGCTACAAAGAAGAAATGTTTAATTTGATTTATAAACCACTCACATTCTGATTATGAAAAATAGTGAAATAAAGTTTTTTCAAATTTTATAGTGGATTGCCTCATAGTGCATTTTCCTTATTTAGCTAAGTCTGTAGGTAATTTTTATGACTTTAATTTGTAACAGATTGAAAGGTGTTAGAAGTTGTAGAGGGTGATTACCTGAATATGACTATATAGTTTTAGACTCGAAAAAAGTGTGCAGAGGTGGGGGGTGGAGGGTTAAAAGTGCTAAAAACGTGTTCTTCGCGTCTGCAAGCGCCATTGTTAATTTTAGAGGAATACGTTTAATTTTTTTTTTTTTGTATTAAAAAAACCTATAATTTGAGCCCGGCTAAAATTAATTTGGTTCATTTTTTTATCAAAAAATGCAAAAAAAAAAGTGAAAAATAGCCATTTTTTGAAATGTTGATTATTATTGCAAAATATTTTTTTTTCCATTTCAATCATTGCCAAACATAGGTTTGTTTAATTAAATCGAGAGGGGTTCTAAAGCATGATCGGATAATTTTTTGCTAAGATAATTGAGTTTTACTGATTGTAGAGCCCTAATAGTAGGCTATATCTTTTTTATAAATATTTTAGGTATTACAAATTGTCTTTTGACTTAGGACTATATTTACTAATTGAGATCAAGGAAATAAAAAAAATATATTAAGTCATTCGTTCTAAGCCTTGAAAAAAAAGGTACTTTTTTGTTAATAAAAACAATTGGAGCCTGAGCGCCCCTGCATAGTTATTTAGCAATAAGAATTTTAAACCAAGAAATATGGAAGCTGGATTTCAAAAAACAAATATTTTTGAAAAAAGAGTTATTTTATTTATTTAAATTTTAAATTACTTAAAAATTTGCAATAAACATTTAAAAATAAAGAAAAAATAATTTTCATTTTTTTTCCAGAATCATACCTTAAAAACTCCCAAAAAATTAGTTATTTGATTATAACTTCATTCGACATTCGATGAAAAAATGATATTATTTAAATTAAAAAGGCCTTGTAAAATACATGGATAGTTTATGTCCCATAAAGTTTTGTGTATGGTTAATAGTTTTAAGATATTGACGCTTTACATAAAAAAAAATTAACATCTGAAGTGCCTTTCTTTATTATTTGCTGTTTAACCTCCAATTTTTTTACAGATTTGTGATCAGCGGAAAAATACTCCAGAAAATTTCCATTGATATAACACACACCACTTTTGTAGGCCTGTGTAATCAATTAAACTTAATTTAATTTATATTTAAATTTTTTATCTGAAACCCTATTAGACGACATACCAATTAATAAATCTAAAGCTAAAATTTCAGTTTCAGTTTCAGATATATTAAATGATTTTTCTCCAATACCATTTTAAATGGAGGATTCATGAACACCAATCTGGATTTCTAGAGTGCCTTCAGATTTATTAATTGATATGTCGTCTAAAAGGGTTTCAGATAAAAAAATTAAATATAAATTAAATTAAGTTTAATTGATTACACAGGCCCACAAAAAAAGTGGTGTGTGCTGGGTGTGGATAGGATTTTCTGGAGTATTTTTTTCCGCTGAACACAAGTCTGATATAAAAATTGGAGGTTAAACAGCAAATAATCAAGAAAAGGCATAATTTCAGATGTTAATTTTTTTTTAAATGTAAAGCGTCAATATCTTAAAAACTATTAACGATACACAAAACTTTATAGGACATAAACTATGTATTTTTACAAGACCTTTAATTTAAATAATATCATTTTTTCATCCAAATGCGAGTTATAATCAAATAACCGAATTTTTGGGATTTTTTAGGATATGATTCTGGAAAAAATTGAAAATAATTTTTTATTTATTTTTGAATGTTTATTGCAAATTTTAAGTAATTTAGAATTTAAATAAATAAAATAACTCTTTTTTTTTTAAATATTTGTTTTGAAGGAACTTTCCATATTTCTTGGTTTAAAATTCTTAACGTATGCGGGGGGCGCTCAGGCTCCAATTGTTTATTAACAAAAAAGTAGTTTTTTTCAAGGCTTAGAACGAAGGACTTAATATTATTTTTTTATTTCCTTGATCTCAATTAGTAAAATATAAGTCTTGAAAAAGCAAAAGTCAGTTTGTAATACCTAAAATATTTATAAACAAAAAAGATATAGCCTACTAAATTAGGGCTCTAAAATCAGTAAAACTCAATTATCTTAGCAAAAAATTATCCGATCATGCTTTAGAACCTCTCATTTAATTAAGAATTAAAAAATCTATGTTTTGCAATGACAGAAATGAATAAAAAAATATTTTTGCAATAATTATCAACATTTCAAAAAATGGCTATTTTTAACGTTTCTTTTGCATTTTTTTCATAAACAAAATGAACCAAATCAATTTTAGCCGGGCTCAAATTATAGGTTTTTTTAATACCTAAAAAAACATTTCAAACGTATTCTTCTAAAATTAACAATGGCGCTTGCAGAAGCGAAAAACACGTTTTTAGCACTTTTAACCCCCCACCCCCACCCCTGCCCACTTTTTTCGAGTCTTAAACTATATAGTCATATTCAGGTAATCAGCCTCTACAACTTTAAACACCTTTTAACTTGTTACAAATTTACGTCATAAACAGCCCTTATTTTTACCTACAGACTGGACTAATTTTAGTTGTTTGCAAGGTAATGGAAAAATATATTAATCAATACAAAAATGTATGGATCAATTTTAAATTAGTTTAAATAGCTTTTTGTTGGTTAAAATTTTTCCTGTTTTAAATGCAGGCTACTAAAGGGTAGAAGTTTTTTTATTTTGTTTTTAAGTTCTCAAGCTCTCCAATATTTTCTTAATTTTGTATCGATAATGTCAATTCAAAAATAAAGAATATCAATGTTTCCTTGAACGTGTTATGTTTATGTTATGGTTTCAATAGCACTAAAATCTTATACTTCCATTGTCTTTATTTGTTAATTGTTACCCAACGTTTCGGTTAGTGATGTATCCCCAACTTGAAACAATATCAATATTTTGAATATTGTTGACATAACACATATTACATACGTTAAATGAACATACAAAAATACAGGGTGTAACATAAAGGTTGGGAATAAATTAAACAATGCGTTCCCTGGTAAAAAATATTTGTTTTATTTGAAGTCTGCTCTACGAGTACTGCTGTCACTTGCAGGTTGTTGGAAATTTAAAAAAAAATCGTTTTACTATAATAATTGTTGACTTCGTAATTTACTCAGTGGCGTGCGTACGGAAATTGCTGTAGGTTTTTTTTTAAATGTGGTACTCCACTGGTAAATTTATTTTTTGATTATTTTCTCAATTATAATTTTTCTTTTAAATAGATATTGCCTTTTGACTTTTCTTTGTTTTTTTATTTTTCCGTAATTTAGCCCTTTGTAAATGCCATGCAATTTTTTCATTGCGTACACGGGAAAATCTAAAAACATAAAAAAATGTAAAGAACCACAAATATTATCGGGTATGTTCTGACTTATTTTTGAAAACTGGTCACATGAGCATTTAAAACAGACCCTTAGACGTTTAAAATAAAATACCAACTAGTTATTTAACCATGTTAAATGTACTATTATCCTACAAACTTATAGTAATTACTAGCTAAGAATAATTAATCAAACAAAAAAATATTACAAAAGAAGCTAAAAAAGTCTCGAGCTGAAATACATTTTCGAATGCGTTTTGTCATGGATTCTCTTATTCGTGCAAAAATACCACGCATTTCCCAAATTGGCCGTTTTTAAGTGGCCCCATAAATAATCATCCAAAGGATTAAGGTTTAAGAGTTTTGTTTTTAATGCCCATGGAACAAGTTTTTCAAAATGAGTCAAACCATACGCGATAATGTGTGTTTTTACATTTTTTTCATGTTATTACACTTACGGCCGAGTGATGATCGCGTTGTTAAATTTAGCAATGGACTTAGCAGTTTAGAATGTTTAACTAAACGTCATTGTCAGTGTTATTCAATGATTTTAGTAGGCAACCTGTCAAAATCTGACATTTTGTTAAACATTCTAAACCGTTGTCAACTTAGCAAATTGTTAAAAGTTAAGAACGGTTTAGAATGTTTAACAAAATGTCAGATTTTAACAGGTTGCCTACTAAAATCATTGAATAACAATGACAATGACGTTTTGTTAAACATTCTAAACTGCTAAGTCCATTGCTAAATTTAACAACGCGATCATCACTCGGCCGTTAAACTTTCTTATTTTTTTTTAACACCCTGTAGCTGAGGAAGCAATACTCGTAAAGTAAAACTTAATATGATTTTTTTTAAAATTTATTTTACCAAAAATTCCTCCGTTTTATTTATTTCCAACCTTTATATCACATCCTGTATATGAGAGGTCAAAATCCATCCTTAAAAACATATTCAGGTCGTTGTACTTTTTTTAAATTAAAAATACAGTGTCATCTAACGAGGTCTGTAAAGGGCCATACTTGTGGCTTTCCCATATTTAATAAGGGATATAAAATAGCCATCTTGTGTATTTTTTTTTTTCATAAAATCCTGAAGAACACTTAGAAAAATGATTTAACATTAAAACAAAAGTGATACGACAAAAAAACAACATTCTTTTAATGAAGCACTTTTACCCACACGTTTTTTTTTTGATCGGCTTTAATTAAAAAAATCGTCTTTATTTTTCGTAACAACAGAATTAATTTAATTTATATAGGAACTTTGCGATTTAGATAAGAAAATAAAAAAATGTAACAATAAATATGTAAAATGCTAAAACACAAAAAGTCAACATTTTGTCAAAGTCTAGCGTTTATTACCACTTTTAACGTTTTTGTTAATACAAGGAAAGCCCAGTCCTTGTTAAAGACCCCTTCACTCTACCACTAGACCTTAGAAAATTAGAACTTTCTTTGCTCCAGGTGAATATCTAACACAGGGAAGAGATATTTTTTTTGCATTTTGCAATGTTTATTTGTATTTTTACCCAGTGTATCTTTGTTTAGATGGAGTATTTAAACCTGTAATAGCTAGACAATAACAAAGTAAATCCTCGCGTATGACATATGGCAAACAAGCAAATTATTTTAACAGAAAACTAGCTCGCTCGAACGCTTGATTGTTGGTTTTACAAAATCACATAATTATTTTTAAACAGCGTTATCCTATTTAGAGTGCTCTCCTGTTATTTGCCATATGTTTAAAAAGTAAATAATCCCAACTGATGCCATTACACACTGCTATGCATCTTTTTGATATAATCTATTGACTGTATTAATGAAGTACTTGTACTAGTTTTATTTTTAAAATAAATACTTCAACTATTTACCCTAACGTACTGAATTATAACGAAGAAGAGACAAATAGAAGAAGGTAATAAAATAAACTTGGAGAATAACTATAATTTTAACATAAATACCAGGTCTTAATAAGGGGAAAATTAAAAATATGCAATATGCGTTTGTCGCGTTGAAAAAGCGTTTTTTTAGAAATCAGAGAAGTTAAGAAATGATAGGCATGGTCAGTAACTAAATGGGTGAACGCAAGTAAACACCATGTGTCGTTGGGTGTGGTTCGAAACGCACGCTCATCACTCAGACCGTAAAGGGGGGTAGTTCATAGGTAGTAGTTATTTACATAACGTCCGTGTTGGGATTACTGCGTTGTCTTAAAGTTATCGTGAAATGCAATATCTGCATGTTTCGGTACTTTGACAACGTCGACAAAATCGGGAAACAATAAGTTAAACATCTAAAAACCCGGCACCCACAGGATTTAAGGGACTTAGGGGAGCGTTCAAGTATTAGGTAATGCAATTTTTGGAGATTTTTGACCCCCCCCCTCCCCAATGTAACGCGCCGTAACGTTTTTCTGCACCCCCTCTCCCCCAGTAAAACGTTACGTAACCACCATTTTTACCTAAAAACAATGTTACGTAACGCGTAGTTCAAATCCCCCGCCCGCCCCTGTAACGCATCGTAACGTTTCACAAGACCCTCCCCCCAAATACTTGGACGCTCCCTAGGCTGCCTTCGTAAGCTGTCACAAAGATAAAAAAGTACTACTTGAGAATAATAAAAAGAACGTGTTTGTAATTAGCCAAAGTTATTTAAGATTTTTAAGATGCATTAAGCACATTGGTCATCTTCCATTGCAACCCAAACAGAATTCTTGTGGCTCCTTCATGTTGTTTTAGATATGACATAAAACTCTTATGACAACGGCACTTTTCCGGAGAGCTGGAAAGGTGCACGTGTGCAACCTATTCCCAAGGAAGAATTCAAAACTATCCATTCTAACTATAGATCTAAAACTCTTATCTCAATTATTTGTGAGGTAGCGGCAAGATTCATTAGTTCTCAATTCTTAAAGCATTTAGAAAAACACATAATTTTATATGACACACAATACAGATTCTATTACATTATGTTTGGGATAAAAAAATGTAAGTTTTCACCGCATTTCGTAAAAAAAAAAAATTGTAAAAGATAAAAATAAAAAAACAAAAAAAAATGGTTATTTGAATTTTTCATATAAATTTTAAGGTTATGTGAAAAAAGTGAAAATACAAAGGTTGTAAAACTTTTTATTTCCTTCACTCAAAAAAAAGAATATCTCATTGTAAACGCGTTTGTCTCATTTTGAAAGCATGCTGACTTTCATATGTAGCAAAAGTAAACCAATTTCTTTATTTCCATGAACGTATTCTATTTTCTCTGTCTCACACAACTGGAAGAAGTCTCTTGAGTATCTTGGTGAATCCCAGATTGTTGGTGTTGATATATCAAAAGCTTTTGATCAGGTCTGGCATGATGCGCTCTTTAACAAACTTCCTTTCTACGGTATTCTACCTAAACTTTGTTCTTGGCTGTCCAGTTTCCTTTCAAACCGACGTATATTAATTATTGTGGTTGGTCACTCTTTCAGCTTTCACCAAATTAATGCCGGGGTGTCCCAGGGATTAGTATTGGCACCAACTCTGTTTGTTCTTCACATTAACGATTTTCTCTTTTCCACAATCAATCTTATTCATAGTTTTGTTGACGATGTATTTTTCACTTTATTATTTTATGTCTCAAGCCAGTCTCTAAGCCCGATTTGAAAAACAAGGGCAGGGCAATGCACATACTTCTTTTACAGGACCTTAAACTAATATTGGATTGAAGTACCATGCTCATATTATGCTCAAGTATTTGACATAGCGTGACCTAATAAGAATCCTCTAGAATGTAGGGCATTTAAAAAGCTTTGAATTTTAGTCATTTTTTTTAAAATTGTCTTTATTATATTTTTTTGAGACCGTTAATGTTTGTCCAGTTTAACGTCTTCAAAACACAATCATGCTTGCTGCTGTGGAAAAAGTCTACTAATGCTCATCCTTAACTTATGAGCGGCCAAAGCAGTCAGAACAAAAAGTCATTCAACTTTGTTGGAGTTACTTTTAAGAATAACTTTCACTCGCATAAACACATTGCATTTATAGCCACAACAATTTCGTAAAAACCTGGAGTCCCCCTTCTAATCTGCATGCTCTGTATGTATCTCATATCAGAGTGTCTTTAAAATATTGTTCTCATAATGCAACTTGTGTGTTTTTTTTATCTATACATTTATGTCTTTTATATATTTTCAGTTTAATCCGTTACACCCTGTAATATCTACGTACATGAATAAAAATATCAAAATTGTTATTTTTAAATATTTTATTAAAATTGGAATAATGGTTGGAATATTGCAACTAAATTTGTGTCGCACCTTGCGGCAAAATAGCTTAAAAGCGCCCAGTAAATTTACCTCACGAAAATGGCGTTCTTTTCACCCCATCGATGCGACCAAGTCAGAAACGGCTGTTGCATAGAAATCAGGCCTAAATAGCCAAAAGGCACCCTTAAACTTTGACTTTGCATTCCTCAGGCGCCGATATAAATTTACAAGATACCTATTTATAAAATAATAATGCCCTTTTAACCACTTTAACGTCTGATACGGGAGGCAGGGACCTAAGAAAATGTTTAGAGGCTGATTTGTTTCCCTCGCTCGAGGCCTCTCGAATGCTTGAAAACAAATTTTCCTTCTTAATAAAGTTTTATTGCCTTGAATGCAAAATAAAGTATTTATGCTCAAGTATTTGACATTGGATGACCTAATAAGAATCCTCTAGAATGTAGGACACAAAAAAGCTTTGAATTTTAGTCAAATTTTCTTTAAATTGTCTTTATTATATTTTTTGAGACTGTCATCCTTCTGACAAAAAATGCATTTTTAAAAACAAAGTTTTCTTCTTAATAAAGTTTTACTGCCTTGAATGCAAAATAAAGTATTTATGCTCAAGTATTTGACATAGCGTGACCTAATAAGAATCCTCTAGAATGTAGGGCATTTAAAAAGCTTTGAATTTTAGTCATTTTTTTTAAAATTGTCTTTATTATATTTTTTTGAGACCGTCATCCTTTTGACAAAAAACTCCTTCTTAAAAAGCAAAGTTTTCTTCTTCATAAAGTTTTATTGCCTTGAATGTAAAATAAAGTATTTATGTTCAAGTATTAAAAATTGCATGACCTAATAAGTTCTTTAGAATGTAGGACACTAAACAAGCTTTGAACTCTAGTAAAGTTTTGTTTAAATTATCCTAATTATATATATTTTTTTGAGACTATTATCCCTCTGACAAGAAGCTCATGCTTGAAAGCACATTTTCTTTCTTAATAAAGTTTTATTGCCTTGAATGCAAAATAAAGTATTTATGCACGAGTATCTGACATTGCATGACTTAATAAGAATCCCCTAGAATGTAGGACACTAAAAAAGCTATAAAATTTTAATCAAATTTTCTTTTAATTATCCTTATTATATGTTTTAGAGACTATTGTCCTTTGACATTCAACTGACAACTCATTTTTGAAAACAAATGTTTCTCCTTATTAAAGTTTTATTGCCTTGAATGCAAAATAAAGTATTTTTATGTTCGAGTATTTAACATTGTCTGACCTAATGAGTCCTTTAGAATGTAGGACACTAAAAAAGCTTTGAACTCTAGTAAAGTTTTGTTTAAATTATCTTTATTATATATTTTTTTTAAACTATTATCCCTTTGACAAGAAACTCATGCTTGAAAACAATGTTTCCTTCTTAATAAAGTTGTATTGTCTTGAATGCAAAATGAAGTATTTATGTTCAAGTATTTGACATTGCCTGATCTAGTAAGAGTCTTTTAGAACATAGGACACTAAAAAAGCTTTGAACTTTAGTAAATTTTTGTTTACCTTATTTTAATTATATATTTTTAAGATTATCATCCTCCTGACGAAATGCTTCTTTTTTAAATGCAACCTTTTAAGTAAATTTCGTCAGGATTTAAATAAAACAAAAAAAGCATTTTGTCTGGATTATCTTTACGCCTTTTTTCTTACCAATAATTGGTGCATTCTTTAAACAGGGTGCAACAAGTTTCAGAGTAGTCGAAAACCAGAAGAAATATAAAGTAAAAAGCATAATTTTTAAATTTAAAGCCCAGTATTCTATTCAATATTGAGGGGTAGAGGACGAGGTCGCTGGGCTCAGGTAAGTTCTACTCCACGTTGACCTAAACATTTTTTTGTGGATATCATAAGTTACTGGTAAAGTCGCTCAACTCCGACACATGTTGCAAGTGGGAAATATTTCGATAAGTAGGTATTTTTTTAAATATGTAGACGCTAGGACTGTTCCCTCAAGATATTTTGGATTTGGGGAGTTAATACACATTCACAGAGTTCCAGCATGTTTCGCAGTTTTGTTTACTCTATCGCAAAGCTTTAACACTCATTATTAGTCTTTTTTAGGTGATCTATCTATCTATCTATTTATCTTAGCATGGTGAGTTCCCTCGCTGTTGCCCTGAGCACTGAGGCCTAAGCCCATTGTGCTCTACACCAATCCTGTATATGGCGCTGTCATTTTGCTTACTAGAGCCCCAATTTCCTCACTAGTGATGCGCGTCCTGTTTTTGTGAGTGGTTTAAAGTGAGTGGACCTTTTACGCCCTTCACCGCGACCGCTCGGTCTATTGTGGCTCACACCTTTTTATATTTCTCTCAATGGGATCAGACTTTCAATGATTCCGATATCAAACTGGGAGAGAGCTCTTTTACCTCACTTTTCTCTTGCCTCTACCGGACACGAGCACATTATGTGTTCTGGTGTCCCTGTCTCCTGGAAAGTATGACGAGCAGATAATTAGATCCGTCATGGCCTCCTCTCCCGGTATAGTGACGTGGGTAGCTACCAGGTCCTTGTTACAGAAACCAGATGTACCTTCTGAGGCCGTATCTTCGGCCTTTCCATATGAAAACGGTTCTATCTGCTTTCTGTTTAAAGCCAGGGAACCCTCTTCCGTATAAAAGCGGTTCAGTCCGCCTTTTGTTTGGAGTAAGGGATCCCTTCCTAAGCACCTGCTTGTTCGTGATGGATTAGCCCTTCCCCGTGAAACAAGCGCCTGTGACTTCAGGGGCACCTTTCGAAATGGATTCACTCGTCTGCTTGTCTGCTTGTGACCTTTGTCACTTTTTTCCTATGAAAGCACTTCTGTCCGCTTTCTGTTTGGACTAGGGAAGTAATAGTCCACCACGGCAAAGCCCCGCATTACCGCAGTAAGGCTAGATACTCCGAGAGGTCGCCCTATGTCTCAGAGGCACCGTTGGTTGGAGACACCTGTTTAAGGGACATGTTGTCATTCGCTTATCAGCAAGGTACGCTAACACCTTGAGTTAGACCTTGTGTTCGTCTTAGCTTCGGATCCCGTCCTATACGCTAGCGGCTGGAGTTGCCGACAACCGGCAACCCCAGCGGGTTGGAGTTGCGGATAATCGGCAACTCCAGGGCATGTTACAAAAGTTCCTACTGGGCCCAACCACGAAACCGACGTGCGAACACAGCGGTGGGTCCCTTTGCTATTACTCTTAATACTAATAATAATAATAATTGATACACTTTTAGACTATACTCAAAATGCCTCTTACAGACCATATCTGACCTTTCTATTTAGTTCATTTTGAGTACAATAAAAATATCACAGTCATAAAAAATCGTATTAAGACTGAAATATGTAAAATTTATCTGCGATTTTTACATGACACTGGATCAAGCTCTTTCCCACATAAATGCAACATCAGCACTAGTATTAATTTAAGGAGCAAAAAATTTATTTGATCCAGCAGTTCAGGACAATCAACTTTACCGTGTCTCAATTTAAATTCATCACAGAGGCACACACCACAGTTAGGTTATAATTTTCCCGTATACCTGCTGTGCTCAGATAGGAAACGCCCGTTTTTGATGCACACATAATTGTTATCTGAACCGCTGTCTAGATAAACTCTCTCTGTTTTAAAATTCAGTAATGTAATAACCTCTTTGGAACTTTATTTATATTATTTATATACCAATCATAGTAAGGATTTCAAAGCAACGAAGCATATTCAAGTTTTGAACGGACATAAGTACGAAACAAGGTCCTCAGAACTTTTTGATGTGTACTGTTACGCATAGTGAAGCCAAGCGTCCAATCCATTGCAAGAATCACCTGATCAATCTAATCAAAAAAGTTTATTTTTCTATCGAATATAACTTCCAGAACTCTCGAGTCTTTTAGCAAAGCTTTTCTCGCGGGAGCTGGTCGTAGCCTAGTAAAATTACGTGTTAAAATTTGATAAACATTTTTTCTATTCAAATCTCACAAAGATTGGTTAACGTATAATTATTTTAATTAAAACAAAATAGTTATTTAATATTGGACTTTAACAAGGCACATATTCTTCCTCTTTCCTTCTATTTTAAAGTGTGAATAATTTTAAGTCCTACTTTTTGCCCAGCCTCTATATAGCCGAGGCGCTAGAATCATAATTCCATCACTTTGCCTGCATTTCCACATTTCATTAGTCTTGCAGTTCATCACGGCAAAACGTGGCGGGTCGTTTCGCTCCCTCTCCTCCCGCATCTCACCTGTGTACTTCGTTATGTCAAATGACTCTTCGGTGACGGGACTGCGACGAAATTATGGACCATTCGTACGTGCAAGTTTCACTTAATGTCCAAATGTTTCCCGCGTCTTAAGTAAACCACCCCCGACATTCATTTTGACTTTAAGATATTGCCTTTTATGCAAAAAGGGGTGGTTTATTTAAACACCGAATACAAATGTATTATCAGAACTGAGTTGTTAGTTTTGCTATTACAGTTGTCAAATGTAACATTAATCATAAGCTAGAAAATTAAAGAAAGGCACACAGAAATTAACTGGTTGATTTAAAACAATAACATAGTATTACATGGGTATTTTTAGATATAAAATAATTAATTTTTAATTTAAATTGAAATATATTTAGTTAAAAAGCACTCATGCATATTCTTAAACATATTGGTATATCATATCAATATCTTTGACCAGGATCGGCATGCTGCGCTTCTTAGAAAACTTTCTTCCTACAGTCTTCCATCTAAGCTTGCATCTCTAATTTCCTTTATATCTTTATATCTTCTTCGGATTTGCTGTAGCTTTTATATATATATATATATATATATATATATATATATATATATATATATATATATATATATATATATATATATATATATATATATATATATATATATATATATATATATATATATATGTATATATATATATATATATATATATATATATATATATATATATATATATATATATATATATATATATATATATATATATATATATATATATATATATATATATGTATCGGTGATGGTCATTCTTCTTACTTTTATAAAATTTATTGTTTCTATTTTCCAAAGTTGCAAACTAAAATATTTAGGCCATTTGTGTCTAAGCTAAGCCACAAGGCTTTAAATCTTACTTAATCTGCTAATTTTGCGTGAGCACTTACATGCGGTATTTTGAGAATTTTTAACACAAATAAATATTAATAAATAAAATTGATTTTAAATGCATTAAATAACGCAATAATTTAAAAAGCCAACTCACTGCTTAAGCAGGTTTTTAAGACGATACGTGGTTCTTGAGACAGACGTCTTCTTCTAGCTTTCACAAAATCAATGATGGACTACCCCAAGGCTCAATAGTTGCATCAAATTTCTTTTCTCCTAACCTTGGCGATCTTTTCTTTCCAGAATAACTTACAAAAGAGCCATTAAGACTTTACCCTCCCCATAAAGCTTCATCTTTTTGCATACCGATGAGGTGCGAGGGACCTGTGAACATATATTTCCTCCCAACAGAGCCACACAAAGTGCCACTCTCATGCATCCCATCTTCCTCCCTAGAATGTGTATATTCTTAAACCTCTTTTTGCCTGCAAACCTTAAAACCTTTAAGTCATGCATTGTTGAACTGCCTCTTATTTTCCATAAGACATCCCCCTTTATTCTTTGTGAAATGAAAAGATTAAAAAAAACATTTTTTATGATTGTTAATATGGAGTTAAAATGATAAACTTTGAAATATGATTGCCAATTTCAAGTTATAATTATAAATTTCGCTTGTTATTGTGACATCCAACTTGCAGTTAGAATTTCGCATGGATATTAAGAATTCCAAAGTGCTATTATGAATTTGAACTTGCAATTGTGATTTAAATTTTAAACTGTTTCTTACCGTAAAATAAAATAAAAGAATATCTGCCAAACGGATAAAAGATATTTTTTATCAGTACAGTATGTAAGCATATATTATGCTGTGAATGGGTTGGCTAAAAAATTATGGCCAAGGCTATGATTAATTAAAAAAAAATTTAAAATTTTTGATACTCCCTGTATAACGTCAATTATTTTTTTATTATTCTACATGACAGTACTAATATATCACTAACAATTTATTTTTTTAATTTCATAACTGAAGCCTTTAGAAATTTTTAAAGTTTAAAATTAAAGAAGTTATTAAAAATTTTATTTATGAAATTGAAGAAAAAAAATTGTGGTATAACAGTACTTCCATTTAGAATTAAAAAAATAAGTATTGACGTTATACAAGGGGTATACAATTTTGTTAATTTTTTTTTTTTAATTAATCAAAGCGTTGACCATAATTTTTTTTTAACGTCCGTGGCTGTCTTAAGTAAAGTAAGAGGCAGTTTATGTTGCACGAGTCCTGCAGATTTGTAGATTTTAAAAGAAAAAAAAGATCTTTATGGGCAAAAGTTTTCACAACCTACGAGCTTGGTCAAATGATTCTTTATTCCACAAAACTGGCCGTATATAGGTAAAGGACGAGTATTGGCAGTGTTTTCTCGCAACTACGAACATGATTGTGTTTTTGAAGCATTGAACTGGGCAAGATTTTTGGTGGCCCAATTCAAAGTTAGTTAAAGGTCCTGTTAAAGAGTAATCGGATTACCCCGTAATTTAACGTTATATAACGTAAAATGTCTAAGTCACAAGATTAAAAAAAAACCATATATCGATAAAGCTACCGTTATAGTAAACCGTAGAAAATACAAGTTTCTATTTTTTACAAACCAACAAACATAAAGATTAACCACACTGATTAGCCCTACTTGATAGCTGAGGTGCGGCTGGCTTGCATTATTAAACCATTATTGTTCCATCTGGTGTTTAGAGCGAACGAGCGCCCTAATTCCGCCGCATAAGGAGGTAATTAACAAAACACAAAGTTTTGTTTTGGGAACGAGAAGCAAGACGTCTCCGATAATAATTAAGGTAGAGCAATTAAATATTCATCTACATCCGGAAACTTAACAAACTTGAAAATGCAAGACGTGGCTCGACCGAATTCGATATCTAAATTCGGCGCTGGCTGGCGCTAAATTCGTCTGTTCCGCCAACTTCAACCGGCACTGGCACGTTCTATACTTTTAATTAATTAATTGATAGTGGCAAAAAACGGGCCGTTGCCACACTACTACTCATTTGCTTCACCCCTTTTACTGAAAACATTTCTACACTGTTTGCAGATCCGGCACCAGTTCACAACCAAGTGATTAGATTTACCGATAAAATAGGATTATTTTCAAGAAAAAGGCACTTTTTAGTAGATATGTTCTATATTGTTGTGGCGAAGGTATTTATTATAGAATATTCTATGACATACTCGCTAGACATGCAAGAAGGGACCGCTTCGGTCCGGGTCCCAGGGTATGGCCTTGTGCACTCACAGAGTCACAAAATCGATTGACCTTACGAACTGCAGATTACGTAAAAAAGAAACTGTAAAACCTTTTAAAAATCACAAAATGCATACCAACGTTTCGGTGACAAGTCGATCATCATTTGTCAAGATGTTTAATTAAATTGAAAATGTAAATTAAAAAATAATTAAAATTAAAATATTGCTTTAAATCATTTTTGAAATTTTAAAGATTTCTTATTTCAAATTATAAAGTAATATTTAAATATTATATATAATATGTAATATTATAAATCTATACAAAAAACACCGATTTAGAAATAAGATAACATGCATTTGTTAATAATCACAGAATAAACCGTATTGCTTCTAGTATTTCGCAAAGGAAATTTCTTTAAAAAAAGGCAAAATGGAAGAAAGTGCTTTTAGATTGTTGAGTAAGTATGTAGGACTAACTGTTAATTGAAATAATACTTGAT
This sequence comes from Listronotus oregonensis, assembly GCA_019359885.1. Classification (NCBI taxonomy): domain Eukaryota; kingdom Metazoa; phylum Arthropoda; class Insecta; order Coleoptera; family Curculionidae; genus Listronotus; species Listronotus oregonensis. The sequence continues at coordinate 345,213 of JAHBCN010000012.1, forward strand.
TATCTTGCTTAATGCTGTGGTAGTATTAGAAAATCTTAAAATTAAACTTAAACTCACCATTATTCTTATTTCTGAAAATTATAAATGTTGTACCTGTCACAACAAATGAATGTGTCATTACGTCATCATGTTTAATTTACATTTTTTAAAGTTTTATCATATATAAACCTCAAAAATTAAAGCCACAAGAGTATAAGTCTTTATCTACTAATTCTAAGTTTGTATAAATATGCACAATAGAAGATTAGAGAAAAACGATATATTGTAAGCTAAATTATTTTAATCGATTTATTAAAATTTAAAAAATAAATTAAATAAAATACTTAAAATTAGCTTTTACAAACAATACTTCGTTTTCAAGAAAGGTGACTATAACAAACAAAAGGACAGACGGTCGGACACAAGAGTGATCCTATAAGGGTTCCGATTCTTCTTTAAAGGTAATAAACCTTTAATAATAACAAGTTGTTAACAGAAATCTATGTAATTCCGTATCTGTTTTTCGTGCTTCTCAACAGTTTACACGTTTGATGGTGCGACAAAAACTCTTATTTATCTTGGACCGCCTTTCATAAAAACATATAATTTGTAAATTAACCCTTTTTCCTAAAAGATCCGTTTTGTTAAAGACTTGTCGATTTAAAATTACGCGCTGAAAAGTCATCGCAAGAAAAAACGCATTACATCGCCAAATATGCTTATAATAATATTTTTCAGCATTTGCAGCTTGGATGAATATTTACGAACATGCCAAAATGGGTTTTTATGTTGAAGCCGCACAGAGCGCGGCAATCTCGTTTTGTTTATTTACCATAACTGTAATTCAATACATGCCATTTTGAGTTTTAAAACAATTGTTGACAAAGGACATTAGCCTTAAAAACAAACCCCTATAAAAGGGGGGATTTTATTCAAGAATTAGTCAATACGACTGTTTTTCCGAATCCCAATCGATCAAGTCGCGAATAATGCTCTAAAGCAATGGCACTGTTCTTTGCTCTTCGACTTTGCTTATAAAATCTATCAGAGATCCTGTTTTTATCCTTCGCAATATAAGTTTCAAAACTTTTGTGTTAAGAAATGCTATTTCGGCAAAAGTCCCGACAATATCGCGCAGTATAAATGGCATAGAAGGTATTGCGTTTGTTTTGTTAGTGATTCAATTTCATGGGCGCCCCAACTTTATTGAAAATCGGTTCCAAATTATCTTCCTTTTTTATACAATCTATTAGCCGATAAGGATACTTTAGCTTGAGGGTTCATGACGTAATTTTTAAATAATCAACTTGTCTGGCAGCTGCTTATATACTTATAATCGTATGGGAAGAAAGTGTAATATTTATATGTAAAAATACTAATTTAGTTGTGCATATTTATCTATCTGCCTTTTTATTTAGCTACATATATATTTTTATTGCTGAAGAAAAAATCCTTAAATATAGGCGGAAGGACCACTTGTCGATAGCCTTTTGAATTGCTATATTATTGTATATTATAGAATTCAAAAGAACGTTTAAGTATATATTTTGGTAGGACATTCCGTATCCCGGATAAAAGTTACGACTTTTTCGTTGCTAATGAGATGTCAGATTTTTTTTTTGGTACCTAATGGTAATCCTAATAAACATTTTTGATGCCCTAATCCATTATTAATTAAAGGTCCTGCAAAAAAGGTATTTGCACTATCCTGCGCTCTTTTTTTTCACATCAGGCTAGAGACTGGATACTGAAGCTGAATATTATAGTAAAAGGTTTTAAAGTCAGCAAACCCTATAAATGGTACTGATCATGGAAGAGAGAAGATCGTTAATGTAAAGAAGAAATCGAGTTTTGCGAGTTCTGAGTCTATCCTATGGCTCAGTATTTATTAGCATTAATTTGGTGAACGTCAAAAGAGTGACAATTTACAATACAAGTAACATAGGCCAATTAGAAGGGAAACTGGAGAGACAAGAACGAAGTTTAGGTGGAAGACCGTAGACATAGGTTTAGAAGCGCATCATGTCAGACCTGGTTAAAAGTAGATATATCAAGAGCAACAGAGCTAGAAAATGAAGGAACTTAATTTAGAGTTATTGAATTTTTGGCTTGATCTGCTTGTTCTTAAGTATGATGTTGACCATTTTATGAGAAACAGAAACAACTATTGGAAGAGGAAAAACTAACAGGAGGAGCAAGAGTTTGGCAGAAAATGATCAATAGTGGGATTTAAGTCATAGACAACTAATAAACTGTCCTTTATGTTAGTTGATAGTGCCTAAAATAAAACACGACGTTTATGTTATTTGAGTTTCCTAAATTTATTAAATTTATACAATCTAACCGAAATTAATTACAAAGCTTTTCATTTAACGCAATATATTACTATATAGCAGGAACTCAGGAAGCTGTTTGTACGCCATTGAGGAAGGCTATTAGATATAACAGGAAATAAAAGTAATCGTTAAGAGTTCGATTCTCCGTTACAGGGATTAGATATTTATTATATGGAAGCTGTTGTTTCCTTCCTTAGTCGATAGTTTTTTATGGGCTTGTAATTTTTATCCGTTTGCCCTTTTAGACATGAGTCTAAATGTTGTTGTTTACTCTATTAGTCTATTTGTTACCCCAGATACATGAAGTGTATAAAAGAATGACGAAGACAACTTTTTCAATTTTAATTTAGAAGTGTAACGCGAATCCTAAAATTTTTAAATTATTTTTAAAGGGCTGAGCCGATTTTCAGACTGATCGTATGATCGATTTGCTGAAAAGCACCTCGTGCAGATTGATCGTAACCTATATGAATCCAACATCTTAAAATATATTTTTCTTTAATGTGCATTTGTTGAAGAAAACTCATGTACTTAAACGCCTGCAATGAATCTTTTCGCTTCTTTTTTCATATATTATTTGCCTAAATTTTTCATTTGTTCGTAATGGAGTTACTTCAACAATTATTTGGATTATTAATTTTTTTAAAACCATTTTTAAGATGGAGGGTAGTTTTCTGTAAAAAAAGCATTTAACGTTGCATTTGGATATAAAATATGGTTGGAGCTTTGTTAACCCAAATTCAAACGAGGGTTTATTTTAAGAGAGTCCTTTTGCTTTGGCACCATGGTCTTTTGTTTCTTTTTTAGTAGTACTTAGAAAACTAGGAAACAATGGTTTTTTTCTTGTAAAGGAGACGATGGTCCAAATACGGTTAAAAACTTTTAAATTAAACGATACAACTAGCTTTATTAGCAACAGAAATCCAAAATTACAGAGATATTGTATTTATGTAGGAAGTCATTTTTAAGGCAGACCGACAAACGGACTAACAGAGAAGCAGACAAGCCAACGACAGCAAAAAAAAATACATTTTTTCTACTAGATGCCCGAAAACGTGAAATATCGGAGGGTAATTTTTCACGATTACAATACTTTGCACATGCGAGGATAGTAAAAAAGCATTTTCCGCTATATCAAATTAAAATAATCGTTTTCCGAAATATAGAATATTTGACAAGAAGTTGCACGGAGCGTATGTCGAAGGGCTAAAAGTCGAGGCGTGCATAAGGGCATTGTTTGTCCACAATTCGCAGCAAGATAAGTCGAGGCGGTCAGCTCGCGCGCTATCGCTTCACAGTCCATTTAGTCTGGCCACAATCGTTCCGGCTGCGGAACAATACAAATACGATGCACGCAAGTGACCATCCAAATTGACCGCTGGTCGCCCGGACGCCTTATCTGCCAAGAAGTCATTATTCCGATGACAAAGGATGGCCCAAGTCATTTCTCACCCCCAAATATACCGAAATTATTATCCTTGTTTGGCAGTAAAGCATTTTTCTTTGTGTCAAATACACGTTATAAAATTTGTTTTAAAATAGGTGCCTGCACAATTCCATTTTTTTTTTATAATTTCCTTCTTTTTTAATTTTAGGATAGTCCATGCAAGTTAAATGTCTAAGTACCATTTTACCTTAGGTGTCTTAAGTAAAATAAAATTATTGATGACAGACAGTACCAACTCCGTCCTAAAAGGTCCACAACTGATCTTTTTTTATTTATTTTACATATCTGGAACAAGTTCCATGAGTTATTTTTCGTCTTTTATTTAAACTTTTTTTATGGTTCTCCAAATTCCTTTCTAATAAGCGTATATCAGCTATTGTAGAAAGTAACTCTTCTTGTTTTACACCAACGATTTTTTTCTTACACGTTCAATCTCAGAAATAATTTTGCAGACAGTACCCTAATATTTAGTTTCTCAAGCCAGACTCTAAGCCAGATTTGGACAACAAATGTAAGAATAATAGGGATATTTCTTTTACAGGCCCTTTAATTAATATTGGAGTGGGTAAATAAAAATCACAATCATGCTCGTAGTTGCGAAAAAAGTTTTCCAATACTAATCCTTTACTTCAAATTTGTAGACTTGGTATGTATAATACTTAGCTTAAAGTACTGATTTCATGTCAGAGCTTTTCACCCTTATGATGATTCCATTCTTATAAGAATTCTTTCTCTTGTCCGCCGCCAAGCTGTAGTGGATATGTTCCCATTTTATAGGTATTTCACGGTATCGGCTCCGATGAATTAGCAATACATCCTCCCCCCCCCTAGGAGCTTCCAATAGAGCAACATGATGTGCCACTTTCATGTATTCCTTTTAATTCATTTGGACAGGCCCTGAACAAAAAACTTTGTTTATTCATTCATTTCGGGAGTACTTTGATAATATGTAAAGTTTTTTCACTAAGCTGGTCAAATATGCATTAAAAATTCTAGGTCCGTATTCAAAAAAGAAGAACCTAATGATGCTATTTAAAGAATGAAATCTTGACTTAAAAAATAAATAACATCTTTCGCTCCTTAGAAAAGTGTCTAGGAAAGTTTTTTCTGTTTCAAAAACAATAAAAACCCAAATTCAATACATTGCTTTTTTAAATATTTTTAGTTGTTACATTTGGTTTAATACTTTTCCAGTTTAAGATACCCATTCCTACCCCTGAATTTGCAGCACTCTGTAGATGCGTAATAACACTGGCAAATGATAAGTTAATTGATAAATAAATTAATTAAAGGAAACCGTGTATTTACATGTTTGTTTATATTTAGAGGGTAAACCGTCCCGAAAATTAGTGGCACAAAGGTTAATGTCGAGGCCGTTTAGTGAACGTTTAAATCCTTTCGTCTAGCCGGGTGGATGTTGTATTTGGTGGAGAAGTCTAAGAGCCCCCAAACTACCTAATTTGCATTTGTTCTTGTTTGTTCGCCGGATGAGTCTCGAGACGTATAACGCGGCGTCACGTTAATTTTCTCAGTTACATGTTTATGCCAAGTCGAGTCGCGGAACAACCCTTTTACATCGCGATTTGTTACTTTAATTTAATTCGAATTCCCCCCGCGATAGAGCGAGGCACGTTGCTCTCTCCTACTTATTTCGGAATTTATTCTTTATTTGTTTGCTTTATTACTTATACGAGCGACGACGCTCATATTGAGCCCTACAGGGAGTATGAAACTCGTCTTCGCGGTTGTTAATTTAACTTTTAAGGTAATAGAAGAGTTGTATGATACTAAATAACTTAGTTTTATTAACTGTAATGGGCCCCTTGCATGAAATTTAGTTTGATCTAAAAACACATCAAATCTCTTCCATTGCCTAATTAAAGAATTATCTCAAAAATATCTTTTATCAGAAACAATTATTTTCGGCTTAATTACAATCTAAAGTTTACATCTGATCCTTTGAATTTGTCGTCAGTTCAAAAAGATGTGTGACGACACAAAGGTTGCCGACTTCCAATATTAGTTTTTTTGCTTCGTTAATTTATTTCATTCAGGGCAAAAAAAAAAAACGGTTTATTGTCAATTGTCAACAAATATTCAGCATATAATAAATAAATAAAGGGTAAATAAATACCGTCAAAATCCATCGCAATTACCACAAAAAAAGAACATTTTACAAAAAAAACAGGTTAAAGCTCTAAGATAAGACAGAGTCTATCGTTTGAGAAAAACACCTCGTAAGTAATCATGATTACCAAAATTTTGAATCAACCAATGCAATAATTTTTTTATTGTTGTAACCATAGTTCTTGACTTTTTAAACCAATACAATACGTTTTATTACTAATGATTCAGATTCTAGTATTCTACTTTTTAAATAAGCAAATGAAAATGACACTTATCCACTGATTGAAAATCAAATGTGTTAAATTATCCGGGTTATCTCCGCTTGGTATTCACTCCACTTTCAACCGAGATGTAATAAGAACTTAGCCACGTCAAAAATTATTCTTTTCGTCTGTAAACCAGGTCTTTTATTACGAATTTAACATTCCGCTAGTCCAAAATGTTGCGGTAATAATCTTAGTTCATTGTTTTACCAATCTGGAGATAATCTATGAACCAAATTCCTTGTGCATCCTAAACATCTTGGCTTATTGCTGAATCCCAACTCGCTTTGGAGCCAAAGTACTTGGTTTACACCATTTATTTACCTCTTGTTTTGATTCAGGATCACGATGGTACACCCACTAACCACAGTAACAAAACGAAGCACAAAATCCTTTTTGTCCTTTATTAAACGTTCCAAATGTGCCGGAAAAGTTGCATTCGAATGTGTTTTTCATCCATTGTTAGCAAATCCGGCACTTTATGAGCACACAGCTTTCTGAAGCACAAAACTTTAGCCAAACTCTTGCTCACACCACCTGATGAAAATCGTAGGGCTTCTATTAAATATTTCTTGGGTAATTGATGATCTTCTAAGACCATATCCTGTATTCTTGATACGATTTCTAGTGTTGATGTACTTTTTGGACGTCCTTCACACGGATAATCTTTAAGACTTGTACGACGACGTTTTAACTCAGCAACTTATCTTTCTACTGCTCTATTTAAATGTGAAAAGCCCTTATAGACTTTAAACAATTGTTCATAAGTTTTGGTGCTACACCTTCCAAAGATAACGAGTTAACAGATCTACATAAAACTTCACACGTATTCCTAAATAAGTACTACCATTTTTTTAGAAAAATAAGAACTTCATCTCCTGGAAAACGTCAAAACTCATTAAAAAATGTAATATTGTACAATTGTTCATGTAAAAGATTAAAAGTTTAAGCTAAAAAAATAGCTAAATGAAAAACTACAGATTTTGTATATATGTATTCTTTTGGAGCTGTTATAAATAAATTAAAAAAGCAAAACTATTTTATATTGTTTAATGCATTTTTTTTGGGTTCTGAAACTGTGTGCTTAAATTTATTATTTCCATCGCAATTATCGGCTTTTAAAAGGACCCTGCACCTGACTTCGAAATGAGGCCACTGGAGGCTTTTGAAGATAAGGGGTGAGTTGATGACTAGTGCCCAAAAATAAAAGTGTTATTTTTTAATCTATCTTCGTATTAGCGAAAAGGCAAAAAACTGTTGATTATGCCTGAATTAAATGTCCTTTTCGAGCAGGCAAATAAGTGGGGACAAAAGGCGTTTAACCAGTGGCGTAACATAGCAAAAATTTGCTAATACATTTTTCAAGATCAACAAGTATAAATTTAAAAATATTTACCTAATTATCTAGATGTGGCACTGAACCAGAAAAACTTATTTTTTATTCATGAAAATATTCATTAAAGTAATTAGTTAAGCAAAGATATGTTTATTGTGATTTTTCAAATCTATTTTGACCCTTTAAGAAAACATATTTACCTTTATATTAATACCCAGTAAACTGAATTAATCGTATTTGAAAAGAGAAAACTTGTAAAGGGTATTTCGGTAAAAATAAGAATAAACTTTGTTAATAGTACTTGAATAATACCTAAAAGCTGCGCTACACTGGCCCGCGAATCGCGGCTGCAAACTCTGCGAGGAGAATATGGCCCGTCTACATTCACAATGTTCACAGTAACGTTGATTGTTTTTTTTTGTCGCGGGCCCAAAAACTAAAGAATCGAATGGGGAATGCCGTAAAGCGCGAAGTCCAAGCCGCAAAACCATCCACGCTCGCGTTTCACTTCTTTCGCGGGCATTCGCGCCGCGAATGTAGATCAGTCCTAAGACATCCCACTTGCAAATATTATGTTCGAGTTTCACAGCTCGCTATACATTCGTCAAGTTGTCGCGGTATTGATTGGATAAGCTAATTGGTTCGTAGAAGGTATCTTAGACGTGTTCTACTGGGAAAAAGTCCGGAGATCGAGGAGGCCACTGAAGAAGACTTATTAGGCTTGCAAAATGTTTAAGCTAGCACGTGCGATTTAGGTAGGTAGGTACGTAGGTTTAAAGTGAGTGGACTTTTTACGCCCTCCACTGCGACCGCTCGGTCTACTGTGGCTCACACCTTTTTATATTTCTCCTAATAGGATCAGACTTCTAATGAATACAATATCAGATTAGGAGGAGTTCTGACTCTCTTACTCGTGTCGCTACCGGACACAAGCACAATATGTGTTCTGATGTGTTCTGGTGTCCCTGTCTAATGGAGAGTATGACGAGCAGACGGTTAGATCCGTCATGTCCTCCTCTCTCGGTCTAGTGACGTGGGTAGCTACCAGGTCCTTGTTACAGGAACCAGATGTTCTTCCTGAGGCCGCATCTCTGGCCTTACCCTATGAAAACGGTCCTTTCCGGTTTCTGTTTAAAGCCAGGGAACTCTTTTCCCTATAAAGGCGGTTCTGTCCGCCTTCTGTTTTGATTCAGGGATCCCTTTCTAAGCACCTGTTTGTTCGGGATGGATTAACCCTTACCCGTGGGACAGGCGCCGGTGACTTCAGGGGCACCTTTTGAAACGGATTCACGCGTTTCAGTCAGCGCACCTTTGTCTGCTTGTGACCTTGAGTGGTACCTCTCGAAACGGATTTATCCGTTTCGGTCAGCGCACCTTTGTCACTTTTTTCCTATGAAAGCGGTTCTGTCCGCTTTCTGTTTGGAGCTAGGGAAGTAATAGTCCACCACGGCAAAGCCCCGCATTACCGCAATAAGGCTAGATACTCTGAGAGGTCGCCCTGTATCTCAGAGGCACCGTTGGAGACACCTGTTTAAGGCACAGGATGTCATTCACTCATTAGCACGGTATGCTAACACCTTGAGTAAAGCCTTGTGTTCATCTTAGCTTTGGATCCCGTTCCATACGCTAGCCAAAAGAGTTGCCGATAACCAGCAACTCTAGCGCATGTTCCAAAAGATCCTACTGGGCCCAACCACGACAACGACGTGTGAACACAGCGGTTGGGACGTGCGATTTAAGGCCATAAAAAGTCAGATCAAAAAATTTAGGGAATATTGGTTTTTCCTAAATTTTTTGAACACGTGCAAATTAATTTAAATGATTTTTAGTATATAGTCAGACATACAAAATAACATTTTTAGGTGGATACTGAATGGATAAAAAAAATTAATTTATAAAAGTGATCAGTCAACAATTGTTAAAATTTTCTATATCATTTATGAAATCAAGATATTTTTATCCGGTACCTGAATGTATTTAGATTCCTTTTAAAATCATGCATATTTTTGTTAGATAAGCCTTTTTGCCAGAATAAAAATCTTGTCAATTTTCTGCGAAAATCATTTAAATACGCCAATTAATAGGGAAATATTAAAAAACAGTAGATTTAAATAAAAAAACTTTGTATAAAAAGCATTACTTAAACAATTACCAGTTCTTTTAGAAAACCTGACCTTTGGGGGGAACCCCACCCCATTTGCTGTTGCTGTTCGGCATTATTTATATAACCAATATCCCAACCAATAAATTGTAATAGGAAATCAGCCACCATATAAATGAGATAAGAAATTCTCTAGATTTAAAACTGTGCGACTTATTTTTGTGGGGAGTTTTAAAAAAAAGGTTTACAAGGTTTACTTGCGCAAATTTAAAATGCAGGCAAGCTTCTTAATATGTAAAGACATGAGATAAAGCTCAATTTCATTTTTTTATAGGGTGTTAGTAAGTAATTTTTTGTATTAACTCTTTTGTCAACGATTCCTTAAATCTTTTAAATGTAGATTATAGTTTTTTATTTTAAACATTAAAAAGATATGCATTCTTGTGATTACGCCAATGACGATACCTACATTCTAACAGTGTTAAGCGTAACATTGTCCCATTACATCTTTTTGTAAGGCCAGTTCAGAGCGAGAAAAAAGTTTTAATTATTAGGGTCGTTTATTTATGACGAAGATAAAACCGGGTGAATTATGAGTGCAAAAATATTCTTTTAGTGAATATTGGATTTTTTAATTATAACACCGGAGAAGAGAGTTCTCGAGAAAGGACAATTTATTGATATTCATAACTTACCAGCCCATAGATTCTCCTCAGTCCGATTTCTTTCTTTCATTTCTGCCCTTTGTTCGAAAACTAATTAATTAAGAATCTTACGAATTTGTTTGCAAACTTGCTCTCAATTTACAGAGAGATATTTTCACTTCGGAGCCTGTCAATTTAGAATTTATTTATGAACAAACAATTTTTAGAAACCTAATTTATTTCTTATTACAATTATTACACATTTTCCTGGGCGCCCGCAGGGGGGCTAGGGAGGGCCGTGGCTGTGTAATAGCCATTTCTTTTTGGAGTGAAAAATTTAAATTTTAATGCAATTTAATCGCTATACTGTCAATAGGACTTTTGTGAAAAATCGAAAAACAAACAGAATGGTTTTTTGCCAATCCTTATTGGTCCATGTTTTTGCAGAGAAAAGTCGGATTATTTATTCGGATTTATTATTTAACTTTAAATTTGATTTTACATGTATATCTTCGATTTCCATAGAAATTTAGCGAAAAGTGTAAAGAAGCTGCTTCGAACATAGTGCTGCACGCGCGATTTTGGTCTTGGAAGCCGCAATTCTAAACAATTACCGTTAATTTATTAACCTAGTAGTATTTTAAATATTTCTTACTAATAATGTAAGATTGTTTTAGTTTTTTTATCAAAGTCTGTAAAATTGAGTATAAGTGTGAATACAATTATAAATTTTGTAAAACAACGAATTATTTAATCTCGTGGACATTTCTATTGAGTTTTACCTTAAATAACAAAAACACATTTCATCCATTGCCACAGCAGCATCCTGATAGCTTGGACTTCACTACCGAGCCATCAAGTACTTCCCTAAAACTAGTATTCGGTAAAGAATTGGTAAGAAAACTTCAGGATAAATACAAATTTTTAGTTATAATAACACCTACACAAATCTGCTATAACTCTACGAATTTCGTTGAAGACAGTTTAAAATAAATTGTTTTATGTAAATGTGGGTAAGCACTATCGTAAAAGCAAGTTGTAAGGGAGTCCTTTTAGGCCTATTTCCCCTTTTCACAAGAAGTTTCTTACAAGTAGTTGTATATCCGGTCTTAAGATTTACTGTTACCTCTTAACAGAACGAATAATAAAACAATTTATCAACAATATGCACTTTATACTATGGGTGGTTTAAATAAATAGTGTAGGAACTGGGAGACTGCAATATTGACAAGAAAGAAATATTAATGTGTACCTACTTCTATGTTAAATTATTATTTGCAGAACCCTTGCAATATCGTCCTGTCTGTCCGTCTGCGTGCCACAGCCTTATAAATCCTACATTTTTAGATTGTTATGGATAAAATTACTGCATAAATTTTCTTCAATCCAACATAGGTAGAAAAAATGACATGTTTAAGTCGCAAATTTTGGCAAAAATTGTCACCAAAATTTTGATAAAGATTTTTATATTGTTGTTAATAAAATTATTTCTGTTTAATACTAAACAAAATTCTATAATTTATGTGATACTCAAGCTGTCAATGGATTGGCATAATATAACATTTACATTATTAATTTTTTGAAATATGTTAGGTTTAGGTAAATAAAAGGACGTTGTTACTCTCGGGTTCCTTGTCTCTTAATTCTACATTTATGAAAAAAAAATCAATAAGAAGAAAGAAAGATCACACTGTATAGTATTTTTCAAGATATAAGAAAATGACTAGACATCGATTATCTCCGACTGCAATAAAAATCCTCGAAAGTGATCCTTTATGGCCATGCCAACAGAGGTGAGAATAGTTCAGGTCCGCACTTTACCCTATACGTTTAGATATAACCTGGGGCAAATAGGACATCATGAATACTTATATATTATTCCAGTCAGGTAGAAATACGACCCTGTACGGTCGGGTGCGATAATTAGGTCAACCTACCCTAATAGTACCATAAAATGCTAATTTCGAGGGTTTTTACTGCACTCAGAAGCAGTCGAGACTTTTAGTCATTTTTTTATATCTTGAAAAATACTATACAAAAAAGTGGCTACAAAAAGAAGGGCGATGTACATAACCTCTTCCAAATAAAAGAGGGAAAGATATCAGAGAAACATTTATTTACTCCAAAACATAAGGTCGATGTTTTAGAATTTTTATAAAATCTTTGGGTATATAAAAATTCTGTTTTTTTTAATGTTTTTAAGTTGAATTTACACTATCCATCCCGAAAATTGACCTGCGTTAATTCTCGCACATTTTCCTAATTCTTTTATTAAAAATACAAAGCATGTTTAATATAGTTATCGTAAAAAATTTAGTTAGAAATATTAAACGTGTAAAACACAAAATAATTATTGTATACATTTTTGACACCATATGCCCCTTGCACATATGATTTTTATTGGCCAAAAATAACCCTTTATATCTAGATAAGAATTCTCCCAAAAAAAAATACTAAGGCTTTAAAACGGCATCTATACGTCACGAGCCGCTAACAACACATATTTACAAAGCTTCACACAGGCCAGTGCGGCTATGTTCCAATATTACATCTCGAATGACAGCGGAGTCGATAAAACACTAAGTGGAGCTAATCCGGATATTAAAACACAGGATTTTCAATTAGTAGATAGGTGCCATTTTCATTTGTTTATTTAAAAAGTAGAATACTATAATCTATTAATTTTTGTTTTACAAAAACACCTCGATACAAATCGTATTGCATTAGGTCAAAAAGTCAATAACCACGCTTACAACAACAAAAAATGTATTGCATTGGTTCAAAAACTGGGTAATCATTATTACTTATCAGGTATTTTTCTCAAACGATACTGAACACATTACACTTATTATGTTGCATATTTAATTGTTATTAAAACGATTTATAAAATTTAAAGGGCCAGATGTAAAATTTAAATTGTAGTTACGCCGAAACTATTTTATTTGGAGAAAAGATATTTAGAAAATGGTTCTTTATAAGCAAAGAAAAATGTTTGACGTGTTTTTGAATCAAAATAAGTTTTATGCAAAGGTGTCAATAGTGACAATAATTTTTGTTATAATTCTTGTATGTGTAAAACAGTTTTTAGACCGTGTTACAGGATATACAACCATAACAATTTGCACCTTGCTCTTTTAGTCCATATAAGCTTTCCAAATGTATTAATTTAATTAAATTATTTTTTCAAATTCTTTATTTCTTACTTTAGAACCGTGGTTAATGTCCAAAACATATTGGATAGACATTTAGCTTTTATTTTTATTAAAGCTTTAAAAATATTGTGAATGTCCCGAAAAATAATAAAAATCCGAGAATTTCGTCGACTTAAAACGGGAATTAATTAAAATCGGATGAGACATACAATGCATGTGGACTTCGATCAACATTTCAGTGAAAAGTGCTTGCGATCAATATAGTGTGTTTACTTAACTGGAGCACTAAGTGTGCGAATGACGACCTACAGGGTGGTTTTCTAACATAATTTGCCAGCCTTAAGATGATAATATACAATAAATATTTTCTTATACACAATAAATATTTTCTTAAAACGTATATTTTAACAATGAACAATGTGTACTGAAAAAATGTATATATATGTACATATATATATATATATATATATATATATATATATATATATATATATATATATATATATATATATATATATATATATATATATATATATATATATATATATATATATATATATATATATATATATATATATATATATATATATATATATATATATATATATATATATATATATATATATATATATATATATATATTATATATATATATATATATATATATATATATATATATATATATATATATATATATATATAAACATTCAACTTTAGTTCTAGGTAATGAATAAAGCATGGATTGGATCTGAGACTCGTCGTATTAACGAATAACGATATTCTTGCTGAAATAAATGATGTAGAGAGCGATTCTTCTTCTAGCGATGATAATTTGCAAATTGTGGCAAAAGTTAAACACCAAGATGCCGTAAAGTCTATTAGCAATTGTATCCAGTGGGCATGAGAAAACAATATACCAGGTAACCAAACTGAGTTAGTTTTTAAACTAAAGAATATTGATGTACAAAAGATTTGGAGTAAAAGAAAACAAAAAAATATGACAAATTTTTTAAGGTAGTTCCGAAGTAAGTTTGTAAGGATTTTCATAACATATGTTATTATGTACATAAAATGTATTTTATGTACACGTATTTCCAGTTTTTAAAATATCTTTTGCATTGCAAAATGTATACCAATTTTTTGTTATTTTTATATAAGGCAATATTTTTCTAATAATAAATAAGTATTTTATGAATTACTCTGGATTTTACTTGTTTTTTGCTTATATTTAGTCATCCGGACAAATCACTTATCCGGACACCCCCTTACAATTAATTGTTATATATATATATATATATATATATATATATATATATATATATATATATATATATATATATATATATATATATATATATATATATATATATATATATATATATATATATATATATATATATATATATATATATATATATATATATATATATATATATATATATATATATATATATATATATATATATATATATTTATATGTATATTTTTATATAAGTATAATATTTTTCTAATAATAAATAAGTATTTTATGAATTACTCTGGATTTTACTTGTTTTTTGCTTATATTTAGTCATCCGGACAAATCACTTATCTGGACACCCCTTAAAGTAATTAATTGTTATATATATATATATATATATATATATATATATATATATATATATATATATATATATATATATATATATAAAGGTATTTTTATTTTTGTATTACTAAAACGTAATAGTAAAAATTAATTAATTAAGATATGGAAATACTTTCTACCAATTATTGCTATTTAACAAGTTTTTTAAAAATAAATCGAAAAAAGGGCAGAGCTAAAAATTAAATATGCATAGTTTACCCTACCTTTAAGAGAGCGTGGAGGGGAGAGCAAATTACAAAGTTATTATTTAACACCAGTTATACCTATTTTTCACTATTAGTACTTAAAATAGAAAAGGTCATTTTCTCTTACCTTTAAGGGACACAAAATAAAGTACTTTGCCTTAAATTATGACAAATAAATCAAGAGCTAAACCTTTTTCACAAGGAATTGTGAAGGTGCGATTTTGGCAAAAAAATCTTTATATAATCTTGTTCAATGAAAATAAATGATAAAATTAAAAAAAAAAAAACTTTTTCTCTTTACTATCCCAGAAGTCATCCATTTAAATACATTAAACAAGTTCTAGTACCCCTTGTATGTCAATAAACCTAAATTAGTTAGATTTTTAATGGTATTAAATTTATTCTTCTCCGTCCTGTATAATGCGTTGGAATACACAATTCATGTTGAACGCATTGCTCTAGAATCAGCATATAACACTTCTTTTGCTTAGCATGCACGTTTTAACCCTTTTTAGATTATCTCACCCCCTATCTATGACTCACTGTTTATATATTTGCACCCTTATTTTCCTTTCTCTTGTTTGTGCTTTGTTATTTATTTTTTGTTTGAACTCCTGAAATAGATTTGAAAATAAGAATATTTAGTATAAAACATTTTAAAAGTAAAACCAAGACTCTGACAAGTAAACTCAGGTTCCTAATTTTATTTTTGGGCTTTTGTAGGTTTTTTTTATGTTTACTAAACGATATTTTAGTTTATTTAAGATATTTTAAATAAATTTAATTTAAGCAAAGTTCACATAATTACAGAATTAGGGTATAAGTTGGGGCACTTGTCGCAGGCACTCTGGTGTGTTTTTTAAAAATAAATCGAAAAAAGAGGCCATACCTAGCTAAAAATGATATTTTCGGAAATATGCATAGTTCACAGTAACTTTAAGTGAGCGTGGAGGGTAAATTTTAGGGTTATTATTAAACACCAGTTATACTTAATTTTTGCTATTAGTACTTAAAATCACATTTTCAAATTTCCGTGTAAGTTGGGTTACTTGTCGTAGGCACTTTGGGTATAGTAGATTTTTCTTAGGTCACGTCCAATTTCTGTGGTCGTACTAACCAAAAACTTTTAGAGGGGCATCAATAGTCACGCAACTGTTAAGTAAAAACTTTGGTTTAAGAGTTAATTTACTTTGTAATGACAATTTTTCCATGACTACAAAAAATAAGGAGTCAAAAACGAACTTGATCTAATTTTAGATCTAGGCACGTTAAGACCGAGTTTTTCGGATAGGAATTTGGTCCTTATTTTTCATAAATGTTTTTGGTGTTATCTTTTCTCTTTTTTTTTTGGGTTCAATGAACAAAATAAAATCTTGCCTGCATTTTAAATTCTAAAACAAGTATGACCTAAGAAACGTAGGTTTAATCAGATTGCAAACTTACCAAAATACCCCCTATATATACGATATTAACGCTCCCTTTTCAGGACGTTCCAAGTAAGAATCTGCAGTTTTCAGAATGTTTCCCTTACTTGTGTCTTAAAACCTACTTACATATCAAATTTTAAGTTTTTACTTCCTCAGGAAGTGCCCCATATCTTTCTTAATTTTGACAGGTGATTAGATTACTTTTGTAAATTTAAATACCGAATCTTATATCTTTATGTAGAACAATAACGAAGTTATGATGGGGGGAAAAGCTGAAAGCTTTGTGTAAATTACATATTGCATGGGTCAGGCAACCAAAACTACCGTGCGCCTAGATTTTTACTAAATGAAAAATTCGCTTAAACAAAAGCCTTTCTTTGTTTTTTTTGCAATGTTTGTAATTAGTTAACATAAATAACAACTTGATATAACTAACTCCTTTGATGCTACATATATCGAGTAAAATAAGAATCGTCCTGCTGAATACTAATTATAAAAGTAAGTCGTTTTGTATCAAAAATGTAGGCTAATAAGATTAAATAATACATAATTAAATATAAAAAGATCAAAGTCGCATTTTAAGGGTTAAACGGGTTACATCTGCCATAATGGGGGTTGGTAAGTCGAAGTAATAGCAATTTTAACGAACAAGGTAGCAAACCACGAAGGGTTAGGCGGGTAAAACGCAACGTATTGTATTGAGGATTACATTCTGTTGGTGTGCAATAAACGGGAACAGAAGTCGAGTCTCCCGGAATACAAAAACGTGAATAGAGTTAACTTATTAGTACGGGACTCCATTGTTTAAAATAGAAACAAGATAAAAGTACAAATAAGTTGTTTTATACTAAAGAAAGAAATGGGCTTTTTTTAGTGCTTTTAAAATTAAAAGGTTCAATTATCAATTTTTTTTTTGACTATATAATAAAATATTTTTGTCTAAAGAAAATGCCATCTGTCAAAATAAAATAAAATTTTATAATTTTTGTACCCAGGGATACCTTATGAAAAGTAGATTTGATTTTTAAAAAATCTTTAGACAGACGACGAACGCTTAGAGCCTAAGTAGCAACGCACCGTGAGTATCTTATGTGAAATGAGAAGCAGAGGGAAGACCAAAAAATTTAGAAGTTTGGGAGAAAAGAAAAGATCTATGTAGCCATCAGAATTCACATTCTAGGGATAAAGGAACAAATAAACTGCGAAGTTTGGGGCCTCTCCAGATAAACTGTAATGGGCTGCATGAGAAAGGCATTTCGCCTTTCTCTATTAGGAGCTGCCAGGAGAAAAATTATATTCCGGGAGGAAAAAATAGGGAAAACACCTATTTAAAATCAAGAGGTCACTTGCAGCTCATCTTAGGGCAAAACAGAAAGCTTTTTTCTAAAAGTAGGGTCATTATTACGGCGAACAGCTCTTTTTTGGATGAAATTAAGAATAATATGAGTTATAGGAGACGCTATTTCTTAAACATGAGAGTATTTCAAAAAAGATCTAATGTGCGTCCATATAGAGTACCTATATAGATTCTGAGGAGAAATATTTTCTGGCTCGAAAAAGAAATTCGGATTTTTTCTAAGCTTTCGTTGCTATGGATATAACGTGTTTGTATGAATAATTGTTACCTCCTGGGATCACTGGACTATAATGTTCCATTTATGCCTTTCTCCCTGGTGATCTGTTGAAATACACAAAATTTTACATTCACAAGTCGAAATCGTTCATACATTTCGAAAAATATATACAAGATAAACAAAAATAATGAATTAAATTAATATTTCCCATAATTCAAAAACTGTTTAATTAAAAAATACATTTTTCGTTGGTCTGATATATACAAGATAAAAATCTTAAAATAATAAAAATATTTTTTATTTGCTTTAATTTAGCAATGGGCAGATGGAGCGAAATACCTAATATTTTTAGTATAATTTAGGCTTATGCACTTGATAAGTTAAATTAAAATAACCTAGGTTTAAATTATTTGCCCCTATTTAATAAATAACAAATAAAGCTTCGAGTAATAATCTTAACCATTTTTTTGGGAACACTGCTAAATTAGAATTCTACTTTTTCTGTTCTGGTATTTACACCAACTTTAAATTAGAAGGTTTTCTTTTTTACCCTGTTTTAAGTTGTTTCTTTAATTAAATAATAAAAGAACTAAGTTTTTGTTCAAAAAGTTACTCTCCTATTCAATTAAAATAAATAATTTCTGTGCTAGCGCTCAGAAAATATATATATATAAAAAAAATAAATATATAAAGCATTTGATTAATAAAAGTTAATCCATTACCTGCAGCACTAGACTATAATCTTATATTTCTGCCTTTCTCCCTGGTGATTTGTTGAAATACACAAAGTTTTTTATATAGAGTGGTAAAAGTAATACTAAACAAAAAAACAATAATCACACGTGCTCACGGACTAATACTAAGTGGCCCGAACGATTCGCTTTCCCCGTTTCTCCTGAAAATCTTTAGCTGTAGTTTGTAATTTTCCTGTAATTGTAGGTAAGTATAATTGCTTCAGATAATAAACGAAAACGGTTTATTCTGTAAGCTGGGGACTGTACGCGTCATCCTTTTCCTCCATTAAAGGCTTTAAAAGATTCTTTCCTTGTTTCCAAGGAAAATGGCAAAAGTCTGAATGAGAATTTAAAGGAAAACTTGTATTATATATTATATTGTAAGTATCAGCGACGATAATCTACTGGTACGTGACCAGAGGACTTTTCCGCACGTGCCAAAACGTGTGTTAAAGGAAATGGTTTCCTTGCATATGTAGGTACGTAATATGTATAGGGTGTAAAGAATTCGACTAAAAATATTTTACCTTTGCATATAAAAAAATCTTATACAGAATGGTATTAATTTAAACGTACGGAAAACAGTGACAGAATAGACAGATTTGACAACTTACAACCCTACATTTAACGATATAAACACATGTGCCTGACAAACAGTACGAATTCTATCGCAAAATATCCACAGCAGATCTTTATTTATTTGTATTTTATACCTGGAACAAGTTGCTTGAGCTTGCGAATCCGAGATTTTTGCTTTGGCCGTAATGCGCTCCTCAACAAACTTCATTTTTACAGTCTTCCAACTAAATTTTATTCTTGGCTTTAGAGTTTTCTTTTTAATTGACGCATATCAGTTTTTGCAGGTGGTCACTCTTCTAGCTTTCATCATAGTTTTGCTGACTATAGTATCCTTTAATCTTATATTCACTTTCTCGAGTCACTTTTAATCTGTATAAACTGCATTATCCTAAATCAGATCCTGTTTGAACTTTCTCCGAGGAATTGCGTCTCCCACAACTTATAGCAAAAAAAACCGTTCTCTTTATTAATGATCCCACTCTTAAAGAAAAGCTTTTTTTGGCCACAGATAAGCTGTAACGAATCTATCGCTCTTTTATAAATATTTTCACAGCTTTTACCCCGTGAAATTAGAAAACAAAATTTTTCCTTGAGCAGCTCCCAATAGAGCAACACGAAGTATTACTCTTATGAATCCCTGCTGTCTGCAGGGATTTTCATCCCCCTTCTGGCCTTCAAATATTTAAGTCCCGTGGTACTAAACTACATCTTACCTTACTCAACCACCAATAGTACATTAGTAGTTAGGTTTTAAGCCTTCGTGGACTGTGTAAGATAAAAAAATAGTTTTAACATTTTATTTTTGTCTGCAAGTTTATAAAGAATAAGGCACTAAAAAGTCTATAAATTGGACTTTTTTGTTTTATATAATCCATCGTTTAACATGTTCTAGTTACACCCTGCATACAGGGTGGCACAATAGTGAGACAAAGTACCATATCACCTCCTATTAAAGAGATAAAAAAAGTTACATACAAAAGTTGTAGTACATATGGTGGTGCATATTTTAAAAATGTTTTCAAATATACAAGGTGTTTTAGAAACACCTGGCGTTCACTTTTTTATTTTTTTTTAATGGAACATCCTAAATATTATGGCATTTTGGATTTTAGGTAAAATTCTAAACACATTTTATGTATATTGTCCTACACCTAGGTTTAACCCTTTTTAAAATATTTTAAATTGTATGTCAAAAATGACGTTTGCAGGCCATATTATAATTAGCAATTTTATTTATACGGAAGTCTTTAGTATTGGATTAAGGTTGGTTTTCTTATAGAAGAGGACCCATTTTAGTAGGGTGTGTTGATATTTTGATAATAAATAGGTACATGGTCATCAAAATCGATCAGTTAAAAGTTAATCCAAAAAACGTAAAAAGACAATTTTGCTTTTAATGGAAACCCTGTATTCTTATAACTTATTTAGTATTAGTAAATAAGGTAACCTTGCATGAGATTGTCTATACCAAAAATTTATAGTTTTCAAAATATTTACAATTTAACACTTGTCTATTGTAAAAGTTCTATACGGCTTTTATTTTTTTTTATTAGTTGGCCATGACGACGTTAAAAAAAAACGTAATTACTACAGAAATGAAACGATTTATTGTCTCTAGATATTATAACTATAAACAAATATTAAATAACACATATTAAACAAATAAAAAACCACCTAATTAGGTGTTCATAATGTCCGCCACCTTCCTGAATGCACAATGCAATACGTCTTTCAAATTCGTTACTTAAATTTTGACACATTTCTGCATTTATCTGTTAAAAGCAGTTTCTAATTCCAATTTTAATGTCTTCTTTTGTTGTAGGCTGTATTTTATATACATGCTCTTTCACATACCCCCATATGCTAAAATCCATTTTAGTGAGATTGGGGGATTTAGAAGGCCATGAAACAGGCCCTCTCCGTCCAATCCATCGATCTGTATGTCTCTCGTTCAAAAAAGTTTTGATCGGCCTCGTATGATGAACTGGGGCACCATCATAAAGAAACCACATTTCCTGTTAACTTTTATTTGGTACTTGAGCCAATAAATTTGTTAAATGGTTTTGCAAAAAGTTCAAGTGTATTTACACTTTCGTTTCTATAGAATGTGTCTTCATCCATGAACAGTACCAAATCAGCTAAATTTATTTGCTGATTTTTTTTATTTAGTGTCCAATGACAAAATTCCGATCTCCTCTGTTAATCTTTGGGAAAAAATTCCTGAACTTGTTGAATATAGTAGGGATGCATTTTTTGAGACTATAGTATTCGTTAAACTGTCCTTTGTTCAATATCAACTTGTTGTGAAAGAGGTCGCTGTCCAATATGCGGATTTTCGGTTACCGTACATTAAATTGATTTTCTTCAGTTTGTTCAGGTTTTTTTCTAGTATTTTTGTTGTATGCTACACTGCCATTTCTTTTAAAACGCTCCAAAAATTTTTCAAATGCTCTTCTCCCAGATTGCCGCCTCTCGGAAAATCGTTGTTAGTATAATTTTTTTGTTAATAACGCATTCTGGTCACTAGCTCCTAACGCGAAGACCATATTGACCGTTTCGGCTTATAAAAAATTCATAATTTAAAATGTTATTTCAAGTTTTAAATTAATTTGTTATAAAATGGAAGATAATATACAACAAGATATCTTCCTACCCTCAGATGAAAATCGGTTTATGACTTTTATCTCTTTAATGACTTTTATTACTTTGGTCTTTGTCATGGCCAACTTATAAAAAAACCTAAAAGCCGTATAGAATTTTTACAATAGAAAAGTGTTGAATCGCAAATATTTCGAAAGCTATAATTTTTTTTTTTTGTGTAGAAAATCTTATACTAGGTTTTCTTATTTATTAATGCCTAATAAGATAAAGTTATAAAAATACAGTGTTTTCATTTAAAAAATTGACTTTTTACGTTTTTTTTTTGTTTAACTTTTAATTGATCGATTTTGATCACCCTGTTCTAATTTATTATTGAAATATTAACACACTCTACTAGAATAGGTCCCCTTCTATAAGAAAACCAACCTTAATCAAATGGTAAAAACTTCCGTATAAATAAAATTGGTAATTATAATATGGCCTGTAAACGTCAATTTTGACATAAAATTTAAAATATTTCAAAAACCGTTAAACATAGGTATAGGACATTATACATGAAATGTGTCTAGAATTTTACCTAGAATTAAAAAATGCCATAATATATAGGATGTTCTATTAAAAAAAATAAAAAGGCAAACGCCAGGTGTTTCTAAAACACGCTGTATATTTAAAAACACTTTTAAAATATGCACCACCATATGTACTACAACTTTTGTATTTGACATGTTTTTGTATCTTTTTAATAAGACGTGATATGGTACTGTGTCACACTATTGCGCCACCCTGTATATACCCCTATACCTAATAATTTATAACTTAGCACTTAAAAAATAGTAAAAAATATTCGACACATTGTATCAGCAGCTAAATAAACTTTATTTTCGTGATTCTGTTCTATCAATATTTTAGTTTTTAGATAAACATCCAGACGCCTCTTTAACAGTTAGACAGGAGAATCTTCACATTTTTGACTTGGTATAAATTACTTCGCCACGGGATATCGCGTAAATAACTGATTTTTTTTTCGCAAATGATAGAATAAAGTATAACAGGATGTTTAAGTATAAACAGCAAAAAATATGCGTAAATAAATATTACACGTTCGAAAAATGTGTTTTTAGCTGTACCTACACGAAAGACGAACCGATACACTGAGAAAAGTTGATGGGGATTAAAAATTCAGACTTCCTTAAATATACAGACCCAGTATTCTATTTATAGGTCATTCTATCGACCACTGGCACCACTGCTCGGTTATTATGATAGAACGGCAAAGGAAGAGATATAGAAGTGGGGTTAGTCACAGGGTACACGTGCCACAACTTACGCTAGGCAAAGTCATCTGACAGTAAGAGGTATAATATTAAAATATAGAAAATACAACGCACGACCCGTAATAAGCGGTGTCACAGACGAATCTATGTTGCCAAACTTCTTTGTCAGGTAAAACAGGGCTGAAAGTATTTAAAAATTAAAAATAACTTTTGAAAAGAAGCGAATGATAATATTAACAAATAAAAGATTTAAAAATATGGTAATTATTTACAAGTGGGGTCAACCCTATTTTTGGCCATAAAAATTAGATGAATTGATGGATCATCATAATGTATTTTTAATTCTTAGTTTTTAAGGCAGATTTATGATAATAATAGCAAAAATATCAAAAAATTAATATTTCAATTAAAAAGTCAACTTTGGAACTTCAAAAAATCGTTATTTTTGCAAATTATCTTAAATAACTTTTATTCTCATTGTCTTTAAGCTTATTGTTATTTTTTTTCGCAATCTACGTTTAAAAACAAAGAATTAAAAAAAAATGATGTCAAAATGAGTTTTGGTTAGCTTTTTAAATTGTTCGTTTTTTTATATATTTAAAAAATGTATATATCAAAAATATAAAAAAAAAAAAAAATTTTATGCAAAAACATGAAATCCAATAAGTATTTTCGCCGCTATCTAATCGCGAGACGATTTTTTGAAATTTTAAAGTTGATTATTTAGTTGCAAAACTAACTTTTTTAATCAATTTTTTTTCAAATTGTTCGTTTTTTATGTATTTAAAAAAAAAATATCAAAAACATAAAAAAAGATAAAATAGAAATTTGATCCAAAAACATGAAAACTAATATTTTTTTCAACTTTTAAATGCAAAAAAGCTATCGAAATCTTTATTGTTTTTTTACGACATTTTTTATCATAAATGTGCCGTAAAAACAAGCAGAATAAAAAAAATCTTAAATAAAAAATGTTTATTTTTTACCTAGATATTGCCAAAAATAGGGTTGACCCCACCTGTAAATAATAACCAAAAGTATATATAATGCGAATTTACTTTTTCAAAAATTATATTTGGGAAATATAATCGTTATTTTAGCGAATAGAAGTTGGGGTCAATACGATTTTTAAGTAATTTATTTAAAACATTAATTTTTGTTTTAGTTTTTGCATAAACCCCTTATTAAAACATTGCTAAAAAGTAGATAATAATGTTCCCGATACAAATTTGTCGTTGATGATAGACCATCAGTTATTTTTTGTGGCATTAAAAAAATAATTTACTTTTGTTACTTAAATATTTTTAAAAACATAACACGGGTTCACAAAAAAAGTGGTGTGAGCTTTTCAATCAAATTGTCTATAAAAAAGTTATATAGACATTTTTGATAAGATAAATATTAAGGGAGATATCCTGAAATCCTGAAAATTTGTTTTTTTTTTGATTATAACTCGAAAAATATTGCATTTAGACAAAAAGGTTATATAACTTAAATTAAAGGTCTTATAAAAACACATTGTTTATGTTTAATAAAGTTTCGTGTATCTTTTATAGTTTTTAAGATATTGACGTTTTAAACTTAAAAAAAAAATCGTTAAATCTGGAATTACGCCTTTTCTCGATTATTTGCTGTTTGACCCCCAATTTTGACTTCAGATTCGTGTTCAGCGAAAAAAATACTTCAGAAAGTCCTAGTCCGGCGCCCAGCACATACCGCTTTTTTTGTGGGCCTGTGTAATCTATACTTGTTAATTTCTCGGAAAATATTTTTTTAAGGTTTGATTCACTGTGAAACAAACGTTTACGACTTTTGTATTTAAAAAGTCACAATGCCAACTGCATAATGATGTATAAACATGAGTATTTGTCATGGTTAAAATAAAGTTTTATTTTTCAATTTAAATTTACTTATTTGAAAAAAAAAACGCTTTTTCTAATCCTATAATTTGTCACACTGTTTATGTGAACAGACTTTCATTTAAAAAATAGTTTTATAGTTAAAATATGGTATTGTTAAAGCGACCAAAATTTAATAAGCTGGCGAATTTAGTTTTTCGCAATTATGCTTCCTTGGAAAGCCTATATTCGGCAACAATAGCGTACATCCGCGCCTCAAACGACGCTTTAAAGCTGTGGTTTAAGTATATCTGACTGATTTATATTGTTGTCAAAGAGTTTAAATGTAAATAAAATTGTCTGTATTTTTATTTTTATACGTTCTTTGCTCACTAACTATTACATATTATTGGTGGCTAGTTTTTTTTGTACCACTGGTTCTGAAACTACTTCCGACAGTGACAAGTATATTTGTATTATTTTTTAAGTAGCTTTTCAGCTGTATCGATTTATTTAGTCCTAAATAATATTTGTGATCCTTTTAGTTAAAAATTCGGGAATGAAGAAAAAAAACAAAACGAACTCGCAGATATACAGGGGTATTAAGTGAAAGGGCTTTTAGTATTAGGATAAAGAAAAACAACACGTATTGATTGATGCCCTTTTCTTTCCCCCATTTGTTTGTTTTGTAAATATTATTGTTTTATTGTTGACGCTCAATGCCTGAGAGACGGAAATGCATGGACTTGCTCACGTGTCAGTTGTATATTTTATCTAGCTTGCCACACAGCGTTAGTTTTAACGATAATTAAGTCTGATAAAAAGGTAATTTAGTGCTTATTCTGAACTAAAAATGATTGAGTTAGTTGTAAAAGTTTTTATATTAATATTGCTTTACTAAAAGTCATAGTAAAACTAAAAACAAATAAAGATGCACACATTTGGCGTTTAACAACACTAAAAATCATATTACATCAAAAACTTTTTTAAAGAAGGATCGTTATCTTGGCTCATTGTCTTTATTTAGTTGAAATTACTTCTCACTAATTAATAAGGATGTCGGTCATCTAGGAAAATATACCTAAATAAATTTTAGTTGTAAAGTTTCTAATGAAATATTTTAAAATAAGAAACAAAATAAAAGTCAATTAAGAAAAGTTGACTTTATTAATATAATTTTGATACTTTTTGTCGTTTTGCTGTCTTTATTCTGAAGCCACTTAACTGAACTGATAACTGTATCCAATATTGTGAGAAAATAAAGAGTAAGATAAGTTTAAATCTTAATAGTTCTGGTAAGTTGCAGAGTCGTTTAAGGAGAATACAGAATACGTTTGGTTTTACAAAAAGCTTGGATTCCTCTTTCGAGTCAAGGAGTTTTTTTCTCTTCCAATCTGTTTGAATCCCAACTTAGACCTTCATTGAAATACTGTTCCCATGTCTAGGAAATAGCGTCTCCTACAACTCTTAACATTACATTCAAAGTAGAGCCGTTTACCCTATTAATAACTTCATTCTTACGAAAAAGCTTCCGTCTCTTGTCTACTTACAAACTGCAGTGGACCTGTCGCTATTTACTATGTAGTTTCACGTGTTTTGCTTCAAAAAGTTACCAATAAAACATCTTTCCTAGCAGCTTCCATTAGAGCAACATGAGGTGTTACTCTCAGGTATCCCTTTACAGTCATTCTGAAGAGGCCCCAAACGTTTCTAAATATATAAATCTTTTAGTTTTATAATAATAAACTGCCTTTACTTTACCTAAGATACATGTAAGCTTTGGTGAACTATCCCAAGATTAAGGAACAACAATATTTAAACACCCTTAAAAATTATTTAGTTTTTGTCTGTTTTATAATTTTTTTTAATATATGGAGTATAAGCAAATTATATATACTATGTAATAAAGGGTAATTAAGCGAAACGAAGTAATTAATAAAAATAATTAATCTACAAAGAGAACTGTGAATCGTAAAAAAGAGTATTGTGAAAAACAATTTAAAAAAGCATAACAGCTTAATAGATGCATAAAGGGTCAGTAATAAAGCTCCATCCATGTAAACAAGGAAAATTATTTTGATAAAATGTGGATTTTCGCCGTAAACGGGGATCATACGTGGCTCATCGCCGTGTGCATCATAAACACAACAGGTGGTTTGTTTTGTTGTGTTCCCCGAGCGGTATACACATACGTGTGTGTCACTCTATTAACATTATTTCCCCCAAAGTTAAGGGTTCAACTGGCGTACAATTTGTCCCGCAGCGGTAGCCTGTCAAAAAAGATTATGATGTAATTGGGTATCTCTTTTTCTCTTTTGATTTCTATATTATGTTTTTATTTTTAATTTGCTGTTAATTTATTGTTTAAGTGAGTAAACAGTTTAATTAAGTATTTTGAACAGAATCAAATAAAAAATATTTTCATTATGGTTGTTAATAACACAATATTTTTTTGAAAATATTTTAAAATGAACGGTAGCTAAAAGTTTAGCCTAAACATTTTAAAGTAACAGGTGTTGCTCCATGTACCATTAGGACCCAAATCAATATGGCAGTAGATAAACTTAAATATTTGAAAAATTTACATTCATATTTTTTTGTCTGACGACAATCCACGAAGGTACTAATGTATCGTGGATGTCGGTACGTTAGTACTAGTTTTATATTTTAAAGAATCTAAAGGTGAAAAAGAAGAAAAAGCTGTGGAAAGATCGAGGGTTCTTTGGATGGACGGTAAAGAGATGAAGGAGGGTATCACTTTAGATTGCCTTATTAAGTTGTTGTAAGGGAAGAAATACCAAAAAAAGAAGGAGAGATCCCGTACAGTTCGTTAGTGGGCATAAGGAGCAATTAATTGTAAGAATAGTTATCAATACTGCCAGCCGCTTTTCTTTAGATATAATCCAGACAGATTTATTTTACATGTTGAAAATCGAAGCTGTTTGCAGCTGATGTGGCTCGGAATGTGATGTGTTTATACCATCTTAGGTTATTCTAAAAATAAAGCCATCAAATTTAAATAGTTCTTTGTTCTGTCGAACTTGGCCGCTTTTAAGTATATATTATAAACAGTTTGTTGCTCAAATGCCTTCGATTAATCAAGAGCAACGATCTGGGATTCGACAAGAACTCAAGGAACTTGTCTTAAATAGATGAAAGAATATCTGCTGTGAATCTTTTGTGACTGAATACGTACTGTTTGTCATCGCCTAAAAAAAAGAGTACTGTCGTCAACGAAATAATAAATGGAGTTATTTATGGAAAAAATAAATTTGATTAACGTAAAGAAGACATTAAAATGGTACCTATTCTAACCCTTGAGGCATGCAACAATGATTGGATTATAGCCTCACTTAATAGGTTGCAATATTAAAGACCGTGCGGGGTCAGTCTCAGAGCCAAGGAAGCATCGTTTTTAAGCCCCTGGAGTCCAATAAAAAATACAAATTTGTATAAAGAATTTTAAAAACAAGACAAATAAATCGGCAAAGTTTGTGCTAGAAAATATCTTGTGGTTCACTCAAGTTCTTAATTTAACCGTCTACAAACTAAAAACTATAAAATATAAAAAATAAAACAACATAATACACATTTGTCAAAAAGAAGTTATAAAATGCGACAAACCTATAAAAGGCAGTAATCGGTGTGATTGAAACCCAAAAAGAAATGGGATAGAATAAATGTCGCCATATATTAAGGAAACATAAATAGAAAACAGAAATATTCCGATCAAATTTTGATGGTTATAGGGGAATTAGAATTTTGATATTGCAAATGGATTATTTATTGTAAGATTTATTTTTTGTTCGGGTGTCATCGTCTTTTATATTTCGTTATTTATAGGTTATTCCTTCTTTTTTTATTTACAAGGTGGTCTATAATGAAAATTTTAGAATTTAGCCCTTTATTTAATCAATGACAACAACGTTAACTTTATCATCTTAAGAAAGCCCACTAAGGCTTAAAGCCTAAGTACTATCGTACCGTAGGTGTCTCGCGTAAGAAAGGAGGATCTTAAGATAAAAAAAGATATTCATTATTACAGACAAATCAGCAAAAAACTTGCCAAGTCAAAAAAAAGAACTTGGTCTAATTTTAGGTCTCAGCACCTTAAGAGATAGAGATTTTTGAATTGGAACCTGGCCCTTAATTTACATAAGAGTTTTTGGTATAATTTTATTAACACGAAAACAAAGATTTGGAGGTTTAGATGAATATGAAAAACCTTTGCAGTCGAGATACTCTATGAATGAAGGAACGAACAAATGGTCTTCCCACAACTGTAAAAGAATGCATAAAAGTTGTACTCGGCGTTCTTCTGCTAGAGAAGGGATTTATTTTCTGCTTTCTCGGAACAGAAACCGTAAAAGAGAGTGACAAGTCTCCGACAAATCGTCTGTATGCAAGAAAAGAAAGCTTCTTTGTAAAAGTAGGGTCATTAATAGGGCAAACAGCTCTTCTTTGGTTAAAATCAAGAAGGATAAAAGTTGTGGGAGATGGCCAGACATGGAAACGGTACTTCTAAGAAGGTTTGACTTGGGATACCTTCAGAGCAGTGGCGTAGCCAGGTGGGGGCCAGGGGGGCGACTGCCCCCCCCGCCCCTCTAGACCAGCGCCCCTGCGCCCAAATAAACCTACCGTATAAAACAGGTATTATTTACAACATACTATGCTGCGCTTTAAACATTTTTTACTTGCTGGTGTAATTTTAGAAGTCATATTTTAAAATAATATTTGTCCACACTTTTTGTTAATAATTTTTTTGTTCCACAGTCACAGATTTATTTTTTTATCTGGGCCACAGTGTCAGCGGAGCGGTTATTCTCTTCAAAAGTACTAACACCGCGGAAAAAGCCGCTGAGCGCGGCATCCGTTTGTGGCGGCATTTCTTTTATTTTTTCGGTATTGGATATATCCCAGAATTGTTTACTTTATTTTTTAATATTGCAAATCGGCAGATTTCAGACGTATGTTATTTATTTCTGGTACTCATATTCTCCTCTTTGTGGTGTTATTAAGTCGTTTATTGTCTATGCAAGGGTAAACTTGTTAGGAGTAAAAATGGATAAAAAAAAGTCAGGTGCTCAGTTCAGGAAGGAATATCGTGAAAAAAAATGATGTTAGCGCAACACACAGCCAAAAATTACAAGATTTTTTCAAGAAAAACTGCTGGGTAAGAACATTTTTTTATATTGTCATTATTTTTCCTGTCTGGCCTAAAGTTTCAAATATAAATTTGTTTGTTTATTGTTGTGTGTTTTTTTTTAATAAAAATATTTTAAGAAATAGAGCGCCCCATTAAACGTTGGCTTTTGAAAGGTTGACTACGCCACTAGAGTATACAGCTTAGAAGAGGAGAAATATTGTGTGGCTTAAAAAAATGAATTTGCGTCCTTTTAAAACTCGCTATAACCTGTTTATGCCATTTAAGGTTATACTCGGACTTTATTTTTTATGGGATCGGTGAAAGAATTTTTGGTATCTAAGATAATTTAGTTGTATTAGTTTCTTGCTTTAATGTTAGCATATCGATTTTAAAAACATATGTTGTAAAGAAACTTTTTGTGAGCTTGGCTTTTTAAAAGTTTTTAAGATGGCTGTGCTTGACATCAGTGGTAGCACCTGTCCCCCATGGTTAATATCACTTCTTTGTCAACTATCTATTATGCTCTTATATTATAAAAGCTGAACCAAAGAATATAAAACCTGAATAATTGAGGTTTTATATTCTTTGGCTGAACTTTGGTGTCGGTCTTTAATAGAATTGCCTATGAACACCGAGTTCTGTACTCGAAGTCTTCTTTAGTAATACCAATGGTAAGCAAGCAGTTCCCTGTTGTCGAACAATGCTAAAATAATTTAATCAGCCAACAAGATAATTGCTTTATATTACTGGCATCCTAAGGACATTCAGTGGCAAAATCGTTGAAGTAAATGAATACATTATTTTATAAAATAAAAATGTTTTTTTGATCCACTATTTTTTAAACCATCTACAGTTACCCAAGGTTTTGTTTTTTACTTTGTATTTTTAATTTTATTTTAAACAACGTCTATGGCTGGTTGTAAAGAAACTAAAACTATAAATTTTTCCGTTTCGAGGCGGGGGCGCTTAATGTAATTGATGTAGTCAAGACTAGGACGCGACAAAAACTCCATAATACAAACCGTTTAAAACTTTGGAAACATTTAACTGCGAGAAAACTCTTATAAACGCGCCAGCGGGGATAAGTTGAAAAAATCGTTTAACTTTAGTTTCGAGAACATAAAACGCCATTATAGTTTGCTTTTTTGTAGCTGAATGACATAACTGTGCTTAAATGTTACCTGTTTAAAATTTAAAAAAAAAGTGTTGTAGGTTAAGTCTATATAACAAAATAGAGATTAAGGTTTTTTTACAGTCTGTAATATATCTTGCGTGAAATTTTTCTTGTATTCGATTTTATTTTAAACCTTTAAGGTGTGGTTACAGTTTGAGAAATTTTTTAAACTGCGCCGCAAACTTTTTTGCTGCAATTTTTCCTTCATGAAAAAAGGATATATCAGGCTCTATTTTTTTGCAGCGGTTCGGTTATTTGAGTAATTATTTTAGTAAGTTTTTAGTTTATAGTATTAAGGTATAAACTTTAAAATATTTTACCACTTAAATTTTAAAAAGCGTCGAGGGTTCGTTAAAATATACATACAACTGAACAATTCATGTGTGCATTCACTTTATACTTAAATTCCCAACTCTGTGTTCACACATCGGCGTCGTGGTTGGGCCCAGTAGGATCTTTTGGAACATGCGCTAGAGTTGCTGGTTATCGGCAACTCTTTTGGCTAGCGTATGGAACGGGATCCGAAGCTAAGATTAACACAAGGCTTAACTCAAGGTGTTAGCATACCGTGCTGATAAGTGTATGACATCCTGTGCCTTAAACAGGTGTCTCCAACGGTGCCTCTGAGACACAGGGCGACCTCTCAGAGTATCTAGCCTTACTGCTGTAATGCGGGGCTCTGCCGTGGTGGACTATTACTTCCCAAGCTTCAAACAGAAAGCGGACAGAACCACTTTCATAGGAAAAAAGTGACAAAGGTGCGCTGACCGAAACGGATAGATCCGCTTCCAGAGGTACCACTCAAGGTCACAAGCAGACAAAGGTGCGCCGACCGAAACGGGTGTATCCGTTTAGAAAGGTGTCCCTGAAGTCACCGGCGCCTGTTTCACGGGGAAGGGCTAATCCATCCCGAACAAACAGGTGCTTAGAAGGGTTCCCTGACTCCAAACAGAAGGCGGACAGAACCGCCTTTATAGGAAAAAAGGTTCCCTGGCTTTAAACAGAAAGCGGATAGGACCGTTTTCATAGGGTAAGGCCGGAGATGCAGCCTCAGAAAGAACATCTGGTTCCTGTAACAAGGACCTGGTAGCTACCCATGTCACTAGACCGGGAGAGGAGGGCATGACGGATCTAATCGTCTGCTCGTCATACTCTCCAGGAGAGAGGGACACCAGAACACATCAGAACACATTGTGCTCGTGTCCGGTAGCGACACGAGTAAGAGGAGATGTAAGAACTCTCTCCCAATCTGGTATCGGATTCATTAGAAGTCCGGTCCTATTGAGAGAAATATAAAAAGGTGTGAGCCACAATAGACCGAGCGGTCGCACTGGAGGGCGTAAAAAGTCCACTCACTTTAAACCTACCTACCTACCTATACTTAATTTTTTAAAATACTTAAATAACTTGTTTGAAAATGTCAGTAAGTTGGTAAACTTAAATGTCAAAAGAAATTACAGCAATAAATGTTAAACTGTAAAAATTTTAAACAAAAACCCATGCAAGAAAAACTGCAGAAAGAACAATTTTAGGCAAGAAAAGTTTAAAACTGTAAAAATGTCTTTACAGTTAAAACCTAATTCTGCACTTTTTTTTTGCTGATAAGGTTTACTAACTTAATGAAAGTTGGAAACAGCCTATTTTATAATTTCCAAAATTCTTGTAAAAATGAAAGCACAAACAAATTTTTTAGTTGTTTCAATATACTTAAACCAATGCTCGACGCTTATACAGGGTGTCTGGAAATAACGCTTAAATAATTCTAGAGGTGATTCTACTTGTTAAATTATGAAGAAAAGTTCATATCAACATAGGTCCGCAAATGCGTCATAAGTTCGCTATGGCGATTCAAAAATGGCACCGGGATATAGGTATTATTTTATATTTCTGGAACCCTTTCAGATAGTCATCTGAGTTTCGGCATATAAATTGCTTTTAATAGTAGGTTCTTTTTAGTCTTTTTACTAAATTATTATTTTAATCAGGGGCGTGCCGACATTTTTATTAAACGTCAAATTTTTGCAGTTTTCTTCAGAAATTCTGATTTTACGGTATAAACAACAAAAAAAAGAGTCTTGTCAGGCTAGCCGTTTTCGAGAAAACACTCTTTAAAGAAAATAGTGCATGCATGGTCGCCCAAGCAAAAGACTATTCAGGCATTTTTTGAAAGGCGAGAACATTTTTTTAATACACTGTTATTAACACAAATAAAATCAAATAAACTTTATTTTTAAACCTTATGTAAAATTCTTTTATCGCAGAAATATGGCGTTTAATAAAAATGTTTTTTTTGCTATGATGGCCTTACAAACTGGTGTATTGGCCAGAAATAAAAATGTAGACAAATTAAATCAAGGCCTCCCCTCTCGGTACGCCCCTGATTAAAAAAAATAATTTAGTAAAAACAGTGAAAAGTGCCTAGTATTAAAGGCAATTTATATGCCAAAACTCAGATGACCACCTAAAACGGTACCAGAGATATAAAATAGGACCCCTATATCCCGGTGCCATCTTTGAATCGTCATAGCAACCTTATGAAGCATTAGTGGACCTATGTAGCTGTGAACTTTTATTCATAATTTAACATGTAGAATCATCCCTAGAATTATTTAAACGTTATTTCAGGACACCCTGTATAGGTTAATTGTATATTGGTAATATATTTTTTAGGCGATTGTTTATTTATAAGTATTATAAACTTACACACAATCAGCAGTAATAGTTCTTATTAATAAACGAATATAGTATAGGCAACTCAAAATACACAAAACAAAACATTGAGTCTATTTATAACCTTGTCCTTGGGCTTAGGTCTTCTGACCCTACGAGGTGAAACAATCAAGATTGTGGGTGAGGTAAAATATTTGGGTGTCATCCTGGACTCTAAACTTACCTGGAACCAACATCTTCAGAAAATAAGAAAGAAAGCGGAGATGACTCTTATGTTAATCAGACGCGCTCATGGGAGAACATGGGGCCTTAAACCAAACATGGTTTATTGGTTATACACCATGGTGGTAAGGCCTATGATATCATACGCATCACTGGTATGGTGGACAAAAATGCGACAAAGAACTGCTGTTACAGAACTGGCCAAGGTACAGAGACTTGCTTGCTTAGCTATAACAGGAGCAATTAAAACAACCCCAACAGCAGCCATGGAGTGTCTCTTAGACCTTCCACCACTTAACCTCATAGTGATGGGAGAGGCAAGAATGAGCTACTTCCGACTGCAACAAAAACCAACTGGTGTCTACGCTAGTTTGGGACACAACAACATAAAAAGTGAGGTTGGCGGCAACATCCTGGACGAGAGAAGAGACCGGATGATTCCCCAATACTCATTTAACAAAAACTTCGAGGTAAAAATTCCAGATCGAAGTGAGTGGCAGCAAACCGATCTTCCCGGCACGGTTGTAGACATCATCTGGTATACGGATGGTTCCAAAACCGAGCAGGGAACTGGAGCAGGCGTGTACAGTGAAATGAGGAATTCACAATTCTCCATTCCACTAGGAACACACAGTTCTGTATTTCAAACGGAAATATATGCTTTACTGCACTGTGCAAAAGAAAATAACAGGGCTTATAAAAATAAGCGGATCTGCATAATAACAGACAGCCAAGCGTCACTGGGGGCACTAGTAAACCCCAAGGTAACGTCCAAGCTGACATGGGAATGCCAAAAAGAACTGGAAGTCTTGGGAGAACGCAACAGAGTAACTCTCTTGTGGGTACCAGGACATTCGGGAATAGAAGGCAACGAAAAAGCGGATGAGCTAGCGAGACAGGGATCATCCACACCATACTTTGGACCAGAACCTGCCCTTGGAGTGACCAAAACCACAGCACGAGGGCAAACCAGGGAATGGATCCGAAACAAACACGAGGAATACTGAGGAAACCTCAGTAGAATTAGATATGGAAAAAGCTTCATAAGGGGCCCATCCAAAAAAACGAAGGAAGAACTACTCAGACAAAGTAGAAAAAGACTTCGCATAACGGTAGGGTTGCTAACAGGCCACGATAGCCTAAGACGACACCTACACAAGATAGGCTCATACATTGGGGACCCAAGTTGCAGAATGTGCGACGAGGGGGAAGAAACAGCCTACCATATCCTGTGCGAATGTGAAGCATTGAATCACAAAAGACAGGCATTATTTGGGCAACCGAAAATGAGCCAACAGGAATATATTAAACAACCAGTCTCGGGGTTATACAGACTTGTGGAAGGAACGAGACTAATGGGAGGATTGGTATAAATGATAATGGGAGATTAGGCACAAAAAGTCCAAGAGGCTGCGCTGCCTCCGGTAGTAAATCAAGACGGCTCCCAGAGAAGAAGAAGAAGATAACCTTGTCACTTGCAAAACAGTGATTAAAGCACCGGTCAAGTTTTTTGTCAAAAAATAAAATACATTACGAAAAAAAATTCAAATAATATCATAACTTCTACAATTTAACAACGAAACGATCGCTGAAAAAAATATTGTAACTGAAACTGACTCGGGCATTAATTGGCGATTAATGATTACCGCGTTACGGCCTCGATCATTAATCGCCTCTTTTATACCCCAAATGGTTGTTTAAATTGGTACATTAAAAATCACTAAAATATTTTCAAATAAGAATACATAAATACAAAAAATGCGCCTGCCGCATTTTTCTGGCATAAAACAATTGCAGCAATTTTTAAAACTCAAAAAGTGCGCCTGCGCAGATATAAAAATTGCAGCAAGAACATTTTTAGGCAAGAAATCCTTCAAGCTCAAAAGCACCTTAAGACAAAGACATTTTTTTGGAGAACTACGTAATGTACTACTTTTAAATTGGGTACTAGATTAGGTCTTCATAACGTGCACATAATATGTCCATATTAATAGATTATGAAATACCTTTGTTCGTCTGGGTGCAGTCCACAAAGGCTTAAAGCCTAAATTCTATCATACTGTGGGTATCTTAAGTGAAGTTGTAAAGTAAGAGGCAATTTATTATCACAGAACCCAAAGATCTGGAGGTTTGAAGAGAAAGGAAAAATTTCTGCAGGCTCAACCTAGTGGAAAAATTAGTTTACCTAAAATATTAGAAAACATCGTGTAAAAATTATTTCTATCCTAAAAATTAGTTCGCAAGAAAGGTTATCAAAGTATCAAAGTCATTATCTAAAACACACGTAATAGTTAAATATATTCCAGACGGTCTAAGTGTTCCTATTACATAGTTTCGTGTGATAGCGAAAGTGAGATTATTTGCAGCTACCTATATTGGTGTTTATTTTTCTTGTTTTAGATTCATTATTAATAAAGTAGGTACTTTAACTCTTATACATCATGATTTAAAAAACTAATAATTCGTAATAACAAATGTTCAATAAGTTTTGTCGTTCGATAGGAAAAACACGCTTTTATGGTTTGAAATACATTTTATTACTCAATATAATCTTCTGTGAACCTTAATCAAGGAAGTTTAAAGGTGTATGGAAGCCCAATACTGTAGAAAAAAATTGTCCAGGCGTGCAGGGCAGCGGGAATCGGCGGATTGGCCCCGGGGAGTTTGCGCAATGAATAGTAGGTCAGGGCCGGACTTCCATAATTTTTTGTTACTATCTATAAAGTTGACATCATCAAATGTCAAATTCAAGCATTCACTGTTTTTTTATTTTTTGCACAGAATTGTTGGTTATTAAACGATACTACCATAGAATATTTAAAACTATTGTGTAATATTGGATTTTATATCATCTGATATAATATGGAAAGAATAGATGGCGCCACTTTACAGCCTTCTATTTAAATGGTCGATATTTTTGGGAGTTTTGTATTTTTACCAAAAATCTTAGTAAATAAATAAAAACACGATTTTTTTAAAAATAAATTTCAAACATTGTATGATAGTTTCATGTACTTATCACCAATTTTGTGATAAAAGAAGGGCAAGATAGTGTAAATGAGTTTAATATTATCCTAAGATTGTGGTTGTATGTTAAAAAGTGAAAATTTTTAGGCATATACTTTTCACCAATAACAAACATTCATGAGACAGAATAACAGTGGTTAATAATGTTTAGTAACCTTTGGTACCTAGGTATCCATTGTAACAGTAACCGTTAAATATTATCTGTCTACAGTATGTCGAGCTTAAAAAGTTGATAATGCCAGTTTAAGAAACCATCTAATTTCTTTTTGAACAAATACAGAAAAAGCAAAAAGGAACTTTAACATAAAATTGTACTTTCTTTTATTCAATTAGAGGGACCTGTATAAATTAAAATTTGCCTGATCCTTTAAAAGAATTAAAAGTACTAAATTATTAAATGAAATAAAAGTACTTAAATGTAAACCTTATTTCTAATAATCCACAGAAATACACAATCATTGTGGAAATCATCTAAAAGATAGTTAAGATTGCCTTACTTTTCTCACTGCTATTTTCTATGAAATTTTCATTTTCTATAATTCATAATTGATATATTATTATTTATTCGGTTTCCTAACGTTACGTCTCATAAGAAGCACCTAATTTAAATATAAGAAATACTTACCTAAAGTAAAAAATGCCGGGTATGTTACCCTTAGATTTGCAAGACAAAACCATACAACCTCTAGTCATTTTGTTACGATAATATAAGTAACAAACAATAAACACAAAATTATAGTCACAATTTAATAAACACTAATCATTAAAATAAGAAGGTTTCTATCAATCCAAAAAACTTCTGTAACCACAAAATATTATCACACAAAGCAAAACAATCGAAACTAATACGGCTCTCATCAAAGTATAATGTGTTACCTAACTACACACTGATTTATCAGTGTGTAAGTAGGCAACACATTAAATTATTTCGTAGAATTTCGTTATTGCGCAAAATCGGCGGGGCCAACTCTGACAGTTTTTTTCACACTGGGCTGGACTTTTTTTGATCGAATGGGCCATAGCATTTGGCTTCCATACACCTTTAAACTTCCTTGACCTTAATACACTTATTACATGACTGATCATTGCATTTTGGAGAACGTTTTTTACACCTTTAACTATTGACTAAAAATCAAGTACTCTTCGCTCATGTGGCTAATCCTACCCTTTTTCGAAAAAACGTCACTTTATTAAGGGGGGAGTTTTCTCCTATCACCAACATAATAGTTTCAATAAAAAGTTAAACTTTTAGTTCAAAAACTTCTAAGAGGGTTCAACATGGGCTTTGTCAAGTCTGGTATACTTGCGAGTACGACGAATTGGGAAAATTCCTCTTTTTTATA
Organism: Listronotus oregonensis; assembly: GCA_019359885.1. Classification (NCBI taxonomy): domain Eukaryota; kingdom Metazoa; phylum Arthropoda; class Insecta; order Coleoptera; family Curculionidae; genus Listronotus; species Listronotus oregonensis. The sequence goes on from JAHBCN010000012.1 coordinate 384,037, forward strand.
TTCAACCCGACAGAACTTAGGGGAATAACAGTGTAAATAAAGAAATGTTTTTTCCAAAAACGGTTAGGATTAGGGACATCAAAGAAGAGTACTTAATTTTAAGTCAATAGTTAAAGATTTGTAAAAATCGTTGTCCAAAGTTCTTATTAATGCAGAGCGTAAAAAAGGAGGTCATTAGACCCACAGCTAGTCCGTCCCTGCACCTGTGAGTAATTCACAACACTTCCTTTGATAATAATTTACTTAATATTACATCAAATTAAAATTAAAATAGAATATACCTCGTGGTTCAATGTTTATGTCTAAAGTCCTGATTTCGTTGGAGCTCTTTGGGAGCCAAAATCTCCGCTGAGAGGGCTGTACGAAAACAGTTTATAATATGTACTTGTATCTTTTTACGTGTTTTTTTTTTATATCCAGAAGATTTTCCACATATCTCCAGACACATTGTATATTTTAAACAATCATAAGTAAGGTTTAACCATCATAAATTGCGGCTTACTTAAATTGGTTTTGAGATAAAGCGTTCTTCTTAATTCCAATCATTATTAGAGCTAGTAAAAAAAAAATGTTGATTGAGCTTAGGTGTAGATTTTTGCGTAGAATTGAGTAACGTTCTTACATCGGCTTTAAATATTTATATATAAAAACGTTATTTATAGCGGCTGTACCCTTTTAAGAATATTATGAAATTTCCCTGTATTATAAATATTTTTTATAGTTTGGTAAATACAATTATTTAATGGAACGCTAAAAAGGCTCTATACTTTCTAGACATAAAAAATACAAAAATAACACCACTAAAAGCTTAAAAGTCTGACGGTCCAAACTGATGAAATTTAAAAGGGGCACAGCAAGGGAGTCGATTAACCCCAAAGTGTCATTTAAAATTAAACCCCCAATGAAAGTGAAAAGTCCTGTAATGATAATTAGATATTTAAAGAATTTTTATTAGTCTAGAAAAAGGGTTTGCTGAGTTTCATTAAGCTCTAGTGTCAATTTCTTTCTTTCAATATACAAATGCTACAAATTGTATGTCTTCCCAGAAAACACCCGGAATGAAAATTTGGTTTATATTATTCGTACTCCAAGGATGTTTATAGGCTATAAAAAAAAATAATTTGTATGGATCTATATATTCTAGACATAAAGAGGTAACTAAAATGGTAAATAGTGTTTTTTTGTTTAAAGTCCTTAAAGGACGAATCAAAAAGATTGGTCGAACCAGGTTAATAGTATAATAACCACCTTAAAATATGAAAATTAAAAAAAAGGAGGATATTTTTTTTGACAATCACAGCCTTGCCTTTTGCGAGATAAAAATCTTACTGATTTATTGTGGTTCGTTCTTGCTCTTTTAGAGTGCCATTTCTAGGCGATATTTTTAGGTAGATTCCATAAATATGACATGTGCTTCTCCATGCACGTTGCGGCTTTGGTTTTTTCATTCGTCGATCCTTACAATCCTAAACGCGCATAGCGTCTCACATTGGAACCACAGTACTAAGGTGTTTCTCTCTTCTTCTAACAGAACCTAAATGGATTGTCTTCTGACAAATTTTGTCTTCCCATGTGCTTATTTAGCTTACAATTTCCCGTAAGTTGACCTACTACTACTATTCTTACAGCCTAGCGGCTGTGGTTCAGCAGGCCTGAGGGAAACTTACTAGCTTTCGAGTACTAGGAGAAAAATCTACTAGAACACCTACCCCCGCAGCTTCGTTTCTTACCGGCTTCTCGATGTTTCTTCTTTTGTTAGCTCTACCGCCCCTGTGTTTCAAATTTTCATTACTAATTCACACTGTTTATAGAATTCTGGTTATTTCCAAAAAACCATTCAATAATTTCTATTCTCCCTTTTCTGGTATAAACCATTTTTATTTTAGTTACACTAAACACTAAGCAAATTACCTACCTACAAAATGAAAAAGCTCCCGGTGAAAGTAATTTTTTATTTTTACTTCAAACTTGCCCTGGTGTTTGTAACCACCAGCTACTGGATTGTTCAACTATTTAGGTTTTAATGGACGATTTTAAAATATTTTTTTTTATCTATATGACAGCTCATGATGGTTAGTATGGAGCCTAATTATTAGATACCGTGGGTGCCGGGTTTTTAGGTCTTTAACCCATTTTATCCCACCGTTCCATCAAAGCTGTCCAAGCACCGAAACAGGCAGATATTGAATTTCATATCGCCTCATCTGAACCCAAGGGAAGTGGTGTTTCGATGCGACAAAGACCGTTGGCATATATATGTCTCTTTGGCTCGGGGAATTAAACCCGGGTGCCCGCGAGGTGGGCAGGGTCACTGATCACTATGTCACCGAGATTACCCGTAATTCTACATAATTCTTGTGGTTCTACCATCTTCTTGTTTGTGCCTTCTTTGGCTAATCTGTCTATCTCATCATTTTCTGGGTGACCTTCTTGCCTGGATAGCAGGCCATGGTCATTCCACTTTCCTCTAGGGCATATACAGTTCTTAACTAGCCTAGTTCTAATTTTATAGCACTATTACCTAAATATGTCTCCCCGGCTGGGAATTGAACCCGGGCTGTGCATGGCGAGCAGAGACTCTGCCCACTATGCTACCGAGGAGATATGTATTGCCATTCCATTGATCTGCTGTAATTTTGTTTGGACTACTGAAGCATGTTATCCAACCCCTTGGAAGGTTTTTAAGTACCGGTATATCATATTAGGTTACCTTTTAGGAAAAGGCCCTCCTTTTAGTTTTTTTTTCATCCGGTTACATGTGTTGTGGTATTTATCAGAGGGCATGCTATAAAGATACTTCACCACCTGATTCTTTAGCTTCTCTGTTTAGCAGTTGGTAATACTCGTAATACTGTAAAGTAAAATAACACACCCTTTTATAAGAGACAGATAGTTAATAATATAGCCACTTAAATAAATATAAATGTTTTATTTGATTAGCAGGAGCTTTAATTATAACCAATCTGCGCAGACCGACTTGAAATGTTTATTATTAATTTTTATAAACTGAAAAGTAATTTACAAAGTTAATGTATTTAGCAATAAATAAATATAAGAGAATATTCTTTATTGATTTTTGTTTGTGTATAAAAGCATCTTAATGTTCAAGATGGATCGAATAAACATATGGGGTGTTTACAAACTGGTTCTAAATATAAGCATTAGTTTATGTTTGTGCTTACGTAAATAAAAGCACACAGAGAGTGAGTTCCTTAGAAAATTTCATAATAATTGGTTGAGCTGTTTGAAATTTTAAAAATTTACTAGTTTTGGCGCGCCATTATATAAGGTTACGTTAAAATTGATTGTTTTCGCCAACAAATTTTGATGTACAGAGTGTCCTTTTTTTCAGGGATCTTTCATTACAATACTTAGTGTCTTTTATTAAAAAAAAAACATTTCTATTTAATACACTTTATACTGTTTTTTTAAACTTTTTGTGTCTTAAAAACCTATACATCTACAAATAATAAAAAGGTAAGTTGTGAGTAAAAACATAATCAACATTCTTTAAAAATAAAGCTGGACTCTATCTTATGCCTCAAATTCGCGTCAGTAAATGCTGCCAAGTGTTCAATAAAGTTTGGATTTTTTTTTTCATAAAAGAGTGCCACAAAAAAAAATCACACATATGTAAATCGGGAGAACTTGGCCGCAATTTTACTGATACATCATTTTTTTTAATCTATGGGTTAGAATATTTGTGCAAAAAATTTAGATATATATTTTTATTTAAGTTGTCTGAAATCGCAACATGACCAATAAGGCAGTGATCCTGACCAAATTTTTATCTTAAATTGATGCTGATGATGTGCAACTTGCCATATCATAAGAATTTTAATACAAATAAACATGCTCGTTGTGCAGATTGGTGACTCCGATAATGGTAAACCAAGTTGTGTCAGTAAATAAAAATGTTCAACAAAAATTTTGGTAACGAGTTTTTTCTTTCCGAATGAGTTAACAAAATGTAAGACGCATGGTTGGAAAAATTGGTAAAATTTTTGTACCTTTAGACATGATACGGATATTATAATTGCTTTCCCCAGTTCACGCAGCAACTACTGGTACTTTGCTTTTCTTTTATTCATTTCATTTTTTAAAACTTATTTAATGTCAAAGCAACAGCGTTATTAAAACATTTATTCTTAAAGGTTTCTTTCTTGTTCATAGAATATGGACAATTTTTTTCTAGCAAAACGGCTTATACATCAGCAATGTGTAACAATTTAAAAATAGTTTAAATATATCCAGTTACTGGATAAAATTATTAAGGTTATCAAAACGTATTTAATAAAATAAATAAATAAATGTTTACTGTTGAACGTCACGTTCATAAATTTTTACTTTTTTGGAGTCGACTCCTATGCCACTAAAAAAAAGTCATTAGGTTGTATCTAACTACACATTAAACTACACCAAAAATATTAAGCCCGTTTTTAAGAATTTTAGAGAAGGCACATTTATATTTTAATTTTACCACTTTTTACCGGCTGCATAAAGCAATCCACCTTCTTTGGCGTAAATACACGTATATTTCGGACACTTTGTATATATACGGCCTGTTATTTTCATAAATTTGGTTTTTTTATTTATTTTTTATTGATAACTTCTGATTTCTACATAAAAAAATAGCTCACAATAAGAAAAACACATACTAAATATATAATAAATCCTTACCGTGTACCAAGAAAATATATACATCATTAACTTTTTCGTTTAATTTGAAAGCTAAAAATAATTTTTTCCTAAAAGAAAGCTGAATAAACATAAAAAAATCATTACGCCAAGTTATTCTTCCTGCAGTATTTCATTGATTTAAAAGAATCATGTGTAAAAATAAAGTAACTGACCATGGATTATAAAATGGCACAAATCGATACTAATTAAAAGTCGTAACTGGGGGAAGCACGTAATGAATACACTAAACCGACAATTATCGACATACGTTGCCAAAGCGAGCTAGAGGGGAGTAATGCGACGAGAATACGAACGTATGATGTTGATAGGGCGTTATGGCTGCTCGGTACACAACTAGCTAACATTTTTTGTTTGTTTTTCTTCGCCGGTAAACAACATGCATGCAACCCTCTTACCCCACACCGCCGGTCTTCTTGCTTAGTACAAATATACTACGGTATTGATTTATTTACCCCATCCCTAAATAACAAACACGAGGTACCTTCCTACTATGTATGTAAGGAAATACAATACAGTCGTAGACAAACATCATTTCATTATACGTACAATTTATTCTCGCTCGCGTGAACGGCTCTTGTCTGTCTTATTTGTTTTATTTTTTAATTTATGCGCTCTGTTACATTGTTTCGTTTTTATTTCTTCGTCGCATTTTACTAAGTTTGCCGCCTCTGACGCAAAATTTAAAGCCCGCCGAAAAAACGCTCTGTGACAGTGACGCATGACAAGCACGTGCTTTAAGAGTTAAACAATTTATGTGAAGTAACAGGATAATGTGAAAGCGTAAACAGTTAGTTTGAGTTTTAGGATGCCAGAGTTTGTAAGTATTTTACCCTTTCAATGATAAAACTAAAGTATATATTTTCATATATCTTCACTCTGACCAATGTTACATATCTAAGTTTAGGTGCATAACAAGCTCTATGCAGAGAAGTATTTCTATAGCAAATCCAACGAAAAAAGCGGATTTCTGTTTTCATTGGTTAAAAGAGAAGATCTTAAATTATCAAGTCCCCCAAGCACACTGTGGTGATATCTCAAAAGAAAACTACGTCAGTATCAACCTCTTAGTACAAAAAACTATTATTATTATTTTTTATCTTTATGCCACACCACGAAAGCTTGTATGGAGCCTAAGTGCTAGGTACCGTGGGTGCCGGGATTTTAGATTTTTAACCCATCTTTTCCCCGGTTTCGTCAACGTTGTCCAAGCACCAACACGTGCAGATATTGCATTTTACGTTACCTTTTAGACAACGCGGTAGTGCCAGCACCGCCGTAATACAAATACCTACTACCTCTGAACTCCTCCCAATAACGTCTGGGCAACGTCAGCCAGACGGGACCTACAGTTTAACGTGGGTTTCGAACCAATCCCAACGGCACACGGATTCCACTGGCGGTCATCCATCCAGTTACTAACTATGCCCGGCGTTACTTAACTTCGCGGGGACGCGGTGTTTCGACGCGGTAAAGGCCGTGGGCATCTTCATGTCTCTCCGGCCCCGGGTAGGGAGTATAATATTAGCAATATAGTTTTATAGTTATTTAATTTTTATTTATTAAAAACGCGACACGACCCTATATGTCAAATTTTGAGAGCTTCAAAAAAAAAAATTAAAAAAAAGTGCAAAAAATGGTTTAGGTGAATAAAAGCTAACTTTGTCAATGGTTTTTTGGTAGAAAAATTATTCCTTATAAACTAAACATTTTTACTGATGAAGTGAACTCATAATATCCCATCTGAAAAAATAGAATATTTTTATTTTGAAATTTCAAAACACGATTAAATTAAGTGTAAAGCATTTACAGGGCGTTTTAAATTTTTGTTAAATTGATTGGCATCAAAATATAAATTTTTGGCCCATTATTGCCACCTTGATAAAAAAAAATGTTTTCAAAGATGTTAAAATTTGGCAGTTGGGATACCGCTGGACGCAGAATCAATTTTTTGTACACCTTAAAGAAGTAACAGTGTTACGAAGCACGTTGAGTTTTTAATAAATAATAGCTAAACATTTATGGAAATTGTAAAATTGTTTTACTAAGATTATTTATCTGCATTATAATAGATTTCTACAAAAGTAAAAGCTAAATCAATACAATTTATTGTCTTATGGCCAATTGCACCGTTGTGGTTTTCTGTTTTCTTAACTAAGAGACGTTTTGAATGTGACTATTGTCATAATATTTGACACCGTCTAAACGCAACTTAGGTTAAGAAGGGCTTAAAACTGCTTAAACCACAGTGGTGCAAACCGCCGTTAAAGTTGTAGCGTTAGTAAGTTTGGCAGGGGTTACATTATTAAATTGTACCTACAATTTTAGGTGTAATTTATTAAAAATGTGGAAATTATAAAATTATTTTACTAAAATTAATAATTTTTCTTCGTCGCATTTCCATTATTTTTATACAAAAATAAAGTAAAGCAAGCGAAAAGTCTAATTTTTCACAGTTATGTCTTTGGTTAGATTTTATTTACAGATTTCTCTTCTTTATCTTGGGACAGTCCACGAAGACTTATAGTCTAAGTACTAATGTAGCGTCTAAGTAAAATAGGGGGTATTTTATTAACACGGGTCTTAAGGATATAAAGGTTTGGAGAGGAAGGCAAGACCTTTGCAGGATTCACAATCTAGACACTTTAGGGATGAAAGGGTTAACAAAGTGGGAACTGTGAGACCTTCTTTGGATAGAATTTAAAATGTTTATGGGACACGCTATTCCCCAGAGAAGGGAACAGCATTCCAAAAATGATCTAATATGGAATAATTACAGAGTTGAGCTTTTTGCGCCTGCTGGCATAATTGTGCTTTTGAGACATTATTGTTGATAAGATTACCTTGGGCTTATTTTATAAATCAGGCTAAATGTTAGTGTGAAGGATACCATTTTGAGCAAAACTATGGATGGAATTGATCCTTAAGACAGAAGATCGTTGCTGTAAAAAAAAATAAAGTGGATGTCGGTACTGGGCCTTGGGGTACGTCAGCATTAACTCGGTAAAATCAAGAAAAGTGACCTTTTTTATTTTTCGATAGTCCACGAAGGCTGAGGACTAAGTACTAACGTACCGTGGGTTTTTTAAACCATCTACAATAACTGATATACGTCGATTTAAAAGCTGGAGAACTAAGAACAAAGTGACGTACTGTATGTAATGTATAACTTAGTGTTATGCCGAATACTCAACAATTTAGAAATTAATGAATTATTGCTTAAAAATGTATTCCAATTTTGTTAAATAAATACATTTCATGTTATTATTATTTTTCTAATACCTTAAACCTATTTTTAATGTATAATAAAGCTTATTATGTTTAGAAATAAATATTTGTAAAGAAAATAACATTTTAAACGAAGCGAAGGTACGGAGAAAAGTTAGTATTGTCGTTGTTAATTTAGTTAATGTTTCATATCGGCGTAACTAGTTCGGAAATTTCATCAGAACACTCTATGGACTTTACCCCATGGCATATAATACACATATATCCGCTAAATTGTACCTGTAAAACATTGAACCCCTTAAACTGATATTGTAAAAGTAAAGCTCCGTTCTTGGTATATTACAAGACAATTAGCCGAGGCCTAAGGGAACAATCACGAGAAATTTCAGTCGCAACTTTGACTTGAATATCTTCGGAGCAAAAGGGTTTAAGAACGACTTGCTTGTCGGTAGTATATTGCTCTTTGAATTACCTTTTCATATACAGAGTGAAACACTTTTGCTACTTTAATTAAATACTCCCAACGCCATCATTTTTGTGTTTATAGGCCCGTAAAGTCGGTCTTCTGAGTTACGAAAGTGTTGGAAAATAAATTAGTTTAATCGTCAAATTGTATCGACATGTTTATACCGTTGTAGGACAGGATCATTCAACGAGGACTGAAATTTGTTTTGTTCCTCGTATTTAAAAAAATACATGAAATAGCTATCTTGTGTTTTTCACGTTTTCTTAAAAGAAACCTTATTTTTTCATTTGTTTTTGAAAGCGTCTAAATTTCCTTTTTTTTTCAATAGAGAGGATTTTGTATTTATTTTAAAAACAACAGAATTCAATAGATTTATATAAGAAATTTGCGATTTAAATTAGACAATTGAAAAGGGTAACAATAAGAACCTTAAATTCCAAAACACAAAATGTAAATATTTTGTCAACGCCTAGGGTTTATATATATATATATATATATATATATATATATATATATATATATATATATATATATATATATATATATATATATATATATATATATATATATATATATATATATATATATATATAACAAAAGTGAAACATATTTTATATTAACTTTAATAATAAGACAATTTTAATATTTTGATGCTTAATGCAGCCGGTATGCCTGTTTGTAATTTTTGAAGGCTTGCCGTAAAAATATAATTTATCCTGTTTTTTTTTTTGTTTTTAGAAAAATATTTATTTTTCAGTATGTCCATGCTTTATTTTCCTTACCATATACCACAGTTTTCAAATTTCCCCATAAAAACATGACCATTATTTTAATATCCCGACTATTTGGTGGCCATCTGATGGTTCCACTCGTGGTAACTACGGCTGGTATATAAGCCCAAAAATGCATATTATGTCGGATGTCGGTTATAAATCCCTGCAGTAGTAAATGTAGCTTTATGAGTCCACAATTAAAAAATAATAAATCTGGATCTCCATCCTGACTTCTTATTAATTAACAAAAGATGAATTAATATCGTCGTTCTATTTGTGCTGCCGGTAGCTGCTGGAGCTGAAGAATTCGAAACGGAATCATTTTGTACTATTTCAAAGTTTTTTGGATGACACCGTAAGTAGTTGTTTGCCTTCTTGCGGATGGGATGTCTTGGCAGGCAGCTGAAATTTAATTTTTTGGATTATTTCTGAAATAATTTGGCGCTGAACAATCCTGCACCAGATTCTTGCAACAGCGCTTCTGATCAAGTGAAGATTCAGTTTCTTTGAATGAACGCTGTAAATTTAAAATTGTGTTAGCATATTAGATATTTATTCTTGGCCTTTTTATTTTTAAATTTAAATCACAAATTTGCACTTTTAGATTCTACAAAAAAATATACACAAAATGGCCATATCACATTTTTTTAATACCAAAAAAACCCAAATATGACTCTGTTGAGTCCTCCTTGGATAACCTTGTAAATTAAGTACTAGAGTTAATATATATTGTGATAATTTAATTTTGGGTGCATTGGCATATTTATTGTACATATTAAAGTGAAATTTTGTATATAAATTTGATAACTTATAATAATAAGACATAACAAAAACGAAACAATAAAAACTGGAAAATTCATTATAATAATATTATCTTTAAAAGACAGTGATGCTTATTTCATTTATTTTTCTTTATCCTTCCCCAAGTTGAGTCGCAGCACACTTTCGGTGGATTTCCACCAATATTCTTCCAAATCTCGCGGTTTAAAAAACAATTCCTAAAGTTGCTCGGGCATAATTTGCTTTTATTGTGCTTCATTTTTATTATTATGTCCTTTTCATTTATTTTTATTTAACGTATTGTCTGCGTTTAAAAGGCAATTTGTCTGAATATCTTTGTTTGGATGCCAATAATATATTCAAAAGCAAATAACTTTAATTAGACTTTACCTATTTTTAAAAAAAATCAATAATATTTAAAACAGCACGACTTAAAATTGTTCTGATAATATATATATATATATATATATATATATATATATATATATATATATATATATATATATATATATATATATATATATATATATATATATATATATATATACAGGGTGTCCGAGAAAATGTGGAGAATCTCCTGAATATGAAAAAAATACTACAAGTTTATAAAACATTTTTTTGTATAGGCCTCTTCTTTAAAGATATTGGCTTTCAAAGAGCTCCAATGATACCAAGTTTTATAGGCATAATTATTAAACCACCAACCACCAGGTATAAGTGTCACAGCTAATCCGTCCCTGCAGCTGCATTTAAAGAGTCTTACTTGGTATTACATCTTATTAAAATAAACTTGAAATATATCTGGTGATTCAATAATTAGGTCTAAAAAACGATTCCATTGGAGCTCTTTGTGAGGCAATTTTAGTGTAAATAAAAAATTATTCGTTTCGCCAGGGACGTGCGCGTAGGCACTATTCTAATAATATAAAAAAAAAATAAGCACGCCACTGATATTTTTAATTTTGTGAATCCTTTTTGTGATTCCTAGCATTTTTTCAGTTGCAGCTGAACGTATGAAAAATAAATTTATTTTAGAATGTACATATAACTTGTTTCAAGAATAATTATTAGTAACGTGGCAAAACCCTAATAAGCAATAATTTTTGCCATGTTAAAACTAATAAATACTGTAAACATTATAAGTTTAAAAAAAATAAAAACATTTCGATTTTCTAATAATTTCATTAAACCTAAAAATAAAACACCCAGTATTTTAAAAAGAAGAAATTTGAAGTTTTTTTCCTTAAATCACCACTCTTAAATATTTTAGGGTTCTTAGGAAACACCCTGTATATGTATAATGTTTAATCTTAAAATTTGTGAATAGTCCGATATTAACTTAAAAAATTAAGAGAATAGAACGCGCAAACACGCCGACTATTAATATAATCATAGCTGTACAGCCCCCCTACAAAATACAGGAAAATATGTACAATCATATTCTAAGACAATCCTTCGTATAGTGAATACAAAATAGTTAAAATCGTATCATTAGTTAAAGTTTGGTAATATTTTAAAGTGTAGTCAACAAATTATTGTTTGGGAAAAATATCCAGAATTCTACCAGATAATATTTTATCAAATCAGGACGCTGTCAAGACGATTCGCAAAAAGACACCTCCAATAAGTCACTCGTAAAATAAACTTTTTAAAATGCGTCCCGTTTGTAAGTTTGGCTAGCCGTCTCTCAATTTACTCGGACCATGTCCCTTCTGCACGTAAATGGGTAGATAGGGAAAACGCCCGGGCCTTGTCATGTCACATGAATGCTCCTCATCAGCATTGGTTTGTTTGTCAACTTTTTGATTCACACCGACAGAAACCTAGTTTTCTACAGAGGCGCAGCTGAATACGGACGCCAGAAAATTTTTAATAGCATTAACGGGAAACAACCTAGCAAAAATATAATTTATAAATAAAGTTCCATGTTAGTGTATCTGAGGTAGGTAGTGTTTGGTACAAATAATATCAAAAATATATTTTTTGAAAGTGTGGTGAATACGTTTTTAAAACATGGCATATAATGGTCATTCTGGAGTCAATTCTTATTTTTAGTAAAGAAGCTTTGTCAGGTATGCGTAAACAAACGAAAAGTCATCAGTGGTGGCTAGTAATTTTTGAGTACGGGAAGGGCAAGCGCAGAACAGTGACATTTAAAAAAGCGTCTTAGGCGATTTTTTTTTGTATTTTTTGAGTCAATGCGTTAAAAATGGTCTATTAGATTTGTGTGCTTTTAAAATTAATGGAACAATTGTAGATCTTTTGCTTACTCGGATTAAAACACATGCACTGAGGTATAATTTTTTTACGTAAATAAATAAATATAAAAGTAATGTAATAACAGACAAATAAAATTAAAAAAAAATACATAATTGTAATATTTGTAATGTCACAAAACTTATAAAAATAATTTATTTTAAGGAATGCTTGGTTATTATTAATATTTTTTTTTTTCTTTTTAGTAAAATTTATAAAATAAACAAAACCTAAGAGACCGATATACATATATACATTAAAAAATAAAGTCCAAGGGATTGTTCTTTGTCTAGGAAGTAATGTTATATTTGTGAACAAAAAAGTGGATTAAAACGCTTTTTGTCAACTGTATTTAAAAAATTCGCTAAAGTAACCAAATCACATCCATAAAGCGCACCAAATTCGGGGGCAACCTATATTCTCAAACGCGCTTCTCCCCGAATATAAACGATATTTTGAGCTGGTTCTTACGTTGATATAGTCGATTATACCCGATCGCAACAGTAACCAAAGACGCAATGCCGCGCATAAAATTATGCACTAAATAGTGGCAAAAAAAAGCTTGGAAAAATCATTGTTTTACATTTAATGCTTTAATTTATTAACTTCTCAATAATATAACGATTTATTTGGTATTTTATAAGTTGTGTGTCACAGGAGGAGCAAGCCACTATGCCGGGTGAACCAAAGGTGTGACTTACACTCTTTTTTCTGCAATTTTCAACATAAAAAATGAAACTTTGGAATAAAATATTATGTCAAAATTGACGTTTCTTGACAAATCACGTAAATTTCGGTGACACCCTGTATTTGTTTACATTTTTTAATCCTGGGAACATTCTGCGTCCAACGGAACCCCATATGTCAAAGTTTAAATTTGTTTTTTCCTTTTTTTTTTGTTTTCGATATAGGTCCTGTCAGTGCATTAAATGTTAAATTTTTTATATATTTTTTTAATTGGGATTATTCTTTGTAGGCTAAGCTTTTTTAATAACAAGGTGAACGCATGTCATCCCATTAAAAAAAATGATTATTTTCATTTTAAAATTTCAAAACGTGATCAAATTTAAACGCAAAACATTTACAGGGTTTTTTTATTTTAGCATTAAAATAATAATTTTTGGCCCACCTAGATAAAAAAAAAAACAAGAAAATAGAAATCAGAGCTGTCAAAATTTGACATATGGGGTACCGTTGGACGCAGAATATTCCCAGCACTCCAAAAATGTAAAAATATAGGTAGGGGGTATATAGGGTTTAAAAATCTGAAGGTAAGGCCGTTTCTCGTGAAAACGAATGTCACCGAAAGACACGTAACTTGACAAAAAAACGTGAAATTTGAATTATATGATATCTTCAATTTTAATTTTTCTGTCCTGAAAAATACAGAAAATAAAGGGGTTGAGCCACCCTCGTGGATCACCCTGTATACGCGGAAATAAATATGAATCGGGATTGGTTAGTTCTGATTAGCAATATGCTTATAATTCTTTGTCTAAATTTGGCGGGAAAACATTGTTTTGGTGAAGCAATTTTTAATTTAAAAAAATACTGACCTTTAATTTTGTGCCTAATCAAAAATAATTTATATAACATTTTTATTTAACATAAAGGGTTCTAATACGCCACTGTCAATGAATATTTGCCCTAAAATTTCGTATTCCGGTTAGTCCGCGTTGATTTTTTCGCCAATAAAACCAATCTCACCGTATCAAGATGCAAACTTACAAGACGGGTAGCGAGACCTTAATTTTTCCCACCCCTAGGTTTGACGAAACTTGAAGTAAATACTAAAAGTACTAATAACATTTTTTGTATAATAATATAGGAACAACTTTAAAAAAAGTAGTAAAATCGTAAAGATCCATTGGCACTATTTGGAATATTGTTTGAAATTATACATATTTATGTATCAACGGGTGTTGGTGAACTGGGTCTCGACAGGTAGTAGATTAAATATTTATTTTTATACTCATTTAGTAAATAATAATTAATAATCATATAAAAAAAAATTATAAACTGGTTGGAATATCAACTATGGATCTTGGTTTGAGTGAAAGAGGAAAACAGTTAGTACTTATAAACAGCAATAGGTATAGTTTTCAAAAGTGCTGGAAAACTGGCGAAAAGCGGTGGACTTCTATAAACAAGAAATGCAAATCGTTTGTTCTTAGTTCTGGTTGGTTCTGATTATAATAATAATAAAATGATCCATTATATAAGTAGTCATAGTTTTATTTTATTACCTGTTATAATTTATTAACCAGACTAAGAATAAAGTGTTTTTTAGGTAAATACAAGATTTGAAATCTGGTTTACTTTTCAGCAGTGCCGCATTAGGCAAGCGCGGGGTCCGTAGCAACTTCTATCAAGGGGCCCTTGATCTGCTGTGGGTTCGGGGTTCAGGGAAAAAATTAGTTGATTAATAATCTCTTAACTTTTTGAAAAATCAATGAAAACAATTTTTTTCAACGGGTTTGCATATTAAAATTTTACACTCAAAAAAATTATTTCTTGGGTTATACCCTTCTAACGTAGGAGTGCACGTGCGACAGCAGCCACGCGTAACCCTATTTTCAATATTAAATAAAATTATTGTCTATGGGGCTAAAGTCAAAACTTTTTTGAAGAAATTTCCCCCTCTTTAGGAATATTTTTCCGATTTTCGATATCGCTCATCGTTATTGAGGTATTATCAGAAAGCTGAGACCCTTTTTCTGTTTATTTTTATTTATAATAACAAATTAAAATTTTGATTTTCAGAAAAAAAAATCTTTCTCAAAATTAGATTTCACATCAAATAAGTTATCGTTCATATTTTTGCCACAATTCTAACAATTTTTTGCCAACTTTTAGAAATATGTTAATTATTAGTGTAGCTTTTAATATCGCCATCGGTATCAAAAGCTACACTAATTGCCCATTGTACCGATAAGGGGTAGGATACCTAACCTAAGTTAAAAAAAAAAAACGCGAGAATCTTACGCCTTGGAATTTAAACTTCTTTGGTTCTAGAAATGGTTTATTTTATGCATTGCTCTTTATCATTTGGTAATGATCATGCTATGTCAGGATTACGAAATGGTTATGAAAAATTCAATTGAAGGAAATCACTCTTAAAGTAATAAAATATTTTTTTAGTCATAACTTCTATAACTCAATATACTTATATTTTAGAAAATAATTTTTTGGTATATGGTTGCTAAATTAAACTAAAAATAATGAAGACTGTTAATCTTATTAATAAATAGATAATTTTAACACTTTAAATCAAGCCATTTCAGTTCTGCTACACATCCACACTAAGTGTCGGATGGGAGTGCTTGCATAGGTCAGACTTTTTGTAGAGCTGATTTTCGAGCCGACTGAAATTCTACACGTTTATACAAGCAACTTTTTGTAGAGCTTGTGAATTTACCGTATAAAATTCGGTGTTTTATTTACGCCAAGGAAATAGTCGGTTACCGATTGTCTGACGTGGATTGTTTTAGTAGCAAAAGTTGTAACGTTTCACGTTTTTGTGTCATCAAGTAAATTCAATATACCATCTTATGATAAGTTTCACTCAAAAAATTACGCTCTTTCGCGCGGGGCCCGTACAGGGCCGCCGGCAGGGGGGCTCAGGGGGTGTCCTTTGACCCCCCTGGGTTTTTAAAAATTACCTAAAATAAAACATTTTTTTCTAAATCCTTAAATTTACAATATTACCTAGGAATTTAAGTGAGTATGGTTATTATTTAAAAATTAAAGTTGTGGTGTATTTCTTTTATTTGCGTTTTTAATTCAATTAATTCTACACTTAAACTTTTTGACCTCCTCTACATTTTCTTCTGGCGGCGGCCCTGGGCCCGTAGCGATTGCTACTCTTGCTACGTGGTAAATCCGGCACTGCTTTCAGCCTTCTTTTCTCGGAAGGTAGTTTACGTGTTGCCGTATTAACATTAATAATGAGAAAAACTGAGTAATTTTTGTTACAATTTTTTAGCGGAAAAAGACAAAATGGAAAACATTTTTCTAGTTATGTCATTATTGCTCATAGTCTAATTTTTTTATATATTCTGAATTTCATTATCTAAAACTTTTAGTGGAAAAGCAAGGGTTTTATAGCGACAAGAAAGAAAATATTCTGTTATATTATATATTTTAAAATTGATGTAAGTTTGTAAAAGAAGGAAAACATCTAGTTAATAAAGCTAATGGAAACAAAGACCTGGTTCGGTTTAATCTTTGAATTGTGGCGGTAGTATATCGAATTGGTGGCTCTGGCAATTGGCTTTTATTTTATAAGGAAAGTTCGGAGCACGAGACAACCACCGACGAAGCGTGTCATTATAAAAACGCGAAAGAACATTAAAATGTGGCGGAAAGTTTCGGCAACCGTTACTTCATTAGTTCCTGGGCGGATTCTAATCGTTCTTTCACCCTCGGGGACTTCAACTTGTTTTCTTGTTTCTATCAGGGACGCGCAGAGGGACCGGTAACTCTTTGTCATAAACTGGGAAATATTGTATTACTGATTTTTCCGTTTACTAAATATATTCTCACACAAGTGCGCTTTTTTATTTCCCATATATTATGTAAAATTGACACCCATTACCAGATAAACGAAGCAGTTTCAGATATAATCAAGCTGATCTAAATCGACATAATATCTTGATGTCAACAAGGACTGAAAAAGGCCATATTTGTAACTTTCCTTACATTAAAAAAAAGATAAACAGCTATCTTTGTATTTTTTCTTGTAGAGTCCTAAAGAACACCTAAAAAAATTATTAGAATTAAATTAATAAGACACCTTATTTATTGGTTTGTTTTTAAAAGAATCTTATTTTTTCGATACGTTATACTTTCCATTTATTTCTATATTTATTTCTGGTAACAGCAAAATAAATTTATTTCACATGAGAAATTTGTATAATACCTAAAAAGTCAAAACGCAAAATGTCTATAATCAGTAAAAGTCTAGCGTTTACGTTAAAAGTAGACATTTTCCCATGAGAAAGATTTGGAATCTGTTTTAAATAAGTGGTGAGAATGCAAAAGATACCTGTCGAAAATATTTTTCCGGATACAATAAAAATGTTTTATTAAACACAACCTTTAATTTAAATCACTTTTTTAAGAAAAATTAGTCTTTATAACATAATAAAAAGCGCCGTTGCAAGAACCTTATGCGGGATCGTTTAGTGATCTAGATACATGGGAGTGCGCCCAGTCAAGTTCCGGCTTGATGCAGGCAGTGTGTATATTACAGAATTTTTTTTTGCCTATTTTATACCCTCTCATAACTTCGTCATCGTTCTAAAAGTAAATATGTTTTTTTTTTATTAAAACCTACTGAAAAAATAAGACGTTCTTAAAAACAATTTAATCGTTTGCCATAAGCAAATGTTAATGTTATGTTATATCTTCTTTAGTATTCTTTTAAATGCCACGAGAACAAATATACAAGATGGTTATTTTTTTTTTTTTAAATACGAGGAAAAACCACAAAAATAACCCTGTTTAGTTCTCATTGAAAAACCCTATATACGTGGTTTCTGGAGACCCCGTATATATATATATATATATATATATATATATATATATATATATATATATATATATATATATATATATATATATATATATATATATATATATATATATATATATATATATATATATATATATATATATATATATATATATATATATATATATATATATATATATATATATATATATATATATATATATATATATATATATGTTCCAGAATATATGGGCAATCTCTCGGAATGTGATAGAAAACCTAAAAATATTTCCAAGTTCCCATAAACTTTTTTCCTACGACCCTCCCCTACGGAGATACAGGTATATAACGGACGCCCCTGAAAATCGTTTTTTTATAAATAACTTTCAAAATACTAGGCGTAATTTATTATTTTTTTAATAAAATGGTTACTAGATGAGTCTTCTTAAAATGAACCCATCAAATCTTATTTGGCTTATTTAGTTTGCCAGGGACGGACTAGCTCTGACACAATAATAGCAATTTTTTAACACCCTGTATGATAAAGGCGTAACAATATTATTTTTGGATAGCTTTAACCTTAGACTAAAAAAAAGGTATATATATATATATATATATATATATATATATATATATATATATATATATATATATATATATATATATATATATATATATATATATATATATATATATATATATATATATATATATATATATATATATATATATATATATATATATATATATATATATATATATATATATATATATATATATATATATATATATATATATATATATATATATATATATATATATATATATATATATATATATATATATATATATATATATATATATATATATATATATATATATATATGTATGTTTCCAAAATGACACCAACTTGTTAAAACCAAACAATTGTGTAAATGTGCAATCACCCAAAAATGCAATTAATGGCCAAACAATAAAATTACATTATCACAACTAACCAGAACCAACCGAATTAGCGATGCTATTATTTTGCTAAAGGGAAATATAATTTATTTGGCGACAGATCTACCATTTTGGGGACACAGTTGTTATTTTGAGCATAAAAGAAATTTCTTGGGCATATTTTACATAAAAAATAAATTTTGATATTCGACAGAAGAATTCCTTTTAAGGACATAAAATTATTATGGCGATTAAAAAAATATTCCCATGGTTATAATTAATTAAATTAAAAAAATAATAATAATAATAAAACCAATAATACCTAACAACACGTATTGCCAATATAAATAGTTTTAAACAAATTATACAAATATTGAATTTTTAATATTCTCTTACATATTTAAATCTCTGCCCATAAAAAACCTAAAATACAATGTAGGATTGGTAACAAAATATTCGTATTCTAAATGTGGCAAAGAGGTAACTACATTTTTTTTCGTAAAAAAAACAATCTTAAACGGCGCGGCGCGCGGCGGTCCGCTTCGTGCTCCCATGCGTCGATCACTAACAGCGAACTAAAGATCGCAATAAGGTATCATACGGCGTTACCATTCAAAATGTATCTATAGACAGAATAAGGTATCATACGGCGTTACCATTCAAAATGTATCTATTTTTTCGTCATATTTAAGCTGTTAACAGGTCGCAAATGTAAAATTTAAATCACAGGGAACAATTCACAGGAAGTCGTTTTATGCTCAACCTTATAAATAACCTTTAAATTAGTTGTTGGCAAAACGAAACGTTCTCCGAAAACCCGAGGGGTACGGTGGGCAGAAAGGGGGGCCAAGAAGTAAGATCAGGTCGGCATTGTTTGCCAAGAAAGCGTATGACAAGTCAGCAAACTTAAAGCTAACTTTAACAACGCTAAAGTGGTTAGTTAGTTATGTAAAAGTACAAATACAACCGCTGCTGGTCCCCCGGGTTTAAACCCTAAGCGCACAATGTTGTAAACACATACGGTTTGTTTCAGTCGGTAAATTTAAGTTTAAAAGCAGTTAAGTGACTATTTGTGCATTTGTGCTTGTCTCACATTTCTTTAAATATCCTTTTTCTGACGATCAGGGTAAATTAAAGAATTATTTTTTCCTAAATCGCCAAATCTGTGTCAGACAACACGAATTTTTTTGCCTGAAATTTTTCATGCATGCAGTTTTATTAAAAATTTTTGCAGTTTGTAATTATTGCTACAATTTGTTTTGACTATACGGTTTAAAATTTGTAAACAACTTATTTCATTATTTCTAAATTTTTTTAAGAAAATAATAAATGCACAAATGAATTTTTCAGTTGTTTTTTATAAATATATTTTAACTAACCAACGCTTTTAGATTACATTAAAAAATATTTTAAGGTTGGAACCTTAATAATTACTTAAATAGCCTGGAGGTACCAGAAAAATAGCGCCTGCCATTTTATACTTGCATGAAAAAAAAGTTGCAGCAATTTTTGAAAACTAAAGAGTGTGCGTGCGTAGATGGAAAAATGGCAGCAAAAAAAAATTTATCTTATAAACATTAAAAACACATATTATCACTCAGGAAGAAAAATGACGTAAGTCCAAAAATCCAGTTTTTGTGTTAGGGAGTGTTCATCATTACTTAACGCATTTGGGGAGAAGGGGGGGGTCTCGTAAAACATTACGATGCGTTACAGGGGTGGGAGGGGGGGTTTGAACTACGCGTTACGTAACATTGTTTTTACGACTTTAGGTAAAAATGGTCACTTGGTGGTTACGTAACGTTTAAATAGGGGGGAGGGGTACAGAAAAACGTTACGGCGCGTTACATGGCGGGAAGGGGGGAGTCAAAAATCTCCAAAAATTGCGTTACATAATACTTGAACGCTCCCTTACATGCAGACAATCAGACAAAATATCACAGAGAATACTCTAAAAAAGTGACATAATATAAATACATCAAATCCGCCACTAACGCGCCAATATTCTTTTTTATTCGCACAGGCGCTTCTATTGTTACCACTTCACAAAAAGCTTCACCTTTTTACTGCATTCATATAAAAAAAATTATAAGAAAAATGATTCTTTGGGTTTTGTGACTGTTTTTGTTTCATTTAACCTACTGATTAATATGTAAGAAGGAAAACAACCTAGTGACCCAATTTATGTATTTTTATTTTTAGGAAACATAAGCCAATACATAAAAATTTGTTTTTTTCTGCTTAAAATCAAAATAACTAAAAAATCATATTATGCTATTAAAAGGCTCAACCATTTTTTTCTGGGTGTAAAAAAAAAGATGAATGAATTACTGCCTACGTAGTGACACCTTGAAAATTTTCATTTTTTTTGCTGGCCAAAACTAAGTTTTTTGGGTAATGTCACTCTTCTTCCGGGGTGACGATATACTAAAAAGAAATAATTAGATTTTAGCGCCCCCAGTAGGGGAGACTCTTAAGATTTAAAAGCAAAGATTTAAACATTTTTTAAGATTTTTTAAACAGGATTGAATCTAAGGGATAAAAAGAACTTAAGTTAAAAACACTCCCAGAGTTTTTACATGTATTGGACCTCTTGCTTTTTCTACGATCTGTGTAGAACTAAACAGTTAGAAAGAGTGGTCGGACGCAAAATTGATAGTCTAAAGGCGCGTTTACACCAAAGTTGACAACTAAAAGTTGACAACAATATTGTTTGTAGAAAACTAAAAGTTGTCAACTAAAAGTTGCTTTTCTTAAATTAGAGCAACAAGTGGAAGATTTTTTGTAGAAAACTAAAAGTTGGTCTTCTCACATTTAGAGAAACAAGTGAAAAACTTGTTGCCAAAAAATTAGCGCGAAAGGCTTGGGCAGTAGTTCTTCATTTCTCCACTAGTTTTCTACAAGTTGCTTATGCAAAGCGTGCAGCAACAAATCTTCCACTTTTAGTTGTCAACTTTTTTTGATCTTTTAAAAAGGCGCGTTTACACCAAAGTTGACAACTAAAAGTTGACAAAAGATTGTTTGTAGAAAACTAAAAGTTGTCAACTAAAAGTTGCACTTCTCAAATTAAAGCAACAAGTGGAAGATTTTTTGTAAAAAACTAAAAGTTGCTATTTTTAAATTTAGAGAAACAAGTGGAAAACTTATTGCCAAAGAATTGGCGCGAAAGGTTTAGGTAGTAGTCCTCCACTAGTTTTTTACAAGTTGCTTGACCAAAGCGCGCAGCAACAAATCTTCCACTTTTAGTTGTCAACTTTTTTTGATTTTTACCGACACTCCGCGGGAAACAAAAATTAAGTGGAAGATTTGTCTCTCCACAAGTGGAAGATTGAAAAAGTTGCTGTATTTTGTAGAAAAAGCAACAAATTGCCGCAACTTGTGGAAAACTTAGTTGAAGACTTTGGTGTAAACGCGACGACACTCCGGGGGAAAACAAAATTTAGTGGAAGATTTGTCTCTACACAAGTAAAAGACAGAAAAAGTTGCTGTCTTTTGTAGAAAAAGCAACAAATTGCTGCAACTTGTGGAAAACTTAGTGGAAGACTTTGGTGTAAACGCGGCTTAAAATCCGCATTAGGGACGACCTTCACCGATTAATAATTAATCAACCGGATAAAATAAAATTATTTTTTATCAAATATAGTATGTAAACCAATGTATTGCGAATGGGTTGCCTAAAGAATTATGGTTAAGGCCATGAATAACTAAAAAAAAATTAAAAAGTTTATGGAATTTTTTAGAAATTTAAAATTATAGAAATTATTAAAAATTTTATTTATGAAATTCAAGAAAAACATTTTAGTGGTATATCAGTACTATCATGTAGAATGAAAAAATAGGAATTGACAGTATACAGGGAGTATCAAATTTTTTTTATTTTTTTTAATTTGTCATAGCCTTAATCATATTTTTTTATATCATATTATATTTGATAACAAAATTGTTCATCCGGTTGGCAGATAGGTGAAGGTTGCCTTTAATTCAGATCCCATACTATGAGCGATTTGTGGTTTTTGGACATTGGCAAGGAATTATAGGTGTACTTGTTCTAAAATGGCCAATCTCAGTTAAACTCTATTGGCTACAATTTGCTCGTCTTTATATCCTTGTCACTAAGCAGATCAAATAAACACCTTAAACCACACCACAGCACAATGAGCAGTTCACCCTTATCAGCCAGAATTTACCAAAAAAGTATTCAAGGAAAAGCAGTACACCGAGAGCCTTAAAATTGTTATCATTTCATGTTTTTACAATAAGAAACATTTTTTAAAAAAATGTCTTTTTTATTATGAGAATTTGTTTGTAATTTGCTGTAATAAACGTATTTTCTCCTTTTCACCAAACAAATTTCACAATTGTTTATGTAAAAATGGACATAAATCCATAATATTGCAAAAACAAATTATTATTTAGAGGGTAAATAATAAATTTTCATAAATATGGGAATATGTACGTTTATTTTCAGGCTAATACTGTAAACAGGATTGTATTTATCATGTAAAATCAATCGGGTATTGAAAACAATACAAACTGTGATTAATTTTAGTATAATTCGTTTTAAACAATGCTCATAAAGCATTATCGTATTGCGATCCACTCAACAAAAATAACAATACAATACAATACAACAAAAATAATAAAAAAACTAATCCATGTAAGGTAAAATAGGGTAAATGGTGATAAAGGTTAGGTTGACTTTTGTAATATAATTAAAGGGAGGACTCAACTTATCCCCAAAAATTAAAGGGGGTGCTCTTATGCTTATCAAAACATGTTTACTTTTAAAAATGACAAATGGCGAGGCGCCAGAATTTTTTCTTGTTGGAGGCATCAGCAAAGCCAACTTTTTTCCTGGAATCTCATAGCGTACTTAACAAAATTTAAGTTAAAACGAAAAAGTAACATAAAATTGACGTTTTTTAAATTTGACACCTTATTCATGGGTTCTTTTTTGAACATTTTTTTGATAAATTTTAATAAAAACGATTTCATATTTATTTTAAGTGACAACAGAATTAATTTATATAGAATAAAAAATATTTAATTTATTTACGGGGAAAAAGGTAACAATAAATACCTAAAGTGATAAAACATAAAAAGTCAATATTCTGTCAAAGTCTAGCGGCTATATTGAACATCAAAATTATTAGAATTGTTTTGCTAATTATGTTGATATAAAATATGTTTTACTTCTAGCAATAACTATTAAAAGTATTAAAAAATGGTAGACTTTGACTTTTGGTGTTTTAGCATTATTTCGGGTATTCATTATAACATTTTTTATTTCGTGGGTAAATTGCGAATTTCTTTTATGAATTAAAGTATTTCTGTTGTAACTAAAAATAAATACGAAATCCTTTTATTGTAAGTATGTAAGAATAAGTCGATTTTAAAAACGACCCAAAGAGTAAGGTATTATATTAAGATAATACTAATTTGGGTCGTTTCTCTTTTCTTTTAATTCACTTTCTTAAGTATTTTTTGGAATTCTACTCAAATAAATACACAAGATGGCTATTTCACATTTTTTTTTTGGATAATACATGTTGCATGCACCTTTATGTTCGTCTAATTTAATTATGACATAGTACTTTTTCTTATCGCACATTGTTAACCCAAATTTTAGGACGATTTTGCACTTGTGAATTTGGCAGATTTTTAGAACATATAAAACCAATAAAAAAACAAACTTTAAACACAACAAAAATACGTTTAAAATGGGAAATTCTGCAGAAGTTTAAATGGCAAATTCGCTGATTAAGTGCCAATCAATTACTTAGAGCATATCGAACTGGTACGCTGCGATCGGTAAAGCTTGTAATTTTAATTTACGGTACACCGGGACTAAGCTTCTGGTACAGTCACACAAATAGGTTGACAGCCCTGAATTGTTGTACCTGTATTGTTGTAACTGGATTTTTAATATTAGGCAGTTTTAAAAATGTATTATTGTTGATTCTAACTAAGATATTCATGGCCAATATACCTTTATATTTTATTACTTAAAAATTTCTTAAACGATTTGCATTGCATAGTTTTTTAAGTTATCTTCATATTTATGGTATCCAAATCTACTATTAAAAATTTTTCATACTACACGCATTGCGTGGCGTGGCGTGGCGTGGCAGAAAATGACATAAGTATGTCTTTAAATTAAGCAGTGACTCAAATTTAAGCGCAGGAATTTTTAAAGTATGCTGGTTCACCTATTTGAAAGCTTAAAGATCAAACTCTTTTACATAAGCATGTTAAAAAGATAGCTTAAAAATAACTAGTATTTTTTTATAATAAACTTTATGGTAAATCAATTTATCTTCACTCACCCTACATTAATAAGAAAATAAAACGTAGGAAAAAATATCTTAGCAAATTATGGAAAGTAAAAGATTTGCAGCTATCAGATTTAAATTTCTAATATCCCGCCAAATATAATACCTTTTAAAAGGCCCTTTATAAGCAACTTTTTTCTAAATAGGGTTTTAACACAGACGATTGAGCTGACAGTAATATCGAGGCTCTGAAGGGGCGAGGCCGCCCTTAAACTCACATACAGCCCTTGTAATAATTTTGCACCTTTGAGGCTCATATCGGCAATTTAATCCCGGGGCCTTTTTCGGCATTTGAAATCGTTTAGTATATGGATACTGATTTTCATTGCACTAAAAAACATCGATATATCGATTAAATCTAAGTAGAAGGTCTAAGTTTTTGAATTTGTTACAGGAAAAATAAGGTATTTAAAAGTTACTTCTTATTTAGTAAGTTTTAAGGAAGTTTGGATACTGTTAAAGTATAACGAGAGTATCATAGCCAAGTGATGTTAAGAGCCTATATCATACAAACATTTAAGTTCTCTGCCGTAAAAAAATGTTATTTTTTGTCTGCATTGGGTTTTTTAGTAGGTAACCAAAACGTCTAAACCATGGGTTCCACTGGTATACTTCGGGCTTGCGCATTTGAATACTAGCTTTTAAAAATACAAGCTTTGCAATGGGTAGAGAAAGTGACCGGAAGTTCTTTTTTAAGTTTTTAAGTTTCGGAAACAGATAGATTATATATATTATATATTATCTTATAAAATATTAATTTTGACGAAATAATTTGGGATACCATATATTTCACACTGTTTTGTTTACTTCAAATTTGCTTTAGATAAACACAATAATTTGTTAATGACGACTACGCACCGTGGCCTTCTGTTATCTAAAATAAATAACTATTAGAAATTAACTTTGGGAAAAAAATTAGAAGTCCTAATAATTTAAAGGGTACTTTTATATATATATATATATATATATATATATATATATATATATATATATATATATATATATATATATATATATATATATATATATATATATATATATATATATATATATATATATATATATATATATATATATATATATATATATATATATATATATATATATATATATATATATATATATATATATATATATATATATATATATAGGGTATATCAAAAAGTCCGTATAGGGCCAATTTTTTTTTTAATGACTCCCTGTATTTTTTGTTACAATTTTGTTTTCTACATAAAATGCTAGATATTTTTTGTCTGGTATATCATATCCCTATAATCAATTTTTTACGAGATATTTGCATTTAAATATAAATTTGGAAGGGAAAAATCCACTCATCTCTTAAAGCCGTTTTACGTTTCTATGGTTTCAGCGGTTTTTTGAGAGTGGCATATGTCTATTTAGTGTTTTGTCACTCTTAAAAACCGCTTAAACCATAAAAACGTTAAACGGGATTAAAAGGTGAGCTAAGTTTTCCCTTCTCGAATTTATATTTAAACGCAAATATTTTGAAAACAATTGAAAATAGACATGTTAAACAAAAAATATCTAAAATTTTACGTAGACTTCAAAAATATAGCCAAAAACATGGGGTATCATTTGAAAAAATAAATTTTATCCTTGTACGGACTTTCTGATACACCCTGTATACATATATATATATATATATATATATATATATTATCCTATTTTCTTTCTTATTTTATGGCTAACTATCAACCCTTACAATAGCATGCGGGACCAAATCATTTGACCTGACCTATTATATCTCATTCATTACCTACTAAGCACTTTTACTGATTTAGTAAACTCAAATCATCTCATTTAAAAAATGAAGGATTTTTATTTTGCTACTTTAAAACGAAATCAAATTAAGCGTTAAGCATTAATAGGGTGTTTTCTTACTTTTCCTAAATTACTTGGCATTAAAATATTCATTTTTGACCCATCATGGCCACCTAGATCGAAAAAAAAAATTAAAGCTGCCAAAATTTGACATTGGATACAGTTAGTTGAGGCCATTTCCAGTGAAACCGGAAGTCACTGGAAGTCACTTGACTTGTCAAAAAAGGTCATTTATTTCTTTTTTATTTTTATTCAATTAGCTTGGCAACAAAAATGAAACTGAAACAATTATTTTAAAAAATCTATATACACCTTAGCAGATCTTAATTCTCTACAAAGCACAAAATAAGTTATCACTTATCAGTCAAATATTACTCTATTGAATGAGGCGCTGCTTTCAAGCACGCTCTAAATTTGTTAAATTTCATTCAAAGAAGAACTATTTGCCCAAGTGATGATCCTAAAATAATTAGTAATTTTAAAAATTTGAAATGGTTGGTAATTATTTTACAGGTATCGGGTTTAACATTTACTACATCCAAGATGCAACGCCTTTTTGGCACACGCACCTCTCCTAAACTGCATTTTTTCCTAAACTGCTTGTGTTAGTCATAATCCATGCTTTATGCTCAGGCGAAATGAGTATTTTAATAAACTTTAATATACAAACAATAGTTAATTTTAACAGTACTCAAGATAAATTGATAATATCAATTTTGTATTTAAAATTAAATAATGTAAGCAATCTGACGCCTGGTAAATAAAATATGATGTAAAAATATACACGTTTTATGCTTTATTTGTTGTATTCTCTTATATTTGTTTGTTTACTTTAGTTAAACTAAGATAAAATTATACAAATGGTCGACCTAGCTCGTTGGTACGTTTTATCTCTACGTCAGGGCCACGAACTGCTTTTTATTTACCTCCAGGTGTTTATCTTTCAAAAACAAAAAACAACTTAATCCCAGGATACAATGTTCTCTTTAAACAATACATTTTAAAATATTAAATGCATCAGGTCTTTTTAATAAGTTATAGGCACCATCTAAAACTAACATTCATTTTAACAGGTCAAAAGCAAGTTGGGCTCGCACAATTAGAGTTCCGTACCAAAACTCAACAAAAAGTCTAACAATCAATTTTAAGTGATTTTTATTCTGTGATTGAATGTATTTAGGGGCAATTCTAATTAATGAATTGCGTAAGGATGATTTTGACGATTTTTGACCCGCCCTACCCCCATATAAAGGTGCATAATATTTCTTAAACCTCCCCCCTCCCTATTCTTAAGTAAGATTTTATATACAACATTTAAAATTGATAAAAATGAACACATTTAAGATTTTAAAATTTTAATAAACAATAAAAATTTGTAAAATAAGATGTAAATCGAAGTGCACATTATAGAATGACGAAAACCATTCAACTTCCGAAATGGAACTAGATTTTTGATAATACATTTCGGCTTGTAAAATCTTACGTAAGAATGGATTTTATCCCCTTCCCCTCAGATAAAGGCATGTATAGATTTTCTTACCCCCCCCCCCTCTCGTGCGTAATTAATGAATAGCCCCTTAGATAATTTTTTAACTCAATCATTTTTCATTGAATAAGCCATTCCACCATAAAAAACTATTCTCTTCAAACATCAATTACCTGTTTTAAAAAAACACTGAGTAAATTTAAAAAAAGCTAAAAAACGTTGGTACCAAACATTACTTAAGCAAATGTGCAAAATGACCGCCATTTTGCAGAATACACCTATTTAGGAAACAATATGTAAACTCCCGCCCGAGAAAGGAAGGCTTAAAAGTAAAAAGTAGTTAACATGTGATAGAAAATTGCGATAGCTCTTTTGAAAGCAGCTTGCACCACCATTTACATACAAGCAAATAGCTGAAGCACTTTCTTTCGGCAGGTACTATACCAAGACCACTTGCTGCATACTATGATCACATGCGCATTTATACGCTACAGTTTATTGCATGGCAGTATACTGAAATGTCTCGTTATGAAAACATACTTTCGGCCTAAGGTGAAGTTTCCTGGCAGTATAAGTATATTAAGAATTATTATAAATTATGTTTAATATTGTAGTGAACTATCCCCGGTCCCAGCCACTAAATCTTGACATACAAGGAATTTAAGAGCTTCAAAAATTCCCAAGAACTTTAAATAATTCGTCTGATTCTTGACTACTTTTTGTTTTTGGACTTTTTTCACCCCTGTTTAGTTTGGGCACGAGAATTATAGAGTTTTCTTTATATTTTACTCTTGCTTGCATTGCATTTTTAGGCTAATAATTTTATGGCATTTTGTTTTTTTTTACTTTGTTCCTATAAATTTTATATTTTACTTGGAACACTCTTTATATAAGTTTATTAAAGCAAACGTCTCTTCTTTGTTCCAAATGCGCTTTTCCACCACGGGCGTAATTTGCGTAGCGTAACGTAACAATCCAAACGATATTGGTTAAAAATCTGAAATTTGGCAACACAGGCGATTTTAAACCAATGGGATCGTTGGGATTATTACGTTCTACGCGAATTATGCCCGTGGGATGCCGACATCACTAGCTGACTGTTCCCGGAGAGTGTTTACCTTGTGCAAATTATTTGCAAGTACTCCTAGACAAACTCGCGCAAGATTTACTTGCTCGTGTAAACTACGCTTAACATGTAAACTGCGTTACCTAAATCTACGCTTATAAATTTAGTCCAGGTTAGTAATATAACAGATAATAAAATTAAACAATAACATATTATATAATGAATTATTTTACTATTATTATAACGAGAACTAAGAACAAACGATTTGCCCTTGTTTGTGCAAGTCCACCGCTCTTCGCCATTTTTCAAGCACTTTTAAAAACAATACGTATAGGCAGTTGTTTGTAGGTAATAACTTTTTCCTTTTTACTTAAAATAATACGAAGATCCATAGTTGAAGTAAATATTCAACTCAAAAATACATAGAATAAATTATGGATCTTTCAATAAGTTTATTATATTATTTTTATATAATTAAGATGTCTGGAAGGCAGTTAGTATACTGATAAATGGATATAAAAATAGATATTACTGCTACCTGTCGGGACCTAGTTTACCAACACCTCTTATTTAAACTAAATCAAAATCAAATTAGACTTTATTTGATTTTTTAGGTGTATCAACTAGGTTGATTGCATTTAAAATATGCGTCAATAAATCTTGGCGAGTTTTCACTGAAGTCTTGTGAATTGCTTTTTTTAAGAGCATAGCACAAAAAAGAAGTCACACATATTTAAATCTGGAGAACGTGCTGACCATTTTACTGGAGCATCATTTTTTCTTTCAACTCATCGGTTCGAATATTGGCCATGTAAATATTGCCGAACAGCAACGGCAAAATAGGCATTGACACCATGCATTTATCATAGTTTAGGAAATTATCTAGTCTTCAGTTGATCTCTTAATGATTTTGGTAGATCAATAGGCAAAATTCTTAATTAGTAGATCAACAACTACAAAATTGTTAGACGTGGCATCACTGGTAAAGCATTTTAGGCAAGCCTAACTTTTAAAATTATGTTAAGTCAGTTAAAAAAATGGCGGTACAATACATTTCTCGTAATTAAAAAAATTGTAAATTAATTTTAATAAAAAGTATGGTACAAATCTATAGAAAGTATGGAAAAGGTTTTAAAAATTAAATTTTATTTAATTTATGCGACGATTTTTTAAATTCTTTTATTTTAAAATCAACACATTTTTTTCTTCACTTTGAAAAATGTCTAAAATAATGGCTCACAGACAAGTCATGTATGATTTATTTTGCCTAAAGAGGATTAACAAAAGCTTTGGACCTGAGTACCAAAGCAAGGTGAATATCTGGAGTAACGTAAGAGGCAGTTTATTTATGCAGGACTACAAGGTCTGTAAATTTAATGGGGAAAGAAAGGTAGTTTTCCAGTCTTAACACTATTTATGATGGATGTAAGAGCCGACAAGTGGGATATATGGGACTTCTCCAGTTTTACTAAAAATGGATGCATGACAGTAGCTCTTAGAGTTGTTCGCCCAGAACCTGGTGGAAAAGAAGTTATACTCGCTAATTTTTTAGAGCAGAAGCTGTGGAAATACCTTTAGAAAAGGGACTGCTTATTTACAGCTCATTGGTGGGCAAGAAAGGAAGGCTTTCTCGTTAGGTCTAGATAAATAATAAGGCGAACAGCTGTTATTTGTATTAGGTTAGGAATAATCGGTGCTTAAAAAAAACTTATTCACAGACATTGAAAAAGTCTTCATTGCAGTTTCTTCAAGGTTGTCCAAGCACCGAAACATGCAGATATTTCATTTTGCGCTACCACAATTCGGCATCTGTACTACCGTCCATTAATATTTCGAATATATTTTATAAATGGGACCAATAGTATAATATGACCCATTAAAATACTAGCAATATAGCATCCAAAGTTGCTCAATATCGCTGATCTGAAGTGAAGCGGCGTCAAAGAAATAGCCTCGTGAAACAGTTTGTCATGTCACATAACTTTTGTTTTAGGTACAAAAAGAGGACATATAAAAGTCTGTCACTTTAATCATATCAATCCTTACCCTTTTTTTTGCCAACCGACATTGGCGCCTAGAATTTTAATTTTTTTTTATTTAAAAAATTAGACATGGGATCCACACGAAAAATCTTTTTTTTTTATTTTGATAAAATTTTATTGTCAGATTCCAAATTTACAAAAATATCTGCATTTTTCTTGAAATTAGAGGCATCTAAAATATTTGTTTAGGAAAACTGTTGAGAGAAAAAATTTTAACTGGCTATGGTCCGATATCTCCCTGGGGGCGTGCAAAAAAAATAACTTTTTTTCGCAAATTTCAAAATAATTTTTTTAGCAGAGTGTTCTTTTTAAAGCCAATAGCATCTGGTATACATTTGCTGTGGGTCCCAAGTCTCCCTTTTTAGAAAAAAAGAGTGAAAATCCTAGAGACGCCAATATAAACCGAAATTACACAATATGTTGCCAGGATGGTTAACCAAACAGAGACACAACTCTAATTGTCTTGTTAAACGCAGGCTCTTGTAATAATAAGGCTCAAAGGACCACAGCAAACCAATCATTAGATCGACATTGAAAAAAAAAAGACATTTACAAGGGGTTAGGGAATGGTCCAAAAGTTAACTGTTAAAAATCGAGTCGACAAAACTTCCGAATTAAATAAGTTTAACGTAAAACTACAATCAGCGACAACTAAAAAAACAAATGGTGTTTGGGCAGAAGTTTCGAATTATACTGCTGCTTAAGAAATGTAAAAAATATCGCCCAAAAATAAAATGTACTAAAAATTATTATTTTAAGTTTTTACGTGTTAAATACGTTTACTAGTTATGGCTAAAAATAAAAAACCCTGTATAATTCGAAGACTCGTCCAGGCATATCTTTTTTTAAATGTTGATGTATGTAATATCACTTTAAATACGGCTCGATTTTTTGCGGTCAACTCTTGCTCTATAAATGAATGGATTACGGTGCTGCCGTAAAAATAGGGGCTTAAGCGACCGTTGAGGATTTATCGACAAATACGCCCCTGCGGGATGATATCCAGCCGACGAGGCAGGTGTAGTTGGTTTGCTTTTGCATTTCTCTAACTCTAAATATAACTGTGTAAACAACATCTCTCATACGGGCGAGGCGAGCGAGCAGACAAGTAAACAGTAAACAACACGGCACATTATGTGTGCCGCACCAACGTGTGTGTGTCTGTAAGCTCTCAGTACGAATCAGACTACGCGGTCCGATCAGCCGGCTCGATTGTCTTGCCACGGCCACGGTGAGATTTTCGGTTTCGGGTTGCCTGCCTGCCAATGCCGCCACTGTCCGCCGCCACTTTGTGACGTCTGACGGTCGTAACCTCACTTTTGAAAAGCCCGCTCTTTCTTCCGATAGCGACGGCGTTACGTAACGGCGGTAGCGTACGTTCGGACCGCGAGTGTCAAGTGATTCGCTGACAGCGCTTTGACAGGCACTGCCAAAATTCAACTTTTTTGAAAGTTTACCTATCAGACTATATTTTGAACATTGGATTGTTTTTAAGGAAGTTATGTCTAAGAGCTGACACTGGCAGTGAGTATTAGTTCACACTGACGACTACTATGCTACATGTCAAACTGACAAACCAAAGAATAAATCAAATAACTTTTTTATTTTAATATATTTCTTTGCTGGTGAAAAAAAACAGATGACTTTGTTCTAGTATATAGCAATGATGAAAATTTAGAAAATTATGGTTTTAATGTAAAACAACTGAGTAAATTTCTTTTAGTGAATATTTTTTTTATTTGTCCTAAAAATTTGGCACTTAAAAAATCTACTATACGTTTGAATTTTTTACAGTAAAACAATTAAAAAGAAAAAAACATTTTTTAAGGAAAGTTGCTTATTTTTTTTTTTTAATAAAATATTGTGCTATTTTAGGTAAACTAAAGAAACAGTTTATTGCCCAAAAGAAAAAAGTTAAAATTATGTTTCTTTTAAATACTTATATTTTTTTTACGAGAACACATTTTAAAGGAGCAACCCCCTTTGTCCTATAATATTTTTTATTTTAAAAAAGAAACATGTTATTGTGTCAAAAAAGAAAAATAAGTTGTAATATTTTAAAGGTATTATAAATGAATTTTATAACTTCTGGTTAGGTTGAAAATGAACCAATCTTTGTTTTTTTTTTATAAATAGAATACTCCGAATATTATGGTATATTTGGGTTCAAACCAAAAATTTTTGGTGTAAATCAATGTTTAGCATTATTTATATATTTTTATGATATATTATAATGGAGAAAAAATATTATTTCCGGATTTTTGCAAATCTTCACATTTTGGTGAAACTAGATTGCAAAAACATTTCTCACTATATGTATGTCTGCCCTAACTTCCAAATGGAATAAAATAGTAATTTTAAATTTGGTATTTGTGTAATACTTTAGAAGTGTAAGCGACCTTTTTTTTAAGCCATATAGCTTTAAGAGGAGAACGTGAAGGTCCATTAAATTTTATAAACGATTTATTGTCCTACAGGTTATGCAAAACCTCGTGCAAAACTTAATTTATCAAAAATAAAGTAAAACTTGTCATATTCCTTGGTTCTTTACACAAAACATATTTAGTTATTTTTAAACAAAATAATATGTCAGTTAATTAAAGCCAGACTTTTATTCACGTTCGATTTATTGGCATTGCAACTGCACTTTTTAGAAACTTCCGACTTGACCGTTTAATATTTTATAATCGTTTGTAGACTTCAAAAATTAGACCGCCTAAATTTTTTATTGTCCTTTGTTTCTAAATGGGAATAATAAAGTGTTATGTCAGTTAAGGGCTGTTTAGAAAATATATTAATATACTATACAATAAGCAAGACAATAAGTTATAAGATTAGTGAATAATGGTTTAAGCCAAAATGAATATATTTCTTTAAAGATCTTTAAAGATTAAAATCAGTGTCGCATCGTTTATTACCGTTGCGCTTCTTTAAGCTGTCTTTAAGTCATAGAGTGCAAGGTTTGGGTTGTAAAATAAGTTTATAAAAGTAAATTAAAAGTTATATGGTCAAATCTATTACAAGCAATTTAAATAATTTTGTATTTATAGGTAAAACACCTTGATGCCACGTGGAAGACCCCGTTTTGAGTACGAAAAACTGGTCATACAATTTTTACCTTTACAGTAATAATTTATTTAAGTAAACACGTGAATATTTAATTGCCATGTTAACAGCTTTATCAAACAATCCTTTTTTTATTTTTGTATACATACAAATTTGTACATTCGCAAATATATACAAATTCATTATGTAACATTGTTACTTTAAAGTATTTTGCAAATTAGACATTTCATTTATTTATCGAAAATTTATTTTAGAATTATTGCCAACAACAACAAAAATTATCATTTGGGAATTTTTTACTTGTATGTCTCAAGGATACTTTCATGGTCTTAAAAATACATATATTACTTGGGCCGTTTGAGTCTTAAAATTCTAAAATATGCCATTCTTGTGGTACTAAAATGGGAATAGAATGTATTTTGTTAAGATGTTTACCCTGTGTATGAAGGGGAAAATAAATGTTAGATTTCGTTGGTTTAAACTGAATATGCATGCAAAATTCCATCTTGTTTACTAAACTCGTTTAGGTTCGTAGGTATAAACCAAAAAATATATTTCAATTTTAAAAGTAACCACCCTGTATATGGGCGGTCAAATACCAATAAATTTGTAGGTCGGTACAAGCCCAATCTGCATAGAAAATACCTCGGTAAAGCAAAATTTATTATTATTATTATTTAAGGCGCTAACCCTGTACTACATAGGTATCGGTGTATTCGGTATCTAGGTTAGCAGAAGTCAAATTTAATCTTTCTTGATAAACGCAAAACCATTTCTATATCTAATGGAAAAGTCGGACTTCTTGCTAAACAGTTTACTGTCAACTCTACCATTGATCTTCTGGTAATTTACCTGCCTCTTTGTTCTTTTTAAAATGTACGAAATTATATTTAATATCAAGAAAATAAACCTTTTTTTATTTTTATACCAAGAGATCCTCTGGACTAATATACCAGCAATCGTTCTAAAAAGACGTGTTTCTGAACTTGCACCTATCTCAGACTCGGACATTTCTCAGGTGAGCTGGAAGTTCGATGGATCTAAATTCCTTTTAATTATATATCTGTATCTATTTTCTTAGTTGTTATGTCAAAATTAATTAATTCTCAAGTTTTAAAGTATATTGAGAAACATAAAATTATACCTGAAAGACAATACGAATTCCGTCACTAGGGATCCACAGCAGCAGGCGCGTGCGATAAAATTTGAAAGATCTATTGTCTTTTATATTTAGGATGTTGTAGTTCATTAAGGAATCAATAAAATAATATTACTATTTTTTTAAATTTTCGATTCTAGAATTCTGATCGGTTAATGATTCTAGGGAAAGCATTGCTTCCGTTGCTTTCTAAAGAATTGATGCTGAGTCTAGCTTTCAACGAATTGATGCTAAAGTACCCCAGGTCTCGGAACTTGCATCAGCTTATTTTTTTTTTCTTTAAATCAACGTTCTTCTCCCTTCCACAATCAATCCCATTCATAGTTTTGTTAAGGATAGTGCCCTTCGCACTGCTATTTAGTTTATCTGGCCAGTCTCTAAGCCAGATTTGATGTACCGTTTCAAAAACACTATCATCCTTTACTTATGAGCGGCCAAGTCTTGCACAACAAATAGTCATTGAGGCTTGGGTCGTTATTTTCAAGAATGACCTTAATTAGCACAAACACATTAGATTCATAGAAACAGCAGCTTAAACAATGCTTGGATTACTCTTTTGAGCCGAAAAGTATTCCTCTCTGTATCCTTAGACATAGGGCTACTGTTGCCATGTGTGAAATGGCGTTTCCCATAGCTCCTAGCATTCTTATTTTCATACAAAGCTTTTTAATGAGCCCACTCGTTGAACAAAGCTTCTGTTCCTTGCCCACCGATGAGATGCAGGAGATCGGTCGCTTTTTCACAGATATTTTTACAGTCTCATGCATCTCTTTACAGTCCATTTGTACAGACCTTTAACTTTTTACTGTTTTCCTTCATCCCGAAAATGTCTTCGCTGTGAAACCTACTGCCTGCCGCGATCTTTTCGTTGCCTCCAAACCTGTAAATGTTGTGTTACTAAACTGCCTCTTATTTCATCTAAAACACCCAGGGTACATTAGTACCCAGGGTTTAAACCTTCGTGGACTGTGTCAAAAAATTTTTGCAACTGAAATAGTTTTTAGTGTGGTGTATAACCACCGTATATTACAAATTTCGAGTCTGGCGTTCCTCGAATCTACTCTCCAATTTTAAGAGACGTTTGGGGTTGTAAAAGCGGGTTTCTAAAATTGCGGCCTAAATCATCAGGTAGGTAAAAATAATAGCCAAATTGCGCCCTAAAAATAAGGGTTAGCCTGAATAAAATTTCCAGTTACCTGGTTTGACCTAAACTGGTTGATATTATTGCGGCGCGTCATAAATACCATATTAAAAATTATTAAAATTTGGTTAATAACTTCTACGTAGGGATAATTTAGAAAATTCAAAAGCCCTCAGTTCTGGTAGGTCACGGTTAGTTCTCGTTAGTTAAAGCGGCTTTTTATTTTCCCCAATTATATTTCAGACGTGATAAATAACTAAAGGTAGAAACAGTAAACTTTTCCGTTAGGGCCGCAATTCTGCCATGGCTTAATCAAAGTAAAATTCCAAGAATTGTTTGGCCGCAATTTTGCGCCACATAAACTGGAAAAAAGTTTAAACCTGCCTATTTAAGCCGCATGGATATGCCCTGTAAAAGGTATGTGCAATCATGAAAGATAACGTCATATTTTTTTTTATGAGATCGTTACCTAAAGGGTATTACAACACGTTGTTGTTTCGAAAATAATTTAATAGTTTAATTTATATTTTAAATATACAAAACGCGATAAATCTCCAGGGTACATACGTGTGTTTTATTTATTTATTATTAAATACACATTTAATCTTTTAAACAATGAAAGTCAACAGCCTATTGTTATTTTATCGTGTTTATTTGTGAATTTTAAGGAAATTAAAAAATAAATTATAGTTTCCCCATATTGTTTACCATCCAGTCAGCGGAAACAATCCAAAATTGACCCTTTTGGTTTATTTTTTCATTAGGTTTTTATACGGCATACTACGTACATACCCAGAAAAATGTCACCCCTTTAAATGTCAGAGTAAATAAAATAAAACAACCTTACAACTCTTTTTTAAAATGTGAATGGGCAATATTTCTTTCAATGGCGTACAAATAAAGTTGAACCTTCAAAGAGTTTTAAATATTTAAAAGTTTAGTAATTTATAATTAAAAAAATTGGAAAGGTCTTTACTCGGACCTTTCCTTGCAGTTCTTTTATGACAGCCACACACTTTGAGAAAATCCTCAAAGAAAAAACTGTGCAGGCCGGGCCGGCGTCCTGAACACATACTTTGAAAATGCTTAAGGCCAGGGGTGCGCAGTTTTTCCTTGGAGGATTTCCCCAATGTGTGTGCCTGACATTAAACACATTGTTAGATCAGGGCAAGTGGAAATTTACTTAAATTTTTCCAGATACTTATGTTGTATAGATCAAACTACTAATTTATCTCAAGAACACAGTTATAAAAATTATTTTGTTTCCTAATAGCACACATTTTGAAGATTATAGATCAACCGACGAAAATGTAACAGTTTTCGTAATTTCTTTAAAATCACAATACTTTGTACAAGCGAGGAAAGTAATATTAGAAAAATTGAAGAATGTTTAGTAATTTTAACACATAGTAGAGTATTTGTAGTCAATTATGCAGTATGAGATCGGGCGTTATCGTGTAGCAGAATGACACTTTTGATTAAGCGGTTTCTTCTTTTTGATCAAAATGCTGGTTTAACTTTTTGAGTAAACATGTCAGAATAATAAAGTGTATTATTAGTATCTCGTTCTTCCAGAAAATCGGTCACCTTCGCTGTCCCAAAAGACGGTGGCCAGCCGATGGCACAACCATTGGTTTTTTTTGATTAGGAGAGGTTTAAGTAGGGCCACTTTAGACTTGATCTTTTTGATTCTGGTGTAATATGGTGTACGCGAGTTTCGCCGCAGTTCTTGAATTATTAAAAA
Source organism: Listronotus oregonensis (assembly GCA_019359885.1). Classification (NCBI taxonomy): domain Eukaryota; kingdom Metazoa; phylum Arthropoda; class Insecta; order Coleoptera; family Curculionidae; genus Listronotus; species Listronotus oregonensis. Next base: position 422,573 of record JAHBCN010000012.1, read on the forward strand.
TGGCAATAAAAGTGACGATAGGGTCTCAAAAACAACATTTAGATCGTTGGCAAACGTCACCTCGTCAAATACGTGCGCTGGGTGAACTTAAAAAAAAATAAGATGCTTCGTTAAGAATTTGCTGAGAAAATGCAAGACAGCTGTATGCTAGATGCAGCTAGAGATAAGTGTTCGCATAAAGTTCGCAAAAATCGACATTGACCAAAAAAACATTTGAATACTTTAGTAGCAGGTGAAAATGTATAGACCTATAATAATTTGCATTGTTTCATATACGCATAATCGGGCGATAATAGACAATAGAATGAAAAATTATTACGACATACATTAGTTTAATTCTAAACATAAATCAGCTGTTGTTCTTTTCTAAACCAGACTGGCTTTTCCTAATCACTATTAGGTGTGCCTTTAAAAATCACTCAGAACATAAAAAATACTTAAAAGTAAAAATAAATAAATGAATATTGTGCCCCATGAAAGAATTTATACTATAGCTGTATTCAGAAAAGTTTTTAAAAACAGTAATAGATGTAGGTATCTAAGACCTATAAACACCAAGACATAACAACTTGGAGTATGAAGCCACATTATTGCGACCCCAAGCTTATATCCAAAACATAGCAGGGTTTCAATTTTTGACTTAAAATAATTTTCGTAAATTAAAGTCCATTTTTTTGGAAAATGCTTTTTTTACAATGCTTGTATCCGTTCGTTTTTTTTTATTTCGCATTTTTTCATTAAAAGTTGTACATACAGAATAGATCATAGGGACGCTTCGACGTTCGACAGCATTTGTTGTAGCCTTTTTAGATTCTCCCTGAAATTCTAGGTAAATTTCATGTCCTTTTTATTAGAACCAATTAGTTTTCAAGAGGAAATTAGTTTAAAAGGGACATTATTTATAGTCTGATACACTAGCATCGAAACACACATTTAAGAGTCAATTATACTATCTTAATTTTTTATCCTCTACACAAAAATGGCAACTTCATTATTGGCATTGTTATATTTGGAAAATAATTACCTTGGGAAATAACGGCTCCTGCAACTCCTAGCTTTTTTAATTCCATTTAAAAAATAGCCGTTTACCATATTAATGACCCCACATTTACAGGAAAGCTTTCTTCTCTTGCCCATCGACGAGCTGTGGGGGACTTAACGGTCTTCTATAGGTATTTTTGCTGCTTCTGTTTCGAGAAATTAGTCAGTATAATTTTGTGTCCTAGCAGCTACCAATAGAGTAAAACGAATTGGAACATTCCTGCATCCCATTGCAGTTTATTCCTAGAGGCCCCGAACTTTTTACTTCGTTCGCTTCTTCATCCCTAAAGTTTCTAGAACGAGGTCTAAACTGTGAAACCTTTTGACTGCAGAGATCTTTATTTCCCTCCGTAAACCTCTAAATCTTTTAATCTTGTGTTAAAAAACTGCCTCTTACTTTTGACTTTGGGTCTTAAGCTTTCGGGGACTGTCCGAACAGAAAAAAAACTAAAGTTTACATTTTAAAAATGAGCTTAAAACTTAGATTTATCATTATTATGTATACCGGGTGATCCAGGAGGGTGGCTTACCCCCTCTTTTGTTTTTTTCAGGATAGAAAAATGAAACTTGAGGATATCATAAACCTACGTCAAATTTGACGTTTATGACAAGTCACGTGACCTCTGGTGACTTCTCATTTTACCAAAAAGGGCCTCAACTTCTGATTTCCAAATTTTTACATTCATCCAATTCCTGGGAATATTCTGCGTTAAACGGTGCCCCATGTGTCAAATTTTGACAGCATTGAACTGAAAAAAAAACCTAACTTTGTCAATATTTTTTCAAAGAAAAATTTTTCCTTATAAACTAAACATTTTTACTGATGGAATGAACTCATATCATCCCATTTGAAAAAATAGAGAATTTTCATTTCCAAATTTCAAAACGAGTTCAAATTAAGCGTAAAGCATTAACAGGGTGTTTTTACTTTCGTTAAATTAATTGGCATCAAAATGTTAATTTTTCTCACATCAAGGCCATCTCGATCAAAAAAAAATGTTTTAAAGCTGTCAAAATTTCACATATGGAGTGCCGTCAGACGGAGAATGTTGCCAGGAATCCAAAAATGTAAGCCACAATCCTGGATCACCCGGTATAATAAATTTGTTAGTGTTTTGAAACATGTCAATATATGAGTATATTTCTTCCTATGAAGAAAACTGATGGTCAAGAATATGCAATGACACTTTTAAATTAAAAAATATTACAGAATCATTCAGTTAAGATTATAATTTACTCGTTTTTCCAGTAAATGACACAAAACCAACTGTAAACGTGACAGCGCCGAAAAGAAGTCTAGTGTATTTTGAAATTCGATCTATCTCTAAATGTGTCTCACATTATGTTATTGTAGGTTTGTTTTTGTTGTTCTCTAAATATGGGAATTTTTTCTTTCTTGTTTGTCTGTAGACTAGAGAAAACAAAGTAGTTGAAAACACAAAAGGTCCCCGGACCGGCTTTAGGTTAAGATAGGTATGCCAGATGCCAGTTTATTTACTTATAGGGCAGAGGGCCTTACTAAATAAATATACCGGGGTATAATGAGAAATTTTATAATTTCTTACGTTTCTATACCAAACCGTATTTAGCAAAATACCAGGTGAAATACAAATAAAAATGGTTAGCATAATAGAAGATTTTATTTTATCTGTTTTTTTTTATCTTGTAAAAGGGAGCGCCAAGAAAAATAAGGGAAATTTATTAATATTTGAGGGTTGAAAGGACAAGGAAGTACACCTAAAGACAGCAGATTGCATATTTTATATTTTCGGTACTACAGGGTTGGTGCAACATCATGTTGATCTATAAGGAACTTGAAGGGAAGGAATTATTCTTTAGAGTTTAGACAATGAATATACCTACAGAAGGGGAACAGGTCCCCTACCCCTCGTAGGTGTATAAGAGAGGGAAGCTTTGTGGTGAGAGTGGGGCCATTTACAAGGTAAACGATACTTTGGATGGAATAAAGGATGCTAGGAGTTGTGGGAGAAGCCCATATCAGATAAAGAAGCAGTATTCGAAGTAAAGTCTGATGTCGGATACGTATAGACTGTACAAGTTGAAAGATGAGCGTAACTTCTGGCTGGACAATCCAAGCTTTCTGGCAAGGTCATTTTCGAGAGTAACATCGATAAGATTAAATTATTTTTTGTTCTGGAGGACTTGGGGCATAGATTAAGGGATAAAAATGTGTTGTCTTTTTCCCGACACTGATCATTTGGTTTAAGTATTTGGTTTTTGTAAAGACCTAAATATTTTTTTAATAAATAATAGGAATTTACTTCCATTAAAGGACTAAAAATTCGTTTATTGCAAAACGTCTTTGTTATAAAATTATTATAATTTTTTAACAATTACAACAATTATTATAAAGTTTGTAAAATGTTATATCACCTATCCAAAAATTTTATTTACAAAACAGATATTACTATCACTTGTTGTTATCTACTATTTGTTTTAAAATTTATATTGTCATCAGAGAAAACATATAGTTATTATAGGCAAATGTCTAAAATATTACTCTTTTTACCCCTATCCTTGATAGTTACACTACTTAAAAAAGTTTTGGGTTGGCACTTGAGGAGTGGATTCCAGATGTAAATTTAAAGATCCCTACAAACGCTCAAATGCGCCAAGAATGTGCAAATTGGCTTAAACAAAAATCTCTTAATTAGGTCAATCATCGATTTAATGATAATTTACGGGGTGCTGGGTTATAAATGGGCAGCAGAGTAATGATTGATTCTAAACGTAAAGTGTTTTGTATATTACACAGGCATATTTCCGGATTCTTTAAAGGTTGCACGTGTACAACTTATCCTTGTTTTAAGGTTATGGAAAATGTATTAATTCCCAAATTTAAAAGTATTTGAACAAGCACAAAATTATACATTACAGACACTATGAATTCCATCACAAAAAATCCACAGCAGATTTTCTTTCACTGTCTCACACAACTGGAACACGTTATAAATGGTCAGCTCTTACCAAACTAATGCTGGGATATTCCAGGACTTAGTACTGGCACCAACTATATTTCTTTTTCATATTAACGGTCTTTTCTCTTTAATGGCCAATACAATTTCTAGTTTTATTGATAGTTCTTCATTTCAATATTCAGTTTCTAAACGCAGTCTCTAATATTGAATCAGAACAAAAGCGCAGGTTGTAGACCTAAATTGTCTGATACTTCACTTACGACATCCATGCTACGTCCGTACTTTTGTTTTAAGCCTTTGTGTTATAAAAAAATTACCAAGAAAATTACCTAAGCCATTACATGTTTTATTTAGTAGAGTAAAAAACAATTTACGACATTAACTTTTAATAAACTGAAACCTACCCTTATAATATTGAAATTTTAGCTTTAGAATCACAAAGGATACAGGAAGGATGTTGTTTGTTGTACTTTTTAAGCCATATCTTTAAAACCAAATCTATATTTTTTTAGTTTGATCCTAATACTTATAAAAGTTTGTTGTTAAAAAAAAATATATATGTGACACCCTGTAATACACACATGATGCGTTTACGCCACAAAACTTGGCCTGGAAATTTAAAATACACGCAAAATGTTTGTTTGTTTGTTTGACACCAATTAATTTATTTTCTTGGGAAGTGGGTATTTATAAGAATCTTGACGGTTTTTAAAATCTCATATTCCAGAAGGCTGGAATCACATCTAAAAACTATTCTTGCTCAATCGCTTATGCCGCATTTACTAAGTGTATAGTAATTTCAGATTTAGGATTTGACGAAAACAATTCTAAATATAAACACATATGTGTTTATAATTTTGTTTATTCACAGTGGTGTCGAGCGATGGGATACCAACTTGAAATTCCCATTAATCCAATCTGTACGATTTGCTTTTTAGATAAACAAACAAGGATTACCTGGCCGTGCTGTTTAAATTTAATTATTAACCTAAGTGATGTTTAAAGTGAAATCTATCGATTGTTACTCTTTTCTGCATGGCAGAGAATTACTTAAGCTTTCCATTTTTAACCTCAATTATTGTTTTGTTCTTTTAATGGCCGCCATATATCCTTAAATGATTGTATAATGGATATTAAGACTCATTTTACAGACCGATTAGTGTATCTTTTAGACTCAAAAGAAACTTGGCCTGTTTTCTCGACGAAAATATATTTTTTAGTTTTTTACAATAAAAAAAAAACACAGCAGAAGTATAAAAGATTAGAATGACGTTGAATTTTCTTTACCTAATTTATATTAATTAGATTAGTGTATTAATCTGGCTAAGGCAGTGGATGCAAAAATTTAAAAAACGGATAATCTAAGGATTCATCCGAAAAAATAACAGAAATTAGTATATCTTCAACATTTAAATTTTTTTATTGATTCTAGAAAGCAAAATCATATTGGTAACGCTCCTCTACAATATAAACTCATTGCATTATTCATTCAATTATTACCTCCTTAATGTTTACATGAAGCCTTAGATGACGGTATAAAATGTTCCATAAAATACAATTAAATATACGCTCTTAATACGCGTATTTTTAAAATTTATTTTGTCCACTGGCTAGCGAAAAAAAATGTTGGGAGGGATAGAGAAAATCATCATCATTAAGAATGTGGATTATGGAAGAAGTTGTACAAGACGTCCAAAGTCACCTGGAGATCCTTAAAAAAAAAGAGTTTGGCTGTTGATTTTCAGAATGCCAAACTGATGAAATTGAAGCTATTCAGAAATTGATTCGAAAACCTTTTTAAATGAAAGTTTTTTTTTATTTTGTGTAAAGCAGCAGTTTCGGTAACTATATCCATGTACCAAAACATGAATTTGCTGCATTTTATGGTAGTTTTAGACATTTGTACTACTCCTTTAACGTGTTGGTAATAATATCAAGACGAGACTTACAGTTTATTCTAAAATCCGATGGTGCTACTTGAAAAAATCCAAAAAGAAATGATGAATATATAAATTAAATTACATAATAACGGTGTTTGCAAATATACATTTGTTGATGGCCAAGGTGATAAGGTAAGTTTGGTTGTTGTTGGCTTGAGAACGGCTTTAAGAAATCTAGTTTTAATTTCAAATTCCTATTTATGCAGGCGAGTATTTTTAGGTCTGTTGTTAATAAAAAGGAAACAGGTACTATAAATTAGAAGGGGTCCCTGGCCAACTCAATATTTGCTTCAGTGGTCCGCACTTAGCAAAAGGTTGGAAACCACTAATTTAGAGGGAAAGAAAAGACCTTTGCAAAAGCAGGTTTCACAGCCTAGGTATTCTTGGGACAGGAGTAGACAAAGCGAAAAGTTCAAGGCCTCTTCAGATGGACTGTAAAGAAATGCGTATTGGCATATTAAAAACTGCTAGAAGGGAATTATACTAACCATTTCTTTAGAGCAGAAGCCGTAGCCTACCTTTCAAAGAGAAATATGTCCCCCATAGCTTGTTGTTGGGCAAAAAGGAAGTTTTATGATGAGAGCGAACGGCTATTTTTGGATAGACTTAAGAACGTTACAAGTTGTGGAAGATGCTATTCCCAAACGTGGAAGCAGTATTCCAAAAGTTTCTTATTTAAGATAAACAGAGTACCTAGATTAAAACGGGAGAGATACTTTCTGACTCAAAAGAGGAATCTAATATTTTAAAAGCTGCTTTGGCTTTGGTTGCATGATACTTAAGCTTATTAGGCAAAAGCAAGTCCCGCAAAGTTATATGATGCTTTGTTGTGCAGAACTTAACCAGAAGCAGAAACTAAATCTGTAAAAGAAAATAATGCGGATTGAAATATTTTATTTTGTTATAGGGTATCTCCGCAATTGTTAGTGTTATCAAAATAATAATAATCATAATAATAATATAGGCGTCAATGTGCTCTTTTTTGGGTTAACCTTATACATACATATAATATATGTATATATAAATTGTTTATAAAACCCCGTATACTTATTCTAAACCCGGCAGATTATTTAACAATCATTATAAAAAAATCTTTGTATAAAACATTTTTCTGTATCTCTTTTAACTAAAAAATATAGGGTCATTCTAAAATTGACAATTTTTTTATTTTTTCCCGTATTTCCTAAGAGAGCAAAAATTTTTAAATTTTGATTTTAACCATTTTAAGCTTGACCCAAAAAGAGCCCCTGACGCCTATATTGCTGTTTTGATAGCACTAACAATTACGGAGACACCCCATAAAAGTATCGAAAATGGGATACCCTGTGCATATTGGTATTATAAAAATTATTTGAACTTTATGGTATTAAATTATATAAAGCAATCTATGTCTTATGATATGGTAACGACCATGTTAATGACGTTATTAATATTTACTTTATTTCAATCAATATACACATATTCAGCCGGGTTTTTTGAAACAAATCTGTTTTCTTTCATACGTTTTATAATAACTGTTTTTAAAGAAATTTGCGAATTATTTTCTAATAAAATAAAAATAAACAAGCGCCAAATAGATAGCTAATGTCATAAATTAAATACATATTGTTTATATGTTTTTTTCCAGTTGCTTTATATCTTTTTATGTACTCATCTAACTGACATACAAATTTTCTTTTATTGAATTTACAATCAAGAAATACACGCAACATTATATTTTTACCTACCCTTTATTATTGGCTATTATTTTGACTTATAGATACCAGGTTGTTCAATAAGTTTTGTTGTTTAATAAGAAAAACACCATATTTTGGTTTGAAGTACATTTAATTATTTAATGTAATTTTTTTAAACTTCTTTACACTTGTTCCAGTGATCTTCTGGCTTATGGATTCTATCCCTGAAGGGGAAATCCGAAAGACTGTCGAAATACGCTTCCACGGTTGCTATTACGCATGTTTTTTTTTAAATGTGAGAACCGCCAGAACTCAGAGGAAGCTAAATTTGGTAAATTGGGTGGATGTTGTAGAAATTCGTGCTGTAATTCACTGATTTTTTCAATAATGTTTTTGTGCTATGTGAGACGATACGTTGTCTTAAAAAAAATGACTTATTCTTCTGTAAACCATATCTTTTATAAAAAATTTTACATTCAGCTGATCCATTTAGCCTCTTGTTGTTTTGTTGTTATTTAAAATTATGGTGGTAGACCCAAGTCCCATCCTTAGTGATGAAACGACGCACAAAATCCTTTTAATCCTTTCCAAAATGTTGCTGAAAGTTGAGCTTGAATGTGTTTTTGTTCTATTGGTAAAGAATGCGACACAGTGGCATAGCCAAAGTTGTTTCATGAAAAGAAATATAAAGAAGGTCTAACCGTCGTGGTTTTTTGGCTTCCTTAAATACTTCATCAAAATTAATTATTATTTCTCTGTGGATGCTTAACAACATGGGTTATGGGAGCTGGGGTATATTCCAATATCCCCCTCCTTGGCTTCACCACTGATGCGGCATCTATTATACACATAGCTTTTTAAAACCCATACTTCAGCCAAAATATTGATAACACTAGCTATGTTGAGAGAGTTTCAACCAAATCTCCCTCTAATTGATAAATTTGTAAGGAAAAAAGTCCTACACTTTTAACAATCGGCCATAAATTTGCTTTGGTGCTACACCTTCCAAAAAATGTTATCACAGCGCGATATTTAATTTTTTCCATTGTAAAAAGATACTGTGACACATCCAACTTTGCACAGCTGTAAATGTACAAATAAGTTATCAGGTCTACATAAAACTTTACATGTGTTCATAAAAAGGTACTACCATTTTTAAAAAAGCAAAACGACAAACATAATACCATCTCCTATCCAACGACAAAACTATTACGTTTAGGTTTATTTATCTATTCAAAATAATTTCCAATATTTGAAAAACGATTACACGAATAATTTTCCGAGATCTTAACTTCACGACCTGTCGACACACTTACGGCCGAGTGATGATCGCGTTGTTAAATTTAGCGATGGACTTAGCAATTGTTAAAAGTTAACAACGGTTTAGAATGTTTAACAAAACGTCATTGTCAGTGTTATTCAATGATTTTAGTAGGCAACCTGTCAAAATCTGACATTTTGTTAAACGTTCTAAACCGTTGTTAACTTTTAACAATTGCTAAGTCCATTGCTAAATTTAACAACGCGATCATCACTCGGCCGTTAATGTTTAACCTCGTCCAGTAAAGAGGCCTTAAGGTGCAATAGCAGCCGAAAATACTGATTTTTTTAGTTATATGAAAACCTTGGGTATGTATAAGGCCTTACAGATATTAACAATTAAATTTATTTTACTTATTTTATCTAAATATCCTAAATATAGACCAGAAATAATATTTTTTACCTATCGCGGAATATTAGTTAAAAAATCAATTTTAAAAAAAATGTGCATTGGCAGTTATTATCCAAGCGTCAGTCAAAAATAAGCGACTTTCTATATTGACGAATTTTTTTTTCGTATTAAGAAAAATACCAGCATTTACATAACTTTTAAACCATTAATGATACATAAATATTATGACCATTTTAATTTTTAATAATTTAAAACCTCACCAAATCTATACCCGTACTTCTTCGCCAATAACCTGTATATTTTCTAAATTAGACATTTTTTTAGAATACATTTCCCATGTCCGAAGAATTACTTTTCTCACACTTCCTGATTCTCCTACTCTCACAATAATTTTTTTTCTCTTACACATCGACGAACTCTAAGGGAGATATTTTCTTTTATACTTGTATATATCATTTAGGAAATTTGCCAGCATAATTCCTTCCCTATTAGTCCTAATAGAGCAACAGAAAGTATCTTTCTGATGTATCCCTTTCAAGTCCATCTACCAAGATTTTCCATTTCCTACAAATCTCAGAATCTTAGAGTCTTGTATAAATAAACTGCCTTTTACTTTAAGACGTCCACGTATGTAAGGATCTCAAACCTTCGTGGACCCTTTAAGATAAGAAAAAAGCTCCTCTATCACCTCTTTAAATTTAATCGTCCACTTTTTGAGACACTATCTAGACAAAAATTATCTAAATATGGTAAATTCCATTTTTTGTATTTACAGATGAACATTTGGTTTATCGATTACAGAATAAACAAAAAAATTTGACAAGTAAAAAAGTATTATACTTATGTCTGTTTCAATAATGCGTAAATATAGGTCTGCAAATGCTTACATATATCAGATAAAGAAAATAAACAGAGAAAAACAAGGCCATTTGTAAATTAAAACACAAAACGCAGTGCATATTTGTTAAACGCGTATGTCTGGTCCCATTTCAAACAAAACAAAATAAAGTTTTAAGTGAAGAACTTTAGCTTGTCTTTTCGAGTGATGTAATTAAGAGAAATAACCAATAAAGATTTACAAAATGTTAGTAAAATCTTCTAACATAATGAGAATATTTCGATTCTTTCATCACAGCACTGCTAAATAAAAACCTTAATTAAATATGTAAAAGTTGGGTGCATTGTATTGCTTATTAGTGTACAGGTTTATGGCTTTATTTTTAAGTTCCACTACAACTTTTATTTGAAGAGCTAGAGAAATTTTAAATATTATTTAGTTGCAAAACAGCATCACGGAACCAAAAGGAATAATAAAGAAAATAAAAGTACGACACTGGAATTTTCATAATTTTAGCTTCGAATGAGATGCCAAATAAAACGTCATTATGCAATTTTTGTTTACAAAACTTAATTTCCTTAATTCTGTTGATACTTGGGAAAATATCGGTCCTGGTCTTTACTGGAAACATACCTCAGTATTTATTTTGAGGAGTAATACACAGATAAGGTATCCTTTCAAAGGTTATTTAACCAGCTACCGCCAGTACAGTGCGTTTATAATGGTATATAAGCAAAAGAGATAGATCAAGAAGTGGGGTTAACACACTGGGTTTACGTTATAAAACTGACATAAAGCAAAGCTATTCTAAATAAGAGATGTCCATCGCGTTTATGCCCCAATCCACTTAAATTGATATAAAAATTCTTGTAGAAATGCGCCAGGTCAAGTTCCTGCCTGACGCACACAGTGTGTAACTTACACGAAAGGTTTCAGCGTATTCCCCCCCTCCCCTATCATAACTTCGTAACTTTAACATAAACGTATAAGATTTGGTATGTAAATTCACATAAGTATTTTAATTACCTTTAAAAGAATTGAAAAAGTTATGCCAAGTGGTTTCTGAGATATTCTATTTTGAAAATCGCCCATTTTACTACTAACTTACTGACTGACTGACCCACTCATTGACTCAGCAAAATTATGGGGCACTTCCCGAGAGAGTGGAAACTTAAAATTTGGTATGCAAGTAGGTTTTAGGACACAAGTAAAGGAAAAATTCTGAGAACTGCACATTTTTACTCGGAACACCCTAAAAGTGTGGTTTCTTCCACGCGGCCGTCGCATGCGACTAACGCAATGCGACTAACGCAATGCGACTAACGCATTTAATCGGGTGGTTTCTTCGGACCGCGGCTCAAACTCGCGATAGCAAAATTATTAGTGAAAGTGAATAATCTTTGGTAAGAGTCGTGATGGATGATCTAGCAATATATTCATTATTAGAAGAAGGAGGAAGAGGATGACGAAATACTATTACAATTAGCCAATCTGAAACATAGCAATGCCTCTATAAATCCAATATTTCAGCAAAGACGCAATGAGGGTCGTTATACTACATTAATAAATCGACATCTGCAACAGGATGAAGTAAAATTTAGAAAATATTTTAGACTGAATAAAGCAGAGTTTAGTTTTATTCTTGACTTAATAAAAGACGATATAAAGTCCGAGCCAGACAACAGAGTTGAATATCCAATAACTCCAGAGGAAAAATTAGCCATTGTATTAAGGTAAATCTGTACAGGGTGTACCAAATTCGAGTCTTATCATTAGGATCTCGGAAACTTAAAGAGATACGGGGTCGGTTAAATGAAGGCAAAGTTGCGCAATATGATGCTAATCAAAATGCCACCTTAGAACTTTAAAATTTTCGAATACTTACTTTTGGAAAAAACCGATTATTCGCAATTTCGTTTTTATTTTTTTATGACTTTATTTGAATCGATGTAACAAAATAACTTTTACATTTCCATTGCTACTTTTTCTGTTCTACAAGATAGTGTTATTAGATTTATACACCGACGTTTCGTCTTTGAGCTGTCATCATCAACTGTTTTTTTTTAAATACGGCCCTGGATTTTTTAATTATGTATTTTAGGAGCTATTAAGTTACCAAAACCAATAATGTATTTCACTTATTCGAAAAATTTATATTAATGGCAATTTTCATAACAAACCATATGTTAGAGAGAGTTAGACAATATATTTTTGGCAGGATCTTGGGAAAACATTAAACTGATTTTTTTGAATAAGTGCGAAACATCATTGGATTTGGGATCTTAAAAGCTCTTAAAATACGTAATAGAAAATCCAGGATCTCATTTAAAAAATAAAGTTTCAATTTTTAACAATTAAAAAAAAAACACCGGACATTCCACACAAAACAACACAAACAAAATATCAGTCGCAGACACGACTGCGTCTACACTGCTTCTTCAGCAGTCCAGACGCATACGACGGCCGCTTGGAAGAAACCAGGCACATGTAAAAACATTAGTAGGAGTGCTTTGCTGCTAACGTAGTGCGTTAGCAGCATGCGGCGGCCGCGTGGAAGAAACATACCTTAAGAAAGGGGCGAAATATCGTATATTTAGGGATATTTTGGAAGTTTGCAATCTGATTAAACCTGAGTTTCTGAGGTCATAAATGTAGTAAGATTTAAAATGCAGGTAGCATTTTAGTTCGTACTTTTACCTCAGAAAAAACATGAGATCGTACTAAAAACACTAAACTTATGTAAAATAAGGGCCAAGTTCGTTTTCAAAAATCTCGACCTCTTAAAGTACTGAGATCTAAAATTAGATTAAGCTCTGTTTTGAGTTGGCAAGTTTTTTATTGGTTTGTTTGTATTTATGAATTATATTTTTTTATTATAACAGCAGGGCCGTATCTAGGTATGGCCGCGCCCTTGGCGGGGCTTAACCGGGGTATTTGGGGAGTATGGAATACCAACCAACGAAAACGGGGAGTCCGAGGATTTTTTCCAGGAAATTTTAGAAAATTAAAGTGCAAAGTTGTAATTTTAAATATTTTTGATCCGAGAATTACGTTTCTTTAAAATGCCAATTTTGTGGTGGGATTTGTGTCAAATTCTATTTTCTTTATATAAAAATATTAGCCTATTATTTGACAGAGACATGACGTACATAAAATAACTGTTTGTATCTGACTGAAAGAAGGAGAATGTAAATTAACTATACATTCTTATTTGGGGAAGATTAAACTAAGAAAAAATTTTTTCAACAATAAAATCGTGGTTACAAAAATACTGTACCGGGTGTCCAAATAAGAAGGGACGCCGGCTGTATCTCAGAAAATGTTTATCGCACAGCGTTGGGAAAAAAATATTTTTTGGTAAAAGTGGTCAAGAGAAATAGCTGGAAATTATTTTCAAGTTTCTGAAATTACCGCAAGGAGCCGTAACTGCAATCTTGAATGTAAAAAAGTGATGTTTCTGTGATTTTTGCTATAATAACCCATTAAAAAAATACCTGATTTTTAAAGTCGAGCGTAATTTGAACCTTTTTTGTTTAAGAATTTTTGCTGTATCTTTAAAAATAAAGTGGTGGGGGGTATTCAAAGGTTTCAGTAAAACACACCCTGTATCTTCAAAACGGCTAAGCCGATTTTAACAAACTTGGGCTTGTTGAAAAGAGCTATTCTTAAACTATATATCTTAAAATATTTGAAGTTTTGGTAGTTTCACATGTCGCCGCTAGAGGGCTTTTTTCGACATTTCTACAGAAATAGTTAATTTTCTCAAAAAAATTAAATGCATTGGTATAATTTTTTCTTTATTAAAAGTAGGCAAATAATACCTAAACAAGCTCGCGAAAACCGCGTTTTGATATCTTGTTCCTTACTTAATATTTAGACCAAAGAAAATTTTATACGTCAATATCTCAAAAACTATAAAAGCTACAAGAAATTTTATAAAACATAAATTGTGTATTCTTACAAAATATCTAATTTAGTTTAAATAATATTTTTATTTAAATGCAGTACTTTACGAGTTATAATCAAAAAAGCGAATTTTAGGGGTATACCTTGAAAAAATCCTGAAAATTCGATTTTTTGGTTATAATTCGTAAAGTACTTCATTTAGATGAAAATATTAATTAACCTAAATTAGATATTTTGTAAAAATACACAATTTATAGTTTTTGAGATATTGACGTATAAAATTTTCTTTGGTCTAAATATTAAGTAAGGAACAAGATATCGAAACGCGGTTTTCGCGAGCTTATTTAGGTATTATTTACCTACTTTTTCATAAAGAAAAAATTATACCAATGCATTTAATTTTTTTGAGAAAATTAACTATTTCTGTAGGAATGTCGAAAAAAGCCCTCTAGCGGCGACATGTGAAGCTAACAAAACTTTAAATATTTTAAGATATATAGCCCAAGATTAGCTCTTTTCAACAAGCCTAAGTTTGTTAAAAGCGGCTCAGCCGTTTTGAAGATACAGGGTGTGTTTTACGGAAACCTTTGAATACCCCCCACCACTTTATTTTTAAAGATACAGCAAAAATTGTCAAACAAAAAGGTTTAAATTATGCTCGATAAAGATCAGGTATTTTTTTGTTAGGTTAATATAGCAAAATTCACAGAAACATCACTTTTTTACATTCAAGATTGCAGTTACGCCCCCTTGCGGTCATTTCAGAAACTTGAAAATAATTTCCAGCTATTTCTCTTGACCACTTTTACCAAAAAATATTTTTTTCCCAACGCTGTGCGATAAACATTTTCTGAGATACAGCCGGCGTCCCTTCTTATTTGGACACCCGGTACATAGCAGGCCTGCTAAAACGTAACATTTATACCTTAATAAATTAAATAATATGCAACAAAATATTCGATTAAAAACTTATATTACATGTATTTACATAAACTATTTTAAATCTTTTCTATGAAACCTGTAGAAAAGATTTTAAAATATATATATTAGCTGTAGCTATATTAATAATTCATATATTTTTTCAGTCCTAATAAGTATATTAAAAATAATTAAATTAAGTATCTAAGTTAAAAATTGTTCTGTTGTATTTTATTTATTTGATTTAATTTTGTCAATAAACAATAATAATAATATGACTATGGTACTGACAACTGATGAAAAAAATATATTTTTTATGGCCGATTTTGCGCGCCTAGATAGCTGTGCTCTTGGCGGGCGCCCATCTCGCCACCGCCTAAATACGGCCCTGTAAAAAACTTGCAAGGTCAAAAAGAAACTAGGTACTTCAAGAGGCCGAGATTTTACATAAATTTTTTTGGTATGATTTGAAAAATAAATTAAAATAAAAGAAGTCGCAGAAACACCTTTTATTTACTTCCTTACCTTTGTGTAAGTCAAGTAAAAAAATAAGGCTTCAGAACATATACATAGCTCGGGCTAAAGAAAAAATTAATGAACTTGCCGGGATAAAGATTAAGCTAAAGGGTTAACGTAAAGTAAATCAATTTATAAAGTATTTCCCATAATTTTATTCATTAAAAAAGCGATTGTTCGGCTCTCATGAAACGGGTAGCGGCACAAAAAATGGTATAACTGCGTGCCAATGGCTTGGCCGCTATATTTTGCTTTTATTTTCCTCTTACAAGGGATTAAGTCTCCCCTAATGACCTTGAAATTGCTACTTTCCCAGTTCCGCAACTTTTGCACGTCGACTGTCTTCCTTTTGACAGGGTGAGAACAATATACGTTTAACTTTCCATAATGTTTTTTTTGCGAATTATCTTTGAGAAATTTTAAAAATTATCATCCATAAAATTTTTAATATTTTTTTTGGCCTTACAAACGAGTGCTTTAGCCACGGAAATACTTTAATACTGACAATAGGATACATATATTGACAGGGTCACACACTTCACGCCCAGGGGTCGATCAGGGCGACTTTACAGATAAGCACATTACTTGGTAGACCACAGGTAAAAAGAATATTACAGTTGGGTAAAACACAAAGGTTAGGGTTTAATATTTTAGTTGTTAACCTATATTTCTGAACTTCTATCAACGAGGTCCAATTACCAAAACATGCAAATATTGCATTTCCCGGCACCTTTTGGACAATGCGGCAGTGCTACCACGAACGTTTTACAAATACTAATTACCTCCGAAGTACCCTCATTACACTCTGCAGGCGTGACATACGTGGAATCCGAACACACAAAACAGCATGCAACACTCGCCTATGGTCACCAAACTACTAATCACGTCCGACGTTGCCTAACTTTGCTGATCTGACGAAAACCGGTGTTTCAACACGTGTTGATGCTTACTTATTTTTAAATTAAAGTACTCTACCACTGGACCCTGTGATATTTGAACTCACCTCGCGCCAAGTAAAATTTTAGCCATTTGTGTATTTCTGTGTATATATCGCGAGGACCCTTGCATACGAACTGGGGTCCATGCTGCAGAGAGCGTGTTAACTATTATAATATTCCCATAATAATATAAATAAATTAAAAATAGAAATAAACTATTTAAATATTTCAGTGTGCGTTTTTCAGCTCCATTTCACCCTGTAGAAATCTGGAACACTTCCGAATCTTAACCACCAATTGGTAGCGGCTCGGCAATGCAAAAACGTTTTTGAGAAAATAAAAAAAAATTTGCATACGGACTGGGCTTCATGATGGCCCGAAAGCGTTAATCGTTTTCGGACCAACAGGGAGTGTGTTAATTATTACAATATTCCTATAAATAAACTTTTGTGTAAAAAATAATTCAAATATCTCAGGGTGTATGCAAATACGTTAATGTGCGTTTTTCAGCTCCATTTCACCCTGTAGAAATCTGGAACGCTTCTGAATCTTAACCACCAAATGGTAGCGGCTCCGCACTGCAAAAACGCTTTTAAAAAAATAAACAAAATTCTGCATACGGACTGGGCTTCATGATGGCCCGAAAGCGTTAATCGTTTTCGGGCCAGGAGGAAGTGTGTTAATTATTACAATATTCCTATAAATAAACTTTTGTGTAAAAAATAATTCAAATATCTCAGGGTGTATGCAAATACTTTAATGTGCGTTTTTCAGCTCCATTTCACCCTGTAGAAATCTGGAACGCTTCTGAATCTTAACCACCAAATGGTAGCGGCTCCGCACTGCAAAAACGCTTTTAAAAAAATAAACAAAATTTTGCATACGGACTGGGCTCCATGATGGGCCGAAAGCGTTAATCGTTTTCGGACCAACAGGGAGTGTGTTAATTATTACAATATTCCTATAAATAAACTTTTGTGTAAAAAATAATTCAAATATTTCAGGGTGTATGCAAATACTTTAATGTGCGTTTTTCAGCTCCATTTCACCCTGTAGAAATCTGGAACGCTTCTGAATCTTAACCACCAAATGGTAGCGACTCCGCACTGCAAAAACGCTTTTAAAAAAATAAACAAAATTTTGCATACGGACTGGGCTCCATGATGGCCCGAAAGCGTTAATCGTTTTCGGACCAACAGGGAGTGTGTTAATTATTACAATATTCCTATAAATAAACTTTTGTGTAAAAAATAATTCAAATATCTCAGGGTGTATGCAAATACTTTAATGTGCGTTTTTCAGCTCCATTTCACCCCGTAGAAATCTGGAACGCTTCTGAATTTTAACCACCAAATGGTAGCGGCTCCGCACTGCAAAAACGCTTTTAAAAAAATAAACAAAATTTTGCATACGGACTGGGCTCCATGATGGCCCGAAAGCATTAATCGTTTTCGGACCAGCAGGGAGTGTGTTAATTATTACAATATTCCTATAAATAAACTTTTGTGTAAAAAATAATTCAAATATCTCAGAGTGTATGCAAATACTTTAATGTGCGTTTTTCAGCTCCATTTCACCCTGTAGAAATTTGGAACGCTTCTGAATCTTAACCACCAAATGGTAGCGGCTCCGCACTGCAAAAACGCTTTTAAAAAAATAAACAAAATTTTGCATACGGACTGGGCTTCATGATGGCCCGAAAGCGTTAATCGTTTTCGGGCCATGAGGAAGTGTGTTAATTATTACAATATTCCTATAAATAAACTTTTGTGTAAAAAATGATTCAAATATCTCAGGGTGTATGCAAATACTTTAATGTGCGTTTTCCAGCTCCATTTCACCCTGTAGAAATTTGGAACGCTTCTTAATCTTAACCACCAACTGGTAGCGGCTCCGCACTGCAAAAAAGTTTTTGAAAAAATAAATAAAATTTTTCATATGGACTGGGCTCCATGATGGCCCGAAAGCGTTAATCGTTTTCGGACCAACAGGGAGTGTGTTAATTATTACAATATTCCTATAAATAAACTTTTGTGTAAAAAATAATTGAAATATCTCAGGGTGTATGCAAATACTTTAATGTGCGTTTTCCAGCTCCATTTCACCCTGTAGAAATTTGGAACGCTTCTTAATCTTAACCACCAACTGGTAGCGGCTCCGCACTGCAAAAACGTTTTTGAAAAAATAAATAAAATTTTGCATATGGACTGGGCTCCATGATGGCCCGAAAGCGTTAATCGTTTTCGGACCAACAGGGAGTGTGTTAATTATCACAATATTCCTCTAAATAAACTTTTGTGTAAAAAATGATTCAAATATCTCAGGGTGTATGCAAATACTTTAATGTGCGTTTTTTAGCTCCATTTCACCCTGTAGAAATCTGGAACGCTTCTGAATCTTAACCACCAAATGGTAGCGGCTCCGCACTGCAAAAACGCTTTTAAAAAAATAAACAAAATTTTGCATACGGACTGGGCTTCATGATGGCCCGAAAGCGTTAATCGTTTTCGGGCCAGGAGGAAGTGTGTTAATTATTACAATATTCCTATAAATTAACTTTTGTGTAAAAAATAATTCAAATATCTCAGGGTGTATCCAAATACTTTAGTGTGCGTTTTCCAGCTCCATTTCACCCTGTAGAAATCTCGAACACTTCCGAATCTGAACCACCAACTGGTGGCAGCTCCGCACTGCAAAAACGTTTTTGAAAAAATAAATAAAATTTTGCATATGGACTGGGCTCCATGATGGCCCGAAAGCGTAAATCGTTTTCGGACCAACAGGGAGTTTGTTAATTATTACAATATTCCTATAAATAAACTTTTGTGTAAAAAATAATTCAAATATCTCAGGGTGTATGCAAATACTTTAGTGTGCGTTTTCCAGCTCCATTTCACCCTGTAGAAATCTGGAACGCTTCCGAATCTTAACCACCAAATGGTTGCGGCTCCGCCCTGCAAAAACGTTTTTGAAAAAAAAAAAAAATTTGCATACGGACTAGGCTTCATGATGGCCCGAAAGCGTTAATCGTTTTCGGACCAACAGGGAGTGTGTTAATTATTACAATATTCCTATAAATAAACTTTTGTGTAAAAAATAATTCAAATATCTCAGGGTGTATGCATATACTTTAAAGTGCGTTTTCCAGTTCCATTTCACCCTGTAGAAATCTGGAACGCTTCTGAATCTTAACCACCAAATGGTTGCGGCTCCGCCCTGCAAAAACATTATTGAAAAAATACACAAAATTTTGCATACGGACTGGGCGTCATGATGGCCCGAAAGCGTTAATCGTTTTCGGACCAACAGGGAGTGTACTAATTATTACAATATTCCTATAAATAAACTTTTGTGTAAAAAATAATTCAAATATCTCAGGGTGAATGCAAATACTTAAGTGTGCGTTGTTCAGCTACATTTCACCCTGTAGAAATCTGGAACACTTCTGAATCTTAACCACTAATTGGTAGCAGCTCGACTCAATAAGAAAAAATGTTAAACGCCCTGTCCAAGGCGACCCTCTTCTTTGATTAAGTGAGCAAGGGCGTTTTGCGTAATCCCGACTATGAGACACCACAAAGATTTTTGCTTAGTTCAGCATTCCTTCGATTCTTTATACGCATCGTATAAGTAATCAGGGGATGGTACCACAAAATATGAAAACCTTTCTTTTTAACTTTGATGATAATTATGTAATAATGTGTGTAAATATACATAAGTATCATAAAAAATGTAATAAACCTATTTGGAGTATCGTTATTTTTGGCACATACAATATGTTTGTTTAAAAATAAGTAGACATGTTTTATTGGGGATAAGTCTGGAGATAGGGGAGGCCACAGAAGTTGCCTGTTTTTCCGATATTTTCAAAAAGAAAAGCAGCTGTGTTTGTAACACTTTGTGGATAAAGCGCTGGGTGGCCATGATGCCTCGAATAAACATAGTTTAAAAGACCTTTTAATCGTATACAAATTGTTGTGCAAAATCCTTTTTATTACCTTTTTAATTGTAGTGGTGTAAATACGCAACAAATTAACTCTGAACAGGCAGTAAAAACCGAAAGGAAATTTTTATTTTTACGCAGTGATTTCCAATAACATCAAAGAGCTTTTACCTAGAAAATTATACGTGCATCTGAGGGTTGTTATCACAAAAAAATATTTAAATTTCCAAAGCGATATTTGGAGCCAATTATTAAGAGGGTTTTAAAATATGATAATTTTTTTTACCTTTTTGTCAGTTTTTTTTTTCAATTTAAATGTAGGCCAACAACTGATATTATTATTTTTTTAAACTACCAAGTTACATTATGGAATTAAAACATATATTATGAATTATTATTTTAATTTTTTTATTAAAAAAATTTAGTAACGTAGTCGTAAAATTTAAAAAGATTTTTTAAGCAGATTTCTTTGCTATGATTTAGAATTCTTGATTCTTTCAATTCAAAATATACTTGTTATTTAAATAATTTATTGGTCATTACACTAAAAGTACAATTTTTACTGCTTTCGAAACAGATCAATTTTATTTTACTTACTATAGAGAAATATGTCTGTCTTATGTGGTGATCTATCGATCTACCTCTTGGAACCAAAACTTATAAACGAAATGAAATATTCAAATTAAGTATGTGTATTACTTAAAGAGAATAACCAACCAGTTTTTTTAGCCATGTCGCTTCAACGTCGCTGGGTATAAGGGTTAATACAAATAATATGTGATTGTTTCATGACTTTTTTTTTTCCTTTTTTTGACAATTAAAATAGGCTGATTTTATAAATAATTTGGTGTTCGGACCTATAGGGTTTGTAAAAAGAAGCTTAAGAAGAATGGTAGGGGACACATTGAAGTATGTTAAGTTGTATACGATTTTTAAGGTTTTCGGGGTTAGAGAATTAAGAGATTACATAATTTTTTAATATATTGCGTTTTATTAAAAATAAGGAGAAGGTAAATAATTTTTCTTTCTTTTTTATTGTTTTGGATAAAAATTATAATTGACCTTGTTTTACATCTCCATTATTTCTATAAAAACATAAAGTGGAGGAAGCGAAAAGTTGACCTTTTTTTCCCCAACATGCTTTAGCTTTGACTTTATCAACAGCATTTTCTTAAGAGTTTATAAGAGAAGTTTTAGGCAAACAACTTAATTTCAAATTTTTTTGACTCGGAGCCCTAAGCTATGCCTATCATTGGACATGCACTTTCTTATTTATATTTTATGCCCGTCGGTTTAACTTTTGGGCTAAGAGTGTTTCTCTTTCAAGTTTTTTAATAAATAACACGAAATAATAAAAGCTGAATACATACCAGAACATAAAGTGTGTTTATTTTCGACGAAAATCGCACGGTTGTCACCTCATCGGTTTGTTTATTATTAAAGACATTCAGCTTTTGCTTAATGATCTATAAAACCAGCTTGAAGAGTAAATTCTCCCCGGCTCCCACTAAATAAACAGCTATTTTTAATTACCTATTGTGTTCGTGAGCAATATATATGTAGGTTAAATAAATCAAATAAAATGAAATAAGTTACGAATTATTTTTAAATTACAGTAAATTCAATTATTTATATGACAGAAAACATTAAGTTGGAGATATATTTCATGAATTTTTGGGGTATGCTTGCCCACCGACCAGCTGTATGGACCTGTGGCTTCTTACTAGGTATTTTTACAGCTTTTGACCAGATAAATTAGCCAATATTATTAATTTCTTAACAGCGCATAATAATGTCACTTTAAGTGTCAGTTTCATGCATTCCTTTACAGTGCATCTGGAGAGGCCCGGAACTTCGCAGTTTGTTCGTATATTCATTTGTGATTTAATGAAAATATTACACAGAAAAATAATTTTTTGTAGCAATTTAATTCAAAATAATTATCCTCGTAATTTTATACATAATGGTTTTGTTTTTGTTTACTGAAATTGAAACAATCAAATTTAAGACAAAATTAAAATGTATACTACAAATCACTTTTAACCATACTTGCCCTGCTTATAAGAGAAAATTTGACGAATAGGCAATAAATGTAACTTTCCTACCGTCTTTAAAACACAAACGATTAAAACATATCATATAATAACCCTTATAAATTAAATAAACAAAAAAAAATGTTATTTATAAAATCTCGTGTCAACGTAATAAATAAATTTTATATAAGCGAAACTTTCAGACTATTAGCTAAATACATAGAAGTACAACAACATATATTAAAAACCAAGATTTTGACAAAAAATTGTCAATATGCATTTGATAATAACCACGGAAGAAGCTGAAACGCTTTGGACAATTTGATAAATTTAAAAAAATGTAATATAAAATATGGTTCTTGTAAATTATTAACAAGGTGGTGTGTGCTGGAGTCAAATCTAAAGTCAAAATTGGGGGTCGAACAGCAAAAACTCGAGAAAACCCCAAAAAACCGACAAGGTTCATTTACCGGCGGAAATCTGCTTCTACGGAATGTTTAGACTACGACTATATAAACTATGAGAGATACTAAAAATTTCATTATAACAAAAAAGAGAGCTTTTCAAATTGTCTATAAAAAAGTTATATAAACATTTTTGATAAGATAAATAATAAAGGAGATATAAACGAAAATGTAATTTTGACAAAAAAGTCAGTCCAAAATAGGAAATAAACCTAAAAATTCGGTTTTTTGATTAAGACTCGAAAAATATTGCATTTAGGCAAAAAGAGCATATAACTTAAATTAGAGGTCTTGAAAAAATACATAGTTTTTGTTTTATAATATCTTTTATAGTTTTTAAGATATTGACGTTTTAAATAAAAAAAATCGTAAATATCTAAAAATACGCTTTTTTTTCAATTATTTGCTATTTGACCCCCAATTTCGACTTTAGACTTGGGTTAAGCGGAAAAAATACTCCAGAAAACCCTAGTCGGGCACCCAGCACACACCACTTTTTTTTGTGGGCCTATGTACTTAAAGATAACTGCGTAGCTTTATTCTTTGTTAATTTAAATAAAACTTACCTTTGCTAAATGCTGAGATAAATTCAGGACAACTTAATATTAATTAACTTACCATCCTTCCTATTTTTGGAAAATAATAAATGTACAGGGTTATCCAATGAGCACTGAATAGGGCCATAATTGTGGTTTTTTTCATATTAAAAAAATGTAAAATAGCCATTTTCTGTACTTTTTCCGAAGAATCCTGAAGGCACATTAGAAAATAATTTAAATTGAAGCACAAGAGATGCGACATAAAATTAACATTTTCTTTATGGTTTACCTAAGTTATTGGATCGTTTTTAAAAACTTCTAATTTTTTTCGATGTCTTTCGATAAAAAGAATAACGTATTTATTTTTAGTAACAACATAATTCATTTAATTCATATAAGATATTGGAGAAATATAAAAATTGATACATAAACGTAAAAATATATACCTGAAATTCCGAAATACAGAAAGACAATATTCTGTTAAGGCCTTAAGTTTATTATTACTCAGAGCTGTCAAAGTACTCTTAAATAGTACTTCAAGTACCAAGTACCAAGTTTTTAATTTTTTAAAAATTACTTCAAGTACAAGTACAAAGTATTCATTAAAATGTACTTGCATTTTCAAGTAAATTGAAAAAGTACTTGAAGTACCATCCAAGTATTTTACTTGAAGTAAATCCAAGTACTTGAAGTAAACCAAAGTACTTGAAGAACATAAAAGTACTTGAAGTAATTAAAAGTACTTCAAGTAAAACAAATTATACTTGAGTGGTATTTTTTTTAAGGAAGTTAGAGGGTTTATTCCTCAAAACGGGGTTTTCCAACAACTCCTAAAAGCTTTATGGACTGAGCGCTACGTCATTGGAAAGTAGGCCAGTCGTTAAAAACTATAGTTAGGAAAACAAGTAGGGTTGCTAAGTGTCCCGTTTTAAGTCGGGATCTTATGCATTCGATGTCCGAAATAATGTAAAATTTCGTATGTAAATTTATGGCAACAGACATACAATGCCGTACTCGGGTGAGCGCTTGGGCCTATTATAGGAAATATTGGTTTTTCCCAAAATGGGTTTTTTCCCTGTGGTTGCCAACGGGTTGGCGTTGGCACCCGTTGGCATCCGATAAATCTGTCAAAAGCGAGTGTTTTCATATGGGTGCCTACAGCAGGTTGGCACCCAAAACCTTTTCTTGAGAAATATTTTAATTTTCCATCAACACAAAATCAAGTCAGAACAACCTAACTTTAATTTTGATGTCGTTTCCATTTTATTAGTGGAAATTTTGTTTAAGTTGCCTATTAAAATACAGGGGTTTTTGTTCAAATGAAGGTAATAATGAACGCATTCACAAAACGAAATAGTTGGGGAACCGCTCAAATCGCACCAATAGAATATTCTTGAACTGTCACGTTTTTGACATTTTTGGGAGTGATTTGGAAACTGTTTCGTATCCTGAATGCATTCGATAATAAAATTGTCATGAAAAATGGCTCTTAGTAATCATTATTAAATATAACAAATTGGTACCTCCTGATTAAAAGTATTTGAAGTAAAATCCTTGAATTACAAAAAAGTACTTCAAGTAAAATTTTACTTGAAGTACTTCAAGTTTTGACAGCTCTGTTATCACTTTTAATACAAAATATATTTTCATTGGATCAAAAACCGCGTTTTCGAGTGATATTCATAATAATTGGGTCAGGTCAGAGAGTAACTATACCGACATAAATCTAAACTATTAACGTCAAATTACATAATAAGCAGGGACAAAAATATTAACATTATTCCACCTAAACTTAATTTATTGTTTGTTGTTCAAGCTTACAATGTAGACATCGAGTCTGAAAAGACAGCAATCTCAGCAAAAAGTCTAAAGTACCAGAAAACAAAGTATTTAATGTATTATTAGCAACATATTATTCGTAAAGAGTAAATAAAGCAAAGATCAGCACTTGAAAAGAGCTGACTCAAGACTTAATGAGAAAGTTATGACCGCTTTTTGTTGTACTAAGGCACGCCAATATATGGTCTGTTTATTCTTTTTGCAGGTGTCAATGTTTTTCTTCAAATCTTACGACAAACACGTACTTCTCTATCTTCTAAGGAACGAATAAACAAGGGATGCAGTTTAGTTTTATTTAGTTTAAAACATTCCTTAGATGGAATGCATTTCTACAAACTCGGAAAAAGTCATTGTCTGTTTATCAAACATATATATGTACATAACGCGGCATCATGACACATTTATAGTATTTGTTGGATACGACTTTCGTTTTTAAAACTTCTTGAAAGCTTTTCAATCTTAAGAATAAGTAATAAAAGCTCTGTGATTATTTGTATTTTTATTTTGAAATTTTAAAACGAAATCAAATTTGACATTATATAATATTCCAAAGTTTTAAATAAATCTAAGTTTTAAAACTTTTTGGTGCCCCACGTAGAATAATGCCGACTGATGCAAACTTAAGGTTTATATTTTATAAGTTTAATGTCGGAAAGGAAATTTATACGGGACATTGCGCTTAGTCGAAAAAGATATTATAATTTCATTTGTGTAAACGCGCCCTTTCTCAGCTATAAAACATCGCTATGTTCCTTTCCGTTTAGTTCCGGGTTCACTCCGGGATATACGTTTTGTCCGATTTTCTGGATCATCCTGGAATAGCCACTTTGAATTAACTTTATTCAGGGGCGGTCCATGAACATGACTTGTATCTCATTCATCTTAGGACATCCGCAAATTTGGGGGTGGCAAAACTAATTTAGTTTAGCTACATAATTTATTGAAGAGTTCATTTACTTGCCCAAAATATCACATCATCGTACTAGAATTCTTGCTCTATTATAATAAATAGTCAACTGCATATCCAACAATACACATAAGCTTAGATTACCGTAGCAAAAAAGGAAATTATTGGTTTACAAAAAAACTTAAATATATATATATATATATATATATATATATATATATATATATATATATATATATATATATATATATATATATATATTTTATATTTTATATATATATATATATATATATATATATAATATATATATATATATATATATATATATAGTATATATATAATATATATATATATATATATATATATATATATATATATATATATATATATATATATATATATATATATAAATATATAATAAAGAAAAGAAAAGATCATTAAACCACACATGGAAAGTTATTAATTTTTTTCGATTTTAAATAAAGCTGGATAAAAAAAATAATACGATTTTTAAATTCCTTTACACCAAAAAAACTTAAAAACGTCATAAAACTAACTTCACATTTAGTGTTTCTTTACAACCCCTGTAGGTTCAGATACCAAATTATTTGTAAACCTATTATATTCCACTGCAAATGTAAAAAACGAAAAAGGTTATTATTATATCACATAAAACAGGTTATTTACTTTCCCGAAGAATTGTACGTATACCAAATTTGACAGTAATATCTTATTTTGTTCGAGAATTACGACACCAACAGACCGACAGAGAAACCGACTAAAATGGTAAACAATATTTTTCTTATATTAGAGACCCCAAAACCTAAATATCTGCAAAAATCCCGATTTTCAATTTTTTCGCTATCACAATACCCATAATCGGGAAGAAGGAAATAAGCATAATTTGTTAAACCTAATATAAGTAGAGACAACGTTGCTTAACTTTACATCAGTGTTTTCAAGATTATAACAGTGGGCCTCAAATTTGTAATACTTTATATATTAGTATACATTTAACTTAATTAAGATCATAGGCCTAAGTTCTAAGCATAACATAAGGGTTCTTCTTTTACATTCTTGGAGGGACTGTTTATTGACTCTTTAAAGACAAGTCTAAAGGCAGTTTAATTGTTGCCGAAAATACGAGAACTTTTTAAATACAAAATAATTCCAAATGCAAAACTGCAAATATTTTATTGACTCATAAGTAACTGTTTACATAAATAATAGCTTAATTGTTTCTGGAAATTTTTTGAAATACCCAATTAAAATTACTATCAAAATCTTTAAAATTTTGAAAGATAGAACCGATATTAAGAACAACTTTATAAGCAAATCCAACACTGTAGGTGTCAAGATAGAAATTTGCCCATATACAACTAGAACTACTAAAGCTCCAAGTCTTGTTAATTTTTCAGTGATTTATTTAAAATATGTTTTTTATCCCACAGGGCCATATAGGCGAGGTGCCCTACGAAACTGCCGTGGGTTGGTCAAAAAGCCACTATCCAGCAGCCACTAGTCCTTGGCCTTCAAGCATCAGACATTCCCGATATAGTGTAAGTACCCTACGTCATTTTCTTTTTTTATATCCTCAAAAATCTCTAAATACTTCAAAAGCACACACTTTCATATGAGAACTTTTGGCCAACTAGAAGGGCACATTTTTGGGCCCGTAAAGAGATGCTGGTAACTGGCGCTTGTAGACAGATTAAATCATATAAAGGAGGAAAGGAAAAAAATGTACTTATTTACAGGGCCGTACCGAAAAGAGAAGTTCTGGGGGTTAGAACCCACCCGAAATTTCAGCATCCACGTTCGTTGTACAGCAGGCAGATAAGAGTAGCCCAAACCCCAAACTTTAAAACTGCATATATATCGCAGAAAGATCCAGCAAACGCTCTTGAATATTCGCCCGATCAAACTTCAAAACCACATACCCTTTAATGGATATATAATTTTTAGTTTAAAGTATGGTTAACAATATATCTGCTCTCTAGGGTATTTTTTATTTTTTCCCGCGATTTAAAATATAATTTATAAAAGTATAAAACTGTATATGGAATCGCCGTGAAAAATGCTTTAATAACTTTTGCGTACGAAATTTTCATATAAAAAATGTTGAATTTAATTAACAATTTTGACTGCGAAATTTTTGAATTTGAATTTTTAAAGCAAGTATTCGATCACTAAAGATTACATATTATGATTGGTTTTCGTTTTTTTAAGTACCCCTCGAGTGTAGTCTGTTGGATTTTGGATTTTTCATAAGTACTCAAGTCAAAAGGTTCACTGACAGCCCCTTCTGCCCGAAAAAAATCCTGGCCATGGCCCTACTTATTTAATAAATATCATTGAAACTGTCAAAAATTTATAGAGTGTTTCAGGGGGTAATTTAAAGTATACATACATATGTCTGTAAATCTAATAATTTTTGTGTACGAAATTGGGATGACGTGGCCTATAAAATAATAACGGTCCATTTAATTCGGAATAACACCATTATTTCTAAAGTTTCTTGATCTCAAAAGTGTGAAAATTCCGACGTGAAACGTATAACTTCCCCTAGAGGCAAAGTTAATACCGAATATTTTACAGATATAAAACCCGAAAAAGATAAAAGAAATGACTTTAAAATTATATACAGTCTTTAAAATTTCCTTTGTGCCAGGGGTCGGGAAACAAACATATATTTTACTTTTTAAGGCATTTTCTGGGTATACAGTTTGTCTTGGTTTTCTTTCTAAGTAAATTTTCTTAGTTTTGATTTCAGAGGACCATTTGCGAAAAAATATAAAAAATATGCTAAGCATAATATAGAGGTCTTCTAAGCTTTATGGCCTTTATTAAACGTATCAGATAAACCTAAACTTTTCGTTTAAGGGCCAAATACAAACGGATTAAATACTGATATTGCCAAATGTTTATTAAATTTTAACGAAAAAAAACTGTAAAGGTATTCTTTAAATAACAAACTGTTCATTTGTTTACACAAATCCCAGGGATTTAAAAAATGTTTTTTTTTTGTGTAAATTAAAAACAAAACGTAATTTGTTTATTTCAAACTGCTTTAAAACAAAGAGTTATACTTAATTTTACCACGATTATTAATTTTGTTTATACATAAAAAGTTTGCATTTAGATTTTTTAAATACTAAATCGTTGACGTTGATTGCATGGTGGGGCAAACCATAAAAATATATTTCGAAAAGTTACCAAATTAACCAACTTTTTACAAGATTACCGTAACACGGGTTGCAAATGTGCGTAAACTGATTACCTTCCTTTACCTAGTGACATCCGTATGGTACACAACTATCCAGTGACATATTGGTATCATAGTTAAATTCGGTACCCGATATTTATTAGCTTTTATATTTCCAATTTTTATACAATTTTACTTATGGATTGAGATTTATCGACATTACCACACTCATTTTAATTTATATAAATTATAGTTTTTTGGTACTGAGCCCAAAAGATAAACCTGCTCGCCACTGTTTCTAAAATCACTGTTTTGTGCATCGTATAGGACGAGGTTGTACAATTTTTAAGTTTGCCAATCTTAAAATAAATTTCTTTTTGTGTCACCAAAGTTTAAATCTATTTTTCCGGCGATCGTTTATTCATCAGTATTATTACCTTATACAATATTATGCATAAGTAGACCTAATTAATGCAAAATTTTCCATTAATAAACGATTAAAGCATAGACATCTTAAAATACACAAAACAAAATATTGAGTCTATTTATAATAACTCAAATAAAAGTGAATAAAGCACCTATCAAGTTGGTTTTCTAAAACTGTACTTACATCCCGAAAAAATTCAAGAAAAATTGTGATTTTCACAATTTAATAACAAAACGATTGCCAAAAAATATTGTAACTAACTCGGGCATTAATTGGCGATTAAGGATCTCAACCCTTAATGCGCTCGCTAGGCTCGCGCTTCAGAGTTTTAGTGGGTGGTTCTCTGAAATAACGGTCGAAAGTAAATTCCGTTAAAAAAACTTTTTCACACAATTTACATGTTGACATCTTTTTTTAATTTAGTTAATGTTAGGTTAATATAATTTATAATAACGGAAAAATTTAAATTTTTTAAATACTTACAGCTCAGTTCTTTTGTGACAGCGCTTATAATTGATGTCACACCGTTAATTAAAATGGGTATGCTTGGCGTCAGTTAAAGCACGTGTACCTCGCGGCTTACCCCACTTTTTAATTTATCTCTTTTGGTCTTATATCGTAATAGACGCATTTTGTTGTTAGTAGTCAATAGAATAACCTATAAATAAAACATGTGTATTTTTAGTCGTTAAAAAAAATATTTTTCCAACGATTATTAAAAATACTTTAGGTTTTTGCTACCTTCAAATAGTGTTACCCCTCGGAAGTACCCAAGTATCATTTCCGATTAAACTGATATTTGATAGAAAATAAAACTAAAAATCCAAATATTTCATTTATATCTCAAAATAATCGCCCATGGCTATTTTGAGATAGAAATGAAATATTTGGATTTTTAGTTTTAAAGATAGAAAAAGCCCAATTTTTAATTGATTTAATCTAAAAATTGCCGTTGGGTATGTTACATACATAAAAATTATGTAAAATTTATTACTGTACGCCAATGGCAAATGTCACAAAGATACCAATATGACAGAAGAAAAAGCAGTGATATAAAAACTGGTTGACTAAATGGATGTTACTGTTAAATTTATTTCATGACTCTCTCGGTAAAATGGATCGTTTTACGTAACAATAAATAAACATTAATAAATTCAGTATTGATTTATACACAAAATGTAGACTTGTTGTTTTAGACGACCTTGTGTATAAAAATGACTTAAGTTTTTATAATCTTTACCAAATAGCTTCGTTTAAATCCAACGCAAACAGATGTTTAAAAAAACAATAAACACATCTTAAGGCCATTTTACATAATGCAATTTTTAGTCTAATTTTTTATAGATATTTTAGATGTTAACCTATGTACAGGGTGGGCCAAATTAGACACTTTTAAAGGGAAACCCCCCTTTTTAAAAAAGATAGGCAAAAACTAATGTCGGTGTTTGGAGCTTAATTTTCGTCAATAATATAATGGTAAAAACCACACATCAATATCTGTTACCGTTTCTGAGTTACAGGGTGTTTTGCAAAAATGCGTATTTTTAAAAAATCGCTATAACTTTTTTGCTATGGAGAATTTTGAGTTTCTGTTAAAACATTTCCAAAGCATTTTTTACGTAGACTTTTATGGTTTAAGTATTTTTTTTTTAATTAATAGTTTAGTAGTTATTAACAGAAAAATCGATTTTTTATATGGGACATGAATAATTGAAAATAACTTTAAATTACCTTGCCAAAAATATAGCACACTCGAGATCTCTTCGAAATAGAGAGTTTTTAAAAGTTTGTCCATTTTGAACAAGTAGGCTTTGGACAGCGCATCGATAATAATCAGAGAAGAAACGCTTACTGATAGCTGTTAGGGGTAATTAAAACAAAACTAATATTTACAATGAATGATGTAGAATGTTATAACAATTTAAACTATATTTAGAATAAGATTAACTAATGAAATATAAAAAAAAAACAATAAAAACTAGTAACCTAGAGCAAGAGATTTTGCTACAGGAGGTGTTCGAAATGTCGAACCGGTCTCTCTTATGCACAGACGGCACCGTTTCCCAACATTTCTTGCAGAACTGCAACTCCAGAAGGATAAGAGATGGAAACCCTTGCAAAACCGCGACTTTTAATTCTTGTCTAGAATGTATGGGTAATTTTAAAATAAGGTCCTTTAATCTTCCCCAAAGATAAAAATCCATGGGCGTTAAGTCCGGTAACCCTGCTGACCAACGGATGAATTACTGATAATTTTAGCGTTGTGAAGCGGTGCCCCGCCCAGCTGGAAAAATGTTTTCGAGTTCCATTAGGGGCAGATTATTAATAAGGGGTTCTATTTGTTGCTTTACAGTTTGCAATTATCGTTGAGAGGTGAGAGTACCATCATAAATTAATGGGCCAATAATTCTACTTCTAAAAATACCTGCTCAGATACCAAACCCAAATATTTCTTGATTTCTTAGCTCCACTACTAAATGAGGGTTTTGTTGCGCCCAAGTATACGAGTTATGGTGATTAAAAATACCGGCACTGCTTGTATAAGCTTTGTCAGTCCAAATACAATTCAATGGAAAATCGCGAACACGGTTACATTTTTTCAGGAACCATCAACAAAAATCTATGCGGCGTTCGAAATCTCCAGGTTTAAGATGATGCACTTTTCTGGTCCTGTAGGGTTTATATTTGTGTTTCTTAAAAGTTCGTTTAACATTAGTTCTTGCCAGTTCTGTTAATGTTTTTAAATTTCGTGTTAAAGTTTTAGGATTACCTTAAACGGCTCCTAAAACCAATATTTCTTCTAACTCCCTATCCCTATTTGTTGTATACTGTTTTAACCTTTTTTTCTTAAACTGACCACTTAATTAGGTTGGGTCGCAATCTTCCATTAATATCTTTAAAAGGTTGTCTTCTCTCTGGATATTGGTTGTGGTATAAATTGCTTGCTGCTTCTGCATTCTCCCCGGCTTGTATAAAAAACTATTATATCCCATTTTTTGTAATTTTTAAATATTATTTTTAATTTATTTAAAAGATTAACCTAAATCTCGGCGTCTTCACACCCAAAACCTCAATTTAACAATCACCAGTGAGCATTTGTTTTCTGTATGATGGTCGCGCCGTCCCAAGCCTACTTGTTCAAAGTGGGCGAACTTTTAAAAACTCTCTGTGTGGAAGAGAACTCGAGCAAAATACCAAGTGTGCTGAATTTTTGGAAAGGTAATTTAAAGTTATTTTCAATTATTTAAAAATATACAAGATGTTCCATATAAAAAATCAATTTTTCTGGAAATAACTATTACACTATTAATTTGAAAAAAAAATATTTTTAAACCATTAAATTTTACTTAAAAATTTGCTTCGGAAATATTTTTACAGAAACTTAAAATTTTCCATAGCAGAAAAGTTACAGCGATTTTTTAAAAATGCACATTTTTGAAAAACACCCTGTAACTCAGAAACGGTAACAGATATCGATGTGCGACATTAGTTTTCGTCTATCTCCTTTATAAAAGTTGTTTCCCTTTAAAAGCATCCAATTTGGCCCACCCTGTACATACATAATATATTTAATTTTGGTAAATATAAGTGAGCAGTTTTTAAGATATTATCATTTTTAGTTTTCTAAGATCAAATTACAAATGCCATTTTTTTGTGTATCTGGGAGTGGCAAAAGCATGTAAAACAATCACAGAAATGTGGAAGTTGCTTTCAATGCACCCTTTATATTTATAAGCCGCAGGCTGTCAAAGTACTAATGACCGCCATTTTACGTAAAAATATCTAGTAAACTACCAATCAAAGGGCTAATTCTTCGGGTCGCTTCGTATTGCTTCGAGCTGCTAGGGTAACTATTGGCTAAGTCCTCGGAGCAGAAGTCGTGAGTATACTTATAAAAGAGCGACAAGTCCCCGTCAATGAGCAAGAGAGGAAAGCTTTCTTGTAAGAATGGGGTAATTAATAAGGCGAACGGTTTCTTTAAATGGAATCAAGAATGCTAAGAATTGTGGAAAACCCATTCCCTATACACGGGAACAGTACTCCAACAGGTCTTACGTTCGGTTATGAGCGTATGTGGACACCTTAATGATTATATATTCCGTTAAAAAAACACCATGTTTATTTATGTAATAATATCGATAAAATATAGAAAGGAGTAAATAGAAATAGGGCACGAAGTAACACAAGAAACGTCGCAAATTATTTCAGTTTTCCAAGGATATTGTGTCAATTTCTAGGGAGAGATAAATAAGTTTATTTACTTAAATATGTCAGCCTTCATTTAAAAAGTAAAATGAAATTACGTATTTATCCAGACAATTTTCAAGTGTGTACAATAAAATTATTATTACATCGTGATATTTTTCACTTTTTGTGGCATTTTCTAAAAAGAAGCCAAATTAAGCGTTTAATTTAGAAAAGATTAGATAACCAAAGTACAATAATTGCTGTTTGTTTGTAAAGTAGGATATATTTAAGTTTTATTGTTTCTTTTATTTATAAAAAAGAATGATAAATATTTATAAACAATTCAAGGTCGAGTGTGATAAGAGCCATATATTTACACACATGCTTTAAATTAAAATGTAACAATTTAATAATGGTTTAAAATACATTTGTACAGGGTGGCCCGTTTATGTATTCCTAAAAAGTTAAAATTCAAAATTGTTTAGGGTGAAATAATTGTTTTGCATTTAAAGTTAATTTTTAAGAGACGCTTAAAAAAGTTTATGTTTTAAATGAAATGCCTTTTTAATTTTTCGAATAACCAACCAATTCTTTTAGTCTAAATTTATATAAAAATAAAAATTTACCTTAAAGTGTTTTTGTGGCATTAAAATTAAAAAAAAATCCTTCCAATTTTCTTCTTTTTTTACATGACTCTGTCTTTCTTCAAGCGCCAATTGCCAGCACATTCCTGGGACGATTAGGCGTTGAGCCAAGTGGCCAAAAATGGACAATTTGGTTTCCTTTCGGGGGAACAAATAAATGTTACCTACAAATTTAGATTTGTTGTGAAGGTAGAATAAATGTTTTATATAATACTTTGTACAATTCGGTAGCTTAGTGCCGTTATGACGTCACAAAGATGGCCGCCTTGCGAAAATCGTAATTAACAATTTTAAGTCCGGTTTTATTTTTAAGGAGTAAAAGTATCTTACAAATTTTGATTCAGCATAAAGGCAGGATTAATGTTTGAAATGATACATTGTAATATTCGGTAGTTTAGTTACGTAACGACTTCACAAAGATGGCCGCCGGGTGAAAATCGTAGTATACCATTCTAAGGTCAGGTTTAACTTGTGAGAGCTAACAGTATCGTACAAGTTTTAATCAAACATAAAAGACAGGATCAATGATTTGGATGATAGTTTGTAAAATTTGATACCTAAGATGACAGAGGTTTTCGTGATATTGCTTCATTATAATTTAATATGCTTTGTGTTCGCCTAATTCTGTTCAACAAATTCGAATTGAAACATAAATCTTAAATTTAATTTAAAATGAAAATTCATTGTCATTATATTATACATCATCATCGTCTGAATCGGCGTCTGTGCCGGATGAAGCTTCGAGAACATAATCTGGTTGTGAATAGTTACTGCAAACCTGAATTTTGCACATATCCGTACATTTCAATTAATTTTTAATGCAGCAACATGTGTTCGGCGTACAATCTTTATTACATGAACATGATAATAATTTAAGAACAGCAAGAGGTGCTGGCGCACAGCTCATCCAAACGATATGTAACATTGAATTACCGTCACTCTCTGTTTCAAGTGACCATCCATGACCTTCAGTGGATGGAATGTCTGGATGTGGATCTAGTGCCTTCTTCCATACCATTGCTTGAAAATTGGCTCTTGATATATGTTTATCTAGTGTGTTCTGACATGGAGGAAGTTAGTGCGATTCAATGTTATCTTGCTTGCCACAGAATAACATGTACCTTATCTCGTTGACACTTGTGATTTTGGTAGTGTTGCTATAAAGCCTACATACAAATGTTTCGAGAACTATCTTTGTTTCGTGAGATACACCTACAGTTTATCCCAGCTTAGACATGGCCCTTGCAAATTCTTTGTCTTTACGCACGACCTTCAACGCTGTAGCTTTTCCTTTTCCTTTAAACGCACTTACTGTGTCGCAGCCAGTAAAGGCGTGCAAATCTGGTAATGCTAGACACATATCTTCACCTATAAGTTTGATACCTGCTTGGCGACCATCTTTGTAACATCATCCCCATGTCACTAAACTACCCGATTTTGCAAAGTATCATCCCAAACATTAATCCTAGCGTTATGCTGAATGGAAATTTGTATGATACTTTTACTCCTTACACATGAAACTTGACTTTGGGATAGTTAACTACCATTTTTGCCCGGCGGCAACTAAACTATCGAATATTACAATGTATCATTCCAAACATTAATCCTGGCTTTATGCTGAATCAAACTTTGTAAGATACTTTCACTCCTTACAAATGAAACCAGACTTAAAATGGTTAATTACGATTTTCACCCGGCGGTCATCTTTGTGACGTCATAAAGTTACTAAGCTACCGAATTTTACAAAGTATCATACCAAACATTTATCCTACCTTCATGACAAATATAAATTTGTAGGTTACATTTACTCCCCAAAAATGAAACGACCATAGATTATCTTAACTATCATAACGTTATGTGTAGGGGAGTATCCACTTTTCCACAGATGACTTACATCCTGGCCGTCAACTTCTCCAAAATCGCAAACTTGGACAAAACTTTAAACCGGCAGGAGTTCCTCTTCAGCCTAGCGGGACCAAAACTGACATCTTCTCTGTTCTAGTGTGCAAAAACCATACAAAACATCTATGTGTTCTCTTTATATGTGCTGATCGATGTGTTGTTGTCTAGTCCCTCTCGCAAATAGCAACACAACATGAGCACTAATACAGCGGAAGAAATTCTTCTTTTACCCTCGTAAGAGTTTTCGTTTTCAAATTTACAGAAAGGGTGATGAGACAAAATAAACTGACCACCCTGTACGTACCTACATATATACAGGCTTGCGCATTTTGGTTGTATTTACGAGGTACTGGGAAAACCATAAGTGATAGAGCAATCCTGGTTGTACAATCCTTAGGACCGATTTTTAAAACAAATTAAAATTTGTTAAAATCTTAAGGCTAACTCGATTCATTTTGGAGATATAGGGCGCCTTTGAATTTTGTGTCAATTTAACGAGGGTCTTGTATATCGGTTATTATTGGAAAAAGAGAAACACTTTAATAGGCAATATTTTGTAGATTTTTACGTAGATTTCAGTGGCGTACTGATTTTCTCTAGGTATCAGTTAAGCTTTTCGAGTTATTACTCAAATTTGGGTTTTCTTTAATGGAACACCTAATATATTATTTTATCAGTCAAGTGCATATTAAATTACCTTTTGAATAATACGGTTTTATACATTTTTGTACATAGGTCAGCTAAAACAACCACTTTTGCAGTTTTTCTTTTTCTTTATTATCCAAAAGCTAATAAAACTATGTAGGGGGGTTATAATCGAGTTTTATTTTTATGCCAAAAATATAGTTTAATAATAACGTAAATGACAAAATATTGTAAACACATATCGGCTATTCAAAAATCTTTCTAAAAATTTAAAGTTACAATTTAATGCCCGGTATCATAAAAGTGTCGGTAAACTGCGCAAAAAAATCCTAAGAATAAATTGAGTTTTACGTACATTTTTTTTTTTTCTATCTTTAGTTTGAGCGGTACCGGAATAACGATTTTAAAATCTCAAGTTTAAACATAGTTTTTACCGTTACTAGACGTTTATGAAATTCTCATTTTAGAAAACTAAAAGTAACACCTCAGAAGTATAGATAATCCGACATTATAATACCCGGCCTAAAAGAAACAACGATCACCTTAATGTTACATCTGATTATTCATTTTTGTTCTTAGCGTGTAAAATCAAAGCCATCTTAGCGAACTACTTGATTGTGGTGAAATTTTTTTATTATAACAAAAATAATAAGGGCTGACAAAAGTAAAATTACAAAAGATGATATGTTTTAAATTTAAAAGAATTATACTAAGGCATACAAATACTAAGGGCTCTACTTACAGAGTAAGGAAGGGAAGTCTGGTTTTAATATTTGGTGCTATAATTATCAAACTTTGGTACTTGTCATTTCGTATGAGAGTTCAAAGAGAGATTTATGGAATTCTCTAAAGAATGTTTCGTTAATAGCATTATACTGTACCTACTTTATATTTACAAAAAATCTTGACATAAAAATAAAACTTAATTACAACCTCCCTACATCGTTTTATTAGTTTTTGGATAATAAATAAACAGAAAAACTGCAAAAAACCCACGTTTGTGTAATAACTCGAAAAGCTTAACTGACGGAAAAGAAATCAGTACGCCACTGGGATCGACGTAAAAATTCACAAAATATTGCCATTTTTAAGTTTTTTTTCCATCTTTAATAAAAACCGATATACAGGACACTTGTAAAATTACCCAAATTTCAAAAACGCCCTATTTCCGTATCTCCTACATAAATCGGGTTAGCCTTAAAATTTTTTGTTTTAAAAATCCGTCCCAAGAATGTACAAACAGAATTGCTCTATCTTTTACGATTTTCTCAATACCTCGTAAATACAACCAAATGTGCCACCCCGTACATTTGACGTTAGTAAACGTGCGATTAAAATATGTGATAATTTATATATTTGTTAATGTTGCTAGATGTTAACAAGCGTGGATACCTTATAATTATTATTTTTAAAGCATCCTCATTGTACTGACCTTCAGACCTTAGCAACAGTTTGGTAACTATTTATTGGCTTTCCAATATATTTGAGAACGACCCTGCTTTGGATGGAAATAAGAATGCTAAGATTTGTGGGAAAAACCATTCCCCAAATATGTGAACATTATTTAAAATGGGGACCTAAATTAGGGGCTCATACAGAGTGTACAGATTAGACTAAAAAAATTCCTGGCTCTAAAAAGAAATCTAAGCTTTCTGAAAGCTGTTGTGATTTTAAATGACATGTGTTTATGCCATTTTTTAAAAGTAACGCCCACAAGATTAAATGATTTTTTGTTCTGCAAAATTTGGTCGCTTGTATGTAGGGGGTAAGAATTGGAAGGCTTTTTTTGCAACCACAAATATGAATATGTTCTTGAGCTATTACACTGGAAAAGGGAGAGTTTTAGATGGTTTCTTGGGGTTGGGTTTATTACTAACGATTTTAGTTAGTTTGGTAGATACAGGTTTTTATATGGTCTCTATGGAAACTTTGGTATTTGAAGCATACCAGTGCGATTGAGCGTTATCTGGATAGGTTTTGATGTTGATGGAAAACAAAAAGTTCAAGATGGATACTGATTTTTTAAAATTTTGTGCTTAAGTGAGTTCTGACATTGGATGCTAGTTGGTTTAACTTTATCTGGATAGCAGTTTTAGAAGCAGTTATTTTAAAATCATACATACATCATCCTGCGTTCTAGTGCACCAGACTAATTTAAATATACATTTAAAAAGAAAACGAAACAAAATCACATGTAGGTATATAACTTACATGTATTTATTAAATTTTTATATCCTAATTGTATTGACCTCACCAACAGTATCTTACGAAACATCAGAAGTTACAAATTTCTAAAATATCTAATCTCGGGCCCTATAAAGGTTGTAAATCCGTAGAAAAAAGAAAATTTGGCAAGAAAAAAGGGCAATATAAGCCGCCCTTTGGGTTT
Source organism: Listronotus oregonensis (assembly GCA_019359885.1). Lineage (NCBI taxonomy): Eukaryota > Metazoa > Arthropoda > Insecta > Coleoptera > Curculionidae > Listronotus > Listronotus oregonensis. Next base: position 462,082 of record JAHBCN010000012.1, read on the forward strand.
TAAATCTCCGGAAGAATGCTTTTTCAGTGTTATTCCGAGCTATCCCAGACTGTCGAACTTATTATGATGCCATTATGGCGTAAACACAAACAAGGGTTACAATATTTACGACTGTGAAACCAAAGGTCCCTTGAAAGTAATTGCCTAAACGGTTTTCCCCTTCTTTTTTACTTTTGGATGTATTTAACATGAAATAATTTAATAAACTAGTAAAGAAATACTTCAAATTATGGCGTTTTGCGTTTGTTATGATTTTTTTTATCAGTTTATTGAGGATAATTTAAACAATTATACATTTAAACAAAACTCTTAAGCAATCCTTTTACATGACAGAAATACCATATTTTTTAAGTACTATATGTATTACGGGTGCCGAGTTCTTAAAAGTTTAACCCAATTTTTTCCTGTTTGATGAACAACGTCTATGTACTGAAACATGCTGTAACTGCGACTCACGATATACGGTGGTGTTTATTTTTGTAATGTACATATATTAAAATACACTCACAGAAAATTTCAAGTCAATCCGATAAATTTTCTAGAAGTTACATCTACGTTAATTATGCTTTATTCTTTATTTATGTAAAGTGCCTTTGAAACTTCTAACGCGTTTTTCTAAAAACCTTGTTTTTGAAGTCGGTGAGCAAGATTTCTCTTAAACGGCCTAACCGATCAGTCTCAATTTTAACACAAGTTTTTTAACTATATTTTTTAGTAATTAGTAAAAGGTTTTTTCTTATCCATAAATAGTTTCCATTTTATAAACAGTTTAAGGCTTAAAATTTTGTTAAAAACCGATTTTGTTAAAAATGATTATTTCGTCTATTCCTTCAATTAATTACAAGATAAAACATTATATTAACAAAATATTCTTGGCTCTTTTATTGTTAGATAATGATACAGTCGAGAGATATCGTGCTCACCGCAAGACGGGTTTTGTTAGGGGGGCTCCCGGAGATCAGTTACAGCAGCTTTCATAATAATTATTTTTACAAATAAAAAATGTTAAAATACAGTTAAAAGTTACCATAATAAATATACCTATTTTTACTTCAATTTTTTTAAATGTCTTCTGAGGAAAAATTCTTAAAAATCAATTTAGTTGGGCCTTCTGACTGTATATACCTACACTTATCTTTAATACACCTCCACTTTGTTTCTCCCAAAGACAATTTTCGATTGTGCTTTTTAAATTTAAATTAATTTAATACTAGTAGTATTTTACCCCGTTGTCTATAAAATTTCCTTAATTCATCAAAACTTCTCATGTTAATTTTGTCTCCGATTTAAC